>CANNZV010001071.1:45994-231117 GCA_947561585.1 Caprella mutica
CATCGCTTCACACTCGAAGAATTATACTGAGGTCTCATCAAAGAAGCAATATAGGAGGTTAGAAATGAATATGCATGTACAGCATTGCTCTGTCTTTAGATCAAAGACTGCCACCTCTCCTTATAAATGTCCTCTAATGGTAAATCGAACAGAAAGTAAGAAACTACACTGTTGCAGGCAAAGCATCTTACAAGTTTAAAATTAGACATTCACAATTGCACATAATTATGTGAATTTATCATGAATAATAAGTTATCAATATGTAAAAATAATTCTTATAGTATGTTTTAATACTCTCAAAGCCTATACTTTGCATAGTAAATGTAAATTTTCTTTACATAACTAATATATAGGACTGAAAAAAAGGGGAATAGAAATAATGTCATAGAATATTCTTATATGATTAAGACGTTTATTTATATTTATAAAATGTTTATAAGTATATTTGTATACCTTATATATTTCCATTTATATAATGGCTAATATCTAGGGTTGTGACAATATTCTCTTTGAAATATACTATATATTCTCAAGATATATATTTTCCATAGGCTCTAAATATAGTCTTTTATGCTCTGAAATATGCTTTATATTCTATATATGCTCAATTCATTAAAAGTGCTGCAATTAGCTTAATAAACCTAATAAGGGATATTAGCAATCTCCTTAAATCACATTTGGATGCCAATCTCATGTTTCGGTGAAATTTAAATCTTTGAAGAGTTTAAATTAGTTTAATTATTAACTTGAAACATGGCATATGGATTCTATGTGTACATTGTCTCACCATGTTCAGTCACGGTAATATCGGGTTTATAAAACGGCAAATTTTAAATTTGAACTAAGAAACGTTTGAAAGATTGTTAGGATAAAAAGAAAATACATTTTATAATATTAAATTAAGAAACTTTTCAATATCGAACCCTGAACAGGTTTTTCAAAGCATTAACCTTAATTCGGCTTGTATGTTCAAATAATTTTGGCATGTGTTGTGAAACGGTCTTTTAAAATACCTACAAACTTTCTTGCTATTGCTTTTATTGTAAATATATAACCGTTAGTTGTATCTAGGTAAATTTAGCTTATATAGCTGAGAAATATATAATTTTCATATTTTTTTCTATTTATCGTTGAAAATAATATGTTTTTTTAATAAAAATAATTTTTCTATTATTTTTTAATAAAAAAAATATATTTTTTAATTAAAAGAATATGTTTTTCGTAAATAGGATAAGTTTTTTAATAAAAAGAATACGATTATAATAGGAAGAATATACTTTATTTCAAATATCCTAGAGATAATATTTTTATGCTTAAAGCATATTGTCACAACCCTAGTAATATCGTTTTAAATTGCAATATCCAATTTCAATTATAAGTAAATACACACATCAGAGTTCTGAGACGTATTTTTCAAAAATTCGTATATAAAGATTTAATAAACCACATTCGAATAATTCTCTGAATATTCCAAAACTAACATAATATGAATTAGTTACCAAGGAATGGAGATATTTAATAATTAGTAGGCAGGTGTTTTCTTGCAATATAATTCATAATCGTTGAATATAGTGTAGACTTAAATTATTCTGGTCATCTTGCTTTAATACTGAGTCAGTTATAGTTAGGCGTTATTATTTATGATTAAATTGCATACATATAGCAAAACAGAAGATTTTACTTTACATAAATACATTGTATAAATATATACTTTTATCCATTGTTTAGCTGCATTATCATTATAATTTCTATTAGATATCATTCAAATTTAGGTTCTCATGATATATATCATCACAAATGAAATGTTTGAACTTTCTTAATTACTTCAGATCAAATGATGCTATTTCCAACTATAAAATATTGAATAAATTTAACTATACAATACATCATTAAATAATAGTTAATTGAGATTTTGCATTTCAGATTAATCATTCTGTTGTGCAGTAACTACCTCTTCATTTTCATTCCTTTCACTTTTTGTTAATTGAATTCCGATTTATTGTGTATACTGTTCATATTTCCCTGACTTAATATTTTGAAATATGAGCGCATTTATAAACGCATATCAATTCCTTCTCCTTAAAATTTGAAACTTTGTGCCTAAATTAATTAGGTATAAACTTCAAGTAAAGTAAATATTGACTCTTCCCATACCGCTAAATGAGCCTCAAAAGGAAAACCGATTAGGTAAATACTTTTACTTCAAAGTTCAGGCGCTAACTTAAATCTAATGACAATTAAGTATAGCAAACCAGCTAAATTTTTAAAGAAGATTTATCAAGATAAGTAAACTATTTTAATAGGCACCACTTCTCTTCTATCCAAATTATATTTGATAATATATATCTGAATCAAAATATGAGTAAACACATGCATATAAATGATTAACCCTTGAACGAACAGCAGGCCTCAGAGGCTCGGTCCGATTTCAAACATTGATGCATAATTATAAAACTGATTGACTTAAGTTGTTGAAACTTTGTGTCTTTCATTGTCTGTGACTTATATACTTATAGTATTATTATCAGTGAAAATAAAGCAACAGAATTTGCTATATTTTGTATTATATCACTTTTGATAAATTGGGCCTCTGGAACCCGATTAAAGTACAACCGTTGCTGCGTCACATATTGCGTCACACTATAGTAACATCACTTATTGGAATATTAGCTTTATTTGGTGGAAATTGCAATGGTCTAGATTTACGTACGCATAGTAATAAAATGTTATAAAACTAAATATAAACTAAATGAGTTGCATTATTTTCATTGATTTTGCCCAAATAGGTCATAAACTATAAAAAATCACAGATTTCGAACACTTTGAGACGAGATTTAATATTATAAACTATAATTCTTCAAGAACAAGCCTCTCAGGCACACAGGTTGTTCCACGATTGAATAAAATATTATGTCATGGATATAAAATGGAAACTATTATGTAATACCGTCTTCTCGAATTTCACTTTAAATCATGAATTTATTAATGTTTACAAACAGATCTGCTGAAACAAAAGAAACAAACATCAACTGTTTACAAAACTATTCTTTAATTCTCTTGTGAATTTGAATGTTAATGTACTTTAAATAATATCCCAGTGATACCTGAATAAATAATACCATCTACTTATAGATAGCAATTAATAAGTAATAATATGCAACTCCCGCACAATTCCATTATTTAGATATTTAATAATATACAATGATGTTTATATTAACTTGTATATTAAGATCTATTGCAATTTAACCTAAAATTGGTTAACGGTCATTTTTATTTGAATTCAATTAGTTAGTTTTAAAACTCATTTCTTTCTAAGTTTTTTAACGTCTATCATATAAAAATGATAATATTGGTTGAAATGAAATAAATTGAAATAAGTACATTTAGAGATGAAGGGAAAAACGATAGCAATATCAACAATCTTGAATATTCCTAACTAAATGTATTAGTAATGAAAACAATTAACTAGATATTTAATTTTAATTAAACACATTCAGTTGCTAGAAAGATGAATCTTATTCAAACCTTCGTATATATCATAATAATTATTAATGTTCTTGAAAGAATCACAAATATTATATTGCAACAGCTAATTAATGTACACACATTCAGAATAAAATACTTATGAAATTAAATCCTCATTAATGTACTAGTTTCCAGTACACAAGAAAAGAAAGAACCTAAAATTAAACCGAAAAATAGAAAGAAAAATGTCGCATCTTTAAATATATTATACTATATATATTTAGTATATATGTAATTATGTATATAGTTTATATCAGAAAGTTACAAAATATATTATGTACACTTGGAGTATGTGATACAACCGCAAAGGGAAAATGATTTTCCATATATACTCTTAAAGTCTGATCGATCCATACTAAAGAAATGAATTATTATATTATGTAATAATGTTAAAATATTGACTTAGACTACATTTCAGAACTCTTCTTCAGTTACTCGTATTACAGCTCTAGGTGTTTGATGTGTGATTTAGCCCTTCATGCCTTGGGGGAAAAAAGAATAGATGATAGTTTTCTCAGACGACCGGTTAAATTAATGTGTATTATTACATATTCTGAACACATGTGTACGCTCAAAATAATTAAGCACAATGTTATTTTTTATTTGAATAACACAATAATTCTTATTTTTTCAATTACAAATAAATTTAGGGAATAAAGTGTCAAATGAGAATTTTATTTTATTTTATTTATTTTCACAATAGTTCATAAATTTCAAAGTACTATTTTTCAAAACAAATTGAAATAAACATTCTATTCAGTTGAGTGTGCAGACAAATATATAGGTGAGTGCCACTTATTTGACACGATAAAAGAAAGTCATGATCTCATCGAAAGTGCTGTCGAATCGTAAACTTCTGAAACCTAACCAATATTTTCATTCTGTGAATTATTTTCTACCAATTCCCAGATATGATTTTACAACTATTTACAGTGAAAGAAGTTCCGCTCATGAATTAAGTACTTAGAATGTGTGATTTCTAGTAATAGAAGAATTGATTAATAAATTATGGTACTTAATATATATTTGAAAGAAAAAATTTATATGATATGTATCGTGCTTGTCTTATTTTTCTGTTTTCTTTCTACATAAAAACAGGATATTGTGGGCTTCTTCTTATTTCTTATTGAAAGTAATAACTATCAGATATCTTATTATTCATTTTCGAGCAACGCACTTTTTATCCCGATATCCATATTTGTTTCATTATTTCATGTGTTCTATCAATAGAATAGGAATAAATATATATATATTTATATGACGGGAAATTTAACGTGATAAACAAATCTATATAATATTTACCTTCACAGAATGGCTTAATCGGTGTTTTATTAATTTATTTGTGATCATGTTATTTGCATAAAAAAAAGTATTCAACTTAATTTTCTGAGAGAGACGACTATCCAGGAACCATTTGATGAGTTTTTTTGAGCGATCAGGTGAAGGTGAAGGTCAAGGCCAGTAATAAATCAAAAAGTATTCACCCAAATTGCCTGAAAATTGGTCATTATTCAGAAACTATTAGATAATATTTGCAATGGAGTCAAGATCAGAGTCATCTATAATTCAAAAGCATTCAATAGCGACGAGTGCCTATTATAGTTATATAATATATTGATTCAACAAAAACTGTAACAAAACTGGAAACTCTTTCGGTCATCAGATAATATCCTCACATCTCGTTGGATCGGAACACTTGTTCCTCTTTTTCCTCTGAGGCTGATTAATCAGCTCTCTTGTTAACGTCTACCATCAACTCTTAATCACTCAATTGGGAGAAAGAACTTCTAAGAGTTTCAGGATATCGAAGTTGTGAGAAGAAATTTTCAGGGGAAAAAATCAGATAGACAGTTTAAGTGTTTTGTAATCCAATATCTTCAGGTAAAAAAAAACCTCCGAACACAATTTTCGACGTTTTGCAAACATTGGATGCAACTAATTGAAGATTCTAGTCCATTTATCGCTCGATTGAATTAATGTTTCCCAGACAATCCGAGACAATCTTTAAAGCTATAATGTATTTTTCAATATGCTAGTTATTTTAGCATACTATTTAAAAATCTATGGCTATATCTGCGATTATGATAATTTAAAACTAAATATTTATATAATTAAAGCATAATCTGAATAGGTACTGTCATCTTTCACATTAGAATGGAGGAGTAATTCATTTCAAAATAGTCAAATGACGAATGTACCATATGACCGATCCCAAATCAAAGAAAAACTTATCAATGTTATATAGACTTCAAAGTTTTTAATGAGTTTTCAACATTAGCCTTCTATGTAGTAGCTAATCTAAAACTTAACTATTGTATGTGTAATTTTGAGGTTCTATAAGTATGGAATAATTTGTTTATAATAATTTAACACCTGTAAGTCATGTCGTGATTATTATATTAGCTTTTTGGGGAGTAGACTCGCATTCAATTCATGATGAGATAAAATATTTCCTTCTCTTTGAAATATGTCATTTTGATTTTATCTTTCTTATTCAAAAATGCATTTCATCGAAATACAATATGGTGACAAAATAACTTTCTATTTTCATGATCTCACTTCAATTCTGTTCTCATGTGTGAATTAATTATATTGCACTGTCATGATGATACGACTTCAGATTTAAAAAAATAGAACATTATTTTTAGTTCAATCCTTAATGATTTAATAATTAATCAATTAAACGAATTATGAAGTAACATCATCAGTTATCTTTCACTTCTATTATATATACCACTTCTATTATATGTATATACTATTTGTATATACATTGTTTTGAAATTTTAAAAAAATGAGTAACCTTTTACGCGATTTGAGTTCAATTTTCAGAAAATTATTATTGGATATTCGGTAAACCGTGAATTTTATTTAAAATTTATACCCCATTTACTTAATCTTAACGTAGCGTCAGTGTAATGGTCCCCTAAAACCATGGATTAGGTTGGATTGTTTTTCTATAGAATGATGTAGTTTATGAGCGATAACTTCCAGTGAGCTTATTTCCACGGTGGAAAACTGTCAAACTCTTCATGTGTGAATAATGCGAAAATGATGTTCTTATATAACTAAATTGATAGATAAACCGATTAAATGAATTTTATATTTAATGCATCATTATAATAATTATGATCAATTTATCACTTTGCTCTATTTATAAAATGATTAATCCTTCTTTTGATTACCATGTCAACGAAATTATGATTAATATGATTAGCATATATTCATTTTAATACTTTTTATTAAAGTGATTCGAACAGCATTATAATTGAAATTGGTAATTTCTGTTCATTTTACATAGATTTAAGTATCAGTAGGATCATTGTACATTGCATAATTGTATAATTCATCAACTCGCATAAAGATACGTAATTGATACTTCATTTTCATTCTAGTGGACATATATTTTGCTACCGCACTTTTTCCGCAGGTGGCATAAAAATTCAGAAAGGGTGGATTCAATTTTAAACCTTTAACTCCATTTTATTGTCGATACATAGGAGTAAGAATTCAGTTTGGAAGACTGCTCCCCAAGTTTCTTCTATGTTGAATGAACCCTAAGAGTTTTTCAATAACTTTTGAGTCAAAAAGTTATGTATTCACAGAAGCGTTTGGATCCAAGAAGCGCTGTACATGCAGTGGCTCCTCTTTAACCTGAGATATCAATGGATGGGGAATTCAATGGAAAATATCAATATAATGCCATCAGCTGTATTTGAAACCAAATAGGTATAATGCATTAATTATAATGATAAGTTATTATAACAAAGATGGAGCATAAGAATTATGCTGATTTTTGCAAGCCACATTAGCCTCGAATAATATTTCCCATCTTTTGTAACAAAGATGGAATTTTAGTAACATTAACCTTCAATATTTATTCACTTAAACCTGCCTCAGGATATTCATTAAAATTCTTTTTATATTAATAATCTTCTTGTTCATAATGGAAAAATAATGTCTTCTAAAATGAAATAATAATCATATTTTCTTTGACGATGCAAATAAAGAACGATTATTTCGTTGCTCAATGGCAACAATTATTTCGAATTTATTTGAATTTATGTTATGATAAATATCCTTTCTGATATTTTTTTCAATTTTCAAGGGAATGTAAAAAAATATTTCACCAATAGAAATACTTTTTAATGTTTTCATATAAAAAAAACTTGAATAAATGATATGAACAGCAGTTTTACTACAACAATCTATTTAAAGATAATACAGATAAGATCTAGTATACCTACCGGGGTATTCAGTCTGTAGAGTGTAATAGAACTTTCAACAACCACATGGCTCCAAATTGGTCCTAGCCTAGATTAAAAGGAACATTCAATACTTCTTGGCCAAGTGAGTAAAGAAGCCATACTTTAAACCTTTGTACTTTTTTCTCTGGTCCATTTTGAAGAAATGAAACTCAACATCTCTTCACATTGCTCTCAAGTTCCTGGAAGCAAAGTTGCAAGTAGAATAGGAAGTGATAATTATGGGAAGATACGTGACGCCTGAGATGCATTAGTTCATGCACTGAAAGCTTTAATTTACAATAAGAGTGGTTATAGCAAATAAATGGAACACAGCATCGTTTGCTCATTATTAACTTCTGAATTGGAATCTTTGAAATCAAAATTGAAAATTAAATTTTAAATATATGTATATATATCATCAACGAGTTTGTTGCCTATAATCTGAAACGCCTTGTCATTACGATTGAGAGTGGTGTTCTTTATAATAATTAATGCAACACGAATAATGTGATTTTCTAAGCATTCAATGACAACTATTGTAGAAATAAATTACCATAGATTTACTCAGGAATCGAACATCATATATCAATAGAATGACGAAACTGATTATATCTTATATAATGCCTACACATTGTCTTAAGTAATATATCTATTTATTTTTATTCTAAGTATAATTCAATGGTAGATTATGCTATTATTATAAAATATAAAATTAAAAGAATATTTAACCAATAAAATTAGAATATTCAGAATATAAACTGTGTCATAACTATGAATGTTCTATGTAGAGATTCTCACTAAAACAATTTTGTTGACGTAGAACATGCTATATGCGCTCTCATGTACTAATCTACAATTCATATTCAACATGATATTGCCTCCTAGCTATAAGGTCACCGATATTTCAACCAGCATCGCACACTCGCGTATTTTATTGGAATTTATGCAACGCAGCTGACGCTACCGAATGAGAAAACAGATACGGGGTAAGCCGATAAATTATATCCCATACTCCTAATTGAATTTATTAGATCAAATGCTCATACTTTAAATACATTCAATTTATTATTGGTATTAGGAAGAGAATAAATTTATTCATTGAAAAAATCATCATTAATTTTTCTTGAAATCATTATAATCAATAGAAGGATTTCTAATGGATTTTCATAGTATTTTTTTGTGTGTGGCAGTATGGCATATGTAAAATAAACAGCCTTTCACGTTCAGATATTATTGTTTTGGTTACAATGTTTATATAATCGAATCATTTTATTGAGTCTTCCTTGTCTCTCTCCACTTCATTTAGTCATATTTTAGAGCTGGATTGGATTAATTACCAGTTAAAAAATGCCCTGTGATTTGCTGTTTTCTAGTACGAGCCAAATTCTCTTCGACGCAATGTGGTTCGGAACACCTAGTCGAAACGACGAAACCTTTTTCTCTTACCAATCGTATTTATTCACCATGTAGTTTGGCTGAAGGTTGTGCAACAGTTGGCTATAAGAGGTGTACAGATCAACGAGCTCTGTGAACATTTTTTATAAAAATAAAATAAAAATATCGTATGTTAACTAGTATGAGAATAATAAAGAGAGATCTATAATACTATAATAAAACTATTATACTATAATAAATAAAATAATACTATACAATAATAAAACTACTTTAATATAATTCTGTCAATATCAAATTAGTGTTTTAGAAATATTATAAATTATGTTGAACAGTTAATCAATGAAATTGATACATCTTCATAACATGAAATACGAAATAGTAGGAAATTCTATTATATCATGATATATATTGCGGTATGAATTATAAAATGCAACCAACTCAATTATGTTAATGCATCTATGATATATTTTTTGGTTATGAATTTTCTCATTACCTTAGAATATAATTTCTCTGTATTTGTAAAAAAAAATTTTTGTATATAAATATATTTGTAAAAATATATTTAATACGATATTAGTTTGATGAAAGAATATTCAATTGTAATTTATCCAAAAAGAAATAGGTACTTAAACTATATACCTTATCGTTATGATATTTTTTTCATAATATTTATTCTTATTCATTGCAATAGACTATAGACATTAATATTCACAGATTAGTTGATAGTTGTATTACCAATTTCTTTTTTAAATTTCTTTTGAACTTCATCAGTAGAGTCGCGATTATCACATTATTATTTTCAGAATGGAGAGGTTAATGTGAGAAATTGAAAGATGTAAGTATGTAATACTTACTTTATTTCAAACTGCAGAATTCAAATCTATTTCCTACGTATAGAAATCATCTATTCATCAAACGCATATAGGTTTTGTGGTCAGTGGCATGTGATGGACGTTTGTGATGTGATGGCCCACAGTTTCGCATTTCATTAATGCTTTATTCTATAGAAACAATATGGAAGAGAATTTGAACCTTCTATTGAATGGTTTGAATGTGTTTTGATATATATGCAGAACAGCAACAGTAAGCTATACATATGGTATTTCACAATAGATTATCCTGTTTTTCCTTTTGCAGAGAAGCAATTATATGGAATCTACTGCAATCTTATAATAAATCATTAAATGTAACTACTGATTGTAGACAAAAACTACATGTGACTTTAAATGTGAAACATTTTCAAGATAGTGCTCAATTAAAGTGTGTCAACCCCCGTCCCCTTCATAAGTCTAACATGAACTAGTCTGGTGTATCATGCTTTCGAGAAACGCATGCTTTCTTGAGATCAGTGTTTTTTCTGAGGCGGAGAGTTGATTGTGGGCGTGGCGTTATTTCTTCAGTATCTAGTGTCTCACAATAGCGAGAGGGGACGAGTAATGGTGGCGGAGTACAACAAAAGATAATTGTTATAATTAATAATAAAGCGATTTTAAATAAATAATTAGAATGGTTTTATTGTGACTTATTGGCATAGTGTAATTTATGAGCAAAATTAAGTAAAATCATTGGATAATTGCAATAGTGAGAATGAATATTAAGAAATGAGCAAGTTGAAAGAACATACAATTTATGGCACTGATATTGAAATGCTTGTTTTTTGACAGAATGCTGAGATGTGTAATATATTTGAGGAATCAAACAAGTTGGCTTGATGAATGCAACGTCATGGGGGAAGATAATGACCATTATTTTTTTTACTTATAGAAAATGGCCAATTTGACATTGCATTAAGCCCTATGGTTTAAGATTTAATTAGGAATCCATTATTTTCATAAGCAGAAGTTCATGACGAGTTGCATCATGGAATATGGAGTTCAGCAATTTTTTCCA
This sequence comes from Caprella mutica, assembly GCA_947561585.1. NCBI lineage: Eukaryota > Metazoa > Arthropoda > Malacostraca > Amphipoda > Caprellidae > Caprella > Caprella mutica. The sequence continues at coordinate 57,049 of CANNZV010001071.1, forward strand.
TTTAAATTCACAACCTATTTTGAGTACAATAAATGTATTATGCCAGTAAGCCCATATTTTGGAAATTATTATCCCAAGTTGCTGATTTTTTCGATTGTTATTCAATTGGTGGTCATGTAGAGAAATATCTGGCACCAATTTCGAAAAAGATACTGAAATATAATATACGATTAAAATTAAATAAGACATTTCACTTGTTTGTATTTTCCATTTACAAGACATATTCTAAATAAATTATTGAAATAATCGTTCTAAGTAATTAAATAGTTTTTTACAATAGCATTATTATCAAAATTATTAAACAAAGTATAATAATCCTATGTTGTACTCTGCACCCGAATAAAATTTGCTGCATATTCATGACTAATAAGGTGTGCTACTCTGCTGTCTAGCAATTGTGACACATTTGATATTGAAGAAATAACGCCACGCCCACAATCAACTCTCTTCCTCATATATGCACGGATCTCAAGAAAGCACGCGTCCCACGAAAGCATGATACATCGGCCTTATTATGATTTATATGTAAACTTTTCTCCTTTTTATGTATAAATTAGGGAGATCTGGTCAATTATATAAAGAGAAATATTTCAGATAACCCAAACGTCGCTACGTCATTTATATTATAGTTTCATAAGTTTTCTGTTATAAACAATATTTTCATGTGATATCTATTTGTTCAATTCCCTAATCTATTGTTTTGACAGAATAGTTCATATATCTAAGATATGTTTCATCTCTCTTCTGGGTATAGATGTTAAAGCAGTGAATATGAATAATTGGAACTACTGTTGCTTATAAATTAAATTAATGAGATTTACGAAGCTGTCTATAATGTTCATTGCTTCTAATATACCTAGATTAATCTTCATTCAATCGTAATGCAATTTTTTTGAACATTTTTGTACCTTAAATATTTCAATTCTTCAAAATTCTCGATTTGACAAACCAGCCACAGAGTCCTCACTAAAGGGGATGTGAAGTGAATAATAAATCCTTAACAGTCAGCGATGGCGAATTGAGAACTAACATTTCAACCAAAAATCAGAGAAGCTGTGTAATTTTCTGAAGACGTGAGTTCTATTTATATACAGTCTAACTTCTCTATAGTTGTCAATGTAGAGTCCTGAGTAAGAGAATTACTCTTTATAATGAACAAATTTCCTGTAATCTACAAAAAGAGCAATTAGTTTTCCTAATCTGATGCTATTCATTGCAGACTAAAGTAAATTTGCTCACTATACGAAGCAATTTTCTTTTACTTCTTCACTATAGATCAGTTCCACTGTGCTAAACAACAGCTTTAAGAAACCTGTATTATTGATTTTGATTGTATAGTAATTAATAATGTCCTGTATAACTAAATGAATAAACATCAATGCATTCCATCAATGCACTTCAATTTTTTATGAGGATTATGTCACTAAGCTAAGAAAATTAATAATGCTTTGCATATTATGAGCACTGACTATAAGTCAGCTCTTTGAAATAACATGATGGGATGTAATTGGAGCACATCACATTAGCGGGCTCTATACTACAGCCAAGAGTAATTCTCAGAACTTATTGCACTAAATTTAGAACTTGAGCCAATTTTGTGACTCTATCCTTGTTTCAAATTTAATCTAGTGTATCTTTTAACAGTATATCAATATATGTGATCGTATTTAGTTTATCAAACTATAGGTATGGTAACAGGTCTGTAGAACGATGCAGAGTTACGCCAAACTGCGAAAGACAGCGATTTGGCCTTTGGTTCAGAAGCTGACGTTAAACCCCTACTAAAATTTAAAAAATAACTCTAATAAATGATTGCACTTTTTAATGTTTTACTACAACTGAATGTGTATTAAAATATTTTAAATCATATGATACATTTTGAAATGGTGAACTTTCAAGTACCAATTTCAGTTTAATTGAAATTATATGGTAACTATTCATCTTTAGAATGTAATGTGTATCGCTTTCTTGTGCAAAATTTAATTATATGCATATCCTCTTTTTTTAATTTACAACAAATACTGCACATTTTTATCCTCTGTGAGACTTTTTTCCGTTTTATTTCATTTCGAAACAGTTCAGAGAATTTAATGAAATTCTTCGAAATGACAAGAACAAAGAATGTTTAAAATGTTGTACCAAATGAAAAATATGATTATAATAACTTACCCATTTTTCATGACTAATTAAGTGATGTCACTTAGGGTCATTTTTTCATGACCTAACAAATAGTAAAGTATACTAAACACTGAATATACAAAATGAACCATTAATAGAGAGAGTTTCTGAAGCCAAACTGAAATTTCATGGCTACCGTCGGAACATTTTGATACATGATGCAGTCTGTTTTTACAAATAATAAAGACACCAATGCCGCTTTTTTTCCCCTGAGAAAATAGTTTTTCCAGCCTCGTATATATTTTTCACACATCGTTATAAACGCGAGCATAATCTCGTCTTATTTGTACAATGTAAATGCTATTCAAAATTATAGTTTCACACCTAGACTTCTATAAAAAAAAATTCTCGATAGACAGTCTTTTTGTGTCGTTCTCTGTCTACATATTCTCCTTGGCTCTTTAACTTCAGATCCAATAGATCACATAGGTTGAATTGTTGGTGTATTGTTCTGGGAAATTCAAACCATTATACACTCAGTTCTCTCTGAAAATAGCCGTTTTCTGTCACATTTTATCTTGATGAAGATGTATCCAATTTCTGGATATCTTATCACCAACTTCACTTTGATGCGAGAATCAACAGCTCGTTCTCTGAAGTCAACTCTGTGCTCATTTGTCTTCGCCATGTTAATGTGTCATGTCTCTGAATATTGGTTACTCTTGCAATTCGATAACTCATCTTGTGTAACCTTCTGAGGAACTCTTTAGATATCAACTATTATAATATTGAAAGTGTGAAGAGAAATATTCCCGAGACTAATCATATTGTCAAAAGGTTATTTTTGATCATTATTTTCTGATTACTTCACTCGTTTGTTTTTTAATCGATTTTCTATTGTCTTGCTGGATTTCTCTATTTACAATTTATTATAACCAATTTGTTTTTTTATAGTTTCTCAACCAAATAATTATATATATTTTAACCAACCGTAATTTTGATGATCACTGTGGTAAAATAATGTTTGACAAACATAATACTGAAAAGAATGTGTCATGTTTTTTTCACCGATTTTACCATGTCTTTCTTAATTAGATGATCTGATGAAACAAATAATAATCAGTAATTGCAACTCAGTTTTTATTAATGATGTAGGTAACTTTGGCCACTGGTCATTAATGAAAAACGAATGGTCATCAAATATTTGAGATTGGTATCACATTAATGATTTTTAGGTTATCTTGTAAAAGAAAATCAATTGAGATCGCAAGGTAAAAATACCTGGAAATGTAATATTCCGTACAATAATATTGTTCAACAATAACAATAGAAATGTTGAAGAATTCACTGAAGAGTACATTCATGCCGTTTTCAGATGAAGTGGGCGGTCTTTCATGATGGTCAGTGTTCTGCCATTATATTCGATGAATTACTCATTCACAAAATTTGTTATTTGTTAGGAAATTCAGAGTGCCTTAATTACATTTTTCAATCAAAATTTTGTGAGTTATTCCGCTATTCAATCATTATTTCAAACTAGTAGGTACCTACCAATTTTCAATTAAATAGACATGAGAATGCCAAATAAATACATTGATCCATAATCCATTTTAGTTTAAAAATCAAGTTGAAACTTAAATGATGACTTCTGGCGAAAATATAAGAGTTTGTCACAATATAAATTGTGACTGCATTTTTTGCAAGATATCCTTTGATCTGCCAGTTTTTAATCTGATTATTCTTTTTCGGACTCAAAGAACTGCAGAGCGGTAAGATGCCTTCGTGATTCTTTTCTTGCCTTTGAAGTTGTTTGGTGAGTGCTCTGGTCTAAAGAAATAAATCATTTCACTCTAATGTAATTTTTTCAAAGCTATTAGATGTGAGAATGTAAAGAAATCATGAATATTTTTGTTGAGGTCAAAAGGTATTAATATTATAAACTCTACTTAAGCCCAAGTTAATTTTATGACTCTAAATGATAATTCATAAAATATTTGTTTTCAAGTATAAATTGAAGCTTAATTTAGATAAGCTTTTATATTATGTTAAATTTCTGTTTTTAAATCTTTCAGTTGGTAAGTTATACCACTCAGTCATTCAAGGTTAATTTAAGAGTGTTTCTTTGGTTAAGAATTACAAGAGCTTATATTCGAGCACTTTATCTCAAATGTTAGAAGAGATGTGGTGTGATTTTAAGTTCTTAGTGAAGAGTAAATTGCTCTGAAGTCATAAAGGCGATTAGCAATTCATAACTGATGAAGTATGTTTCTATTCACTCCAACTCTGATTGAAAATGTATGAAGGCAACATATGTTAATAATTATATCCAGTCTAACAACAGTGCATTTTCAATAATGCAATAGTTACCATGTAACTTTTTTTATAAACCCAATGATTTTTTTTTTGGTTTCATATGCTTCCAAATATTTGTATAAAAAACAAGTTGAAGGCAATTTACCGAATTGTTCAATTTCGAAAGAAAGGTTGCAATTTTATAACTTTGGAATGCCCACAGTGAATATATAAGAGGCCCGGTTATGTTTGAAATAATGATGGATAATTTAAAAACTAATTGCCTTGAGCTGCTAAAACTCTGTGAATTTCATTGTATATGACGTATTCATGAGTCTTATAAGTATCTATGAAAATAATGCTATAGGTTCTGATCTGTTTCGTTTTATATCAATTTTGATCAGGTGGGTATCTTATAATTGAGCCCGAGTGAAGTACAGCCACTGATGTCACGTTTTGCGTCACACAGAGACACCAATTATTACAGGAATTTTTGCTCTATTTGTTTGGTGTCATTGTCAATCATAATGTAACGCAACATACTAATAAATCAGCTGAATATTTTACACTAAAAATATGCATTTAACTAAAATATACATTATAATCAAACAGTCAATAAAGATATCATGTTATGTTTCAATAAAGAGATTTATACTCAAAGAATATTGCATATTTTCAATTGGTTTATTTTTTACAGGATTTAAGCAGGAAAAGGAAGAAAAAAAAAACGGGACTGAACTGTGAATTTTATGATCAACTTTCCTATTTTGGTACATCTTTTTTCTATATATAAGTTTCATCCTATGTTTTATTATTTTATATTAGTGATAAATAATACAATATAGGATGATGAGATATTGTATTAGGTTTTTGCATTAAATTTAAATTAAAAAATAATTAATCAGTATAAATGACCATCACATAGTAATATTAAAGTAAAGTATCTAAGACTGTTACAATCAATTATTGACGCCCACTTGTGGTTCAAGATTAAACCCATTACCAAGTGCATACATGCGATAGATCCTTTGATGGAATATTGCCCGGATTGTTAATGGTATTTGCTCATTAATCGAAAGAGCATTCGCTTCATTATGCCACTAAACCAATAGTTCACTGAGAGCATTATTGATAGTTGTATCCCCTTTGATTGGATAGTTCATTTCATCCAATTTATACTCTATCAATTTAGTCGATTGATTGATTAATTAATTAATTTGAATTCAATATATAATAAATTGTTTGTATTCTCAAATGCAATGTTATTTTAGTAAATAGTTCCACAAAAGTTTTCCATAAATTAGCTAATATGAATTTATATTATGAAACAACCAAGTATTATATTACGGATAATTATAATATATTGGGTTTTCAACTCTTCAGTATTTATTTTTTTCTGATATGTTTTGTAGGTGAAAATGAAGTCAATGCAAGCAGATTTAATAAATACACTTCAAAATACTCAATAAATTATTCGTCTTATGAGGAATCGTATCCTAGATAGATTTCACAGGAGGTCTGATCGAAAAGTGTCAATTATAATACCTCTCTAAGTAGAATATGAACAATTCTACTACTTTCGTACCCTCATCTAATTCTATAACTATTTTTTTCATTTCTACAGTTACTGACACATAAATGCACTCAATGAAAGTATTCATAAAATCAAATTTCAATATTGCTTCCCAATTATTCAGTGTCTCACCTCTCACTTTCTCAATATTTCACAAAAATAGTGTTGACATCTTTGAATGTAAGTTACACCAAGTTTATATTTTCAATTCAATGAAGATTTATGTACATTAATCAATCTGTCCACCAAAACTGTATCAACTGCCATTGAATTTATAAGTACTCTGTATAATTAATTCACTACATATCTATGGTAGCTACCTATATACATATTATGAATATCATCGTAAAATGGTTAATATGTAGAATCATGAAGATTCAAAGGCAGTTGATATATTTATTTATAATAAATTACATCAAATCCTCTCAATTTGCCTCCAGTACTTATTTTCTAATGTCCTATAGATTTTAATTCAAAATAATCTATAGAGGAAAGTCTTTATGATAGTTTTTCTTTGTTACGTTACCTAAGCAAATCGATACAATATTTGAGTCTTTTTCTCCGAATGTTCTTGTGTCACTTCTTCTTATCTTCCCTATCTTTATTTTAACTTTTTAATGAGATTTTCTTACATTAATTTCTATTGATTTCATATCTAGCATGTAATCTTTCATTTTTTATTTTATTTTAAAATTGATAATTAATTTAATAAGTTAATAGAAATTTGTATTATAGTAGGTCAGTATGATATTTATTTTAAGTATTCATATTAAGCATTAGTTTTTCTTTTTAATTTAACAACTCCTGATGAAGAATTGTAATATCAATTTGAATGGTTGAGTATAATAAAATATTTTCAACGCTGCTTCTACAACACCTTACAAGAAATTATATCCCAAATCTAAGCAATGAAGCATATCCCAAAAACATCTCATGGGATATCCTCCTTCCACAGACAGCTGTAACATTCATGTACACTCTATTTCATGTGCTACGGAGGGTGAAAAAAATGATACAACGTGGTTATGCAAATCATTTTCTTACGAGATTACACAATGTATATCCGTATTGCAAAGAAGTGAGCGCGAAATGTAGTTTTCCAATATCCATTTGCAGGACAGGATATTCATGAGACACAGATGCTCTATTTTGCTCCCTTGTGTAATTCGGGGCTAACTGATATTTGCATTCGGTGAAGGTATCGACACTACAAACAAAACAGGCTGGTATAGCACTTTATCCAGCACAATATCATGTTATTATACATCTTTGCTTCACACACAAACTAATATGATGCTATTAGTTATATATATAAACAACAAACACAAATTAATATCATGCTATTATATATCTATACTTCAAACACAAATTAATATGATGCTATTTTATATCTAAATTTCAAACACAAATTAATATGATGCTATTAATTATATATCTATACTTCAAACACAAACTAATATGATGATATTAATTACATATCTATACTTCAAACACAAACTGATATCATGCTATTTTATATCTATACTTCAAACACATATTAATATGATGCTATTAATAATATATCTATACTTCAAACAAAAACTTATAAGATGCTATTATATATCTATGATTCAAACAAAAACTATGATGTTATTATATATCTATACTTCAAACATGAATGTATTTTATCCACTCTATCTAATTATGATAGGGTCGGACGGGGTATCACTGCGCATACCCTTTTCATGTGGTATCAATCCGCACCCCTTATAATTTAAAAACTACTTGTTTTAGCATAAATCTGATTACACCATCATTTCAAATATCTTCTTTTCTCCCTTATACATCATGAAGAACCATTATCCTATTAGTTTTTCTAGAGTAAAGTCACGATGTATGTAATGCTCTCAGAAAGATCTGAAAAAAATTTGTGCTTGTGATTTTTAAATCCCGCAAACTCTCTAATAACTCTACCACCAAGATTTATAGATTCATATTGTTTTAACATGTTTGCACGAACAATAACAATTACATTATGTCAAATTGTCAACTTCTCAGTTTTGACGGTTTTCCTGTCACAACAGTGCGCAGTGATACCCCAGATAATTTAAAGGTATGGGGGTATCACTGTGCATCATTAACAACCATATTTTTATGTAAATAAATATAAAAATTGTGAGTTTTTAGCTCTTAATAAGGCATAAATATTGAATAAGGTGTTATTTAATTATAAATTTGACTAACAATAAACTTACGATTTTAGTAGCTATGCAACTTGATGTGGGGGTATTAAAATAAGGAGATATTTGTAGGGTATTTAAGGGAGGGAGGGTGGGGAGGTGAAAGGTTTTTGAATCAAATATTGATTAACATTAAAGGTACGATCGTATTATATCATTGACATAAGTAGTTAACTAGTTGCTTGAAATTTAAGTGTTAAATTTGTTGCAGATTTATTTAATATGTGTTTAAAAGATAAGGGACAGTTAGATTGAGGAGAGGACATGTAGAGAGGGGAACACAGACGTTTGGATGAGGGGGAGGAGGATTTAGATGTGGGAGAGGGGGAAATAGATGGGTGAGGGGGGGATAGAGGAGGAAGAGGGGGATTAAGATGGGAAGAGAGGGAGATTTCAATGAGGAGAGAGTGTGATTAAAATGGTAAGAAAGGTGCATTTATAAGGGAAGAGGGGGGGATTAAGATAGGAGGAGAGGGGGATTAAGATAGAAGAAGGGGAGTTAGATAGGGGGGAGGAGGGGCATTAAAATGGGGACAGGAGGTAGTATTTAGGTGAGGAAGAGAAGTGCTGTATTTATGCAATGCGCAGTTATACCCCTTTATGTGCGCAGTGATACCCCGATGCACTCACTAAAAAATACGCACAAAAAATGACCAATAAGTATTTTATTTATTTAGCTATTATTTCGAAAATGGTTGAGAACCATCCTCATTCATGACCATTTCATCACGAGAAAAAGAGTTTCTCTAGTACCTTTAGTTTTCGAGTAAATACAGAGTTTGAGGGATTGTGCGCAGTGATACCCCGTCCTATATAGTCGCACAATCAGTTCTAATATTATTAGTAACAATATTTTCATGATATTAATAAATTCATATAATTTAAATATTTGCAACAGTTTTTGCATATATGTGACTAATTGAATGAAATTTATGTTGGTTATAGATATATATGATGTTGGATCTGAATGGTACAATAATTTCTGACTAGATTAAATACACATTTAATTTGATTTTACTGTATATTTAAAGTTCCCTCAATGCATTGTTATTTATTATTTTAATCAATGAGGTTAATGTTTCTTATCATTTGTTGTAAAACCCCTTCCAATTTGATGTTATATATTCAATTGTATATATTTTTTAAAGATTTTTATTATCAAAACTTTACTATAGACGTTTTACTTCCGATTTGCTAATTTTCAGTGCAAAGAAAAAGAATGTACACTGTATGTTTTGAATATCAACTTAGTCTATAGGTATATATCATCAAATCAATATTGAATATTAATGTAAAAGACATAAAATTGGATAATCTTCTTATTAAAAAGTTTATATAATTCAAGAAACCATTTGAATATCAAACGTAGGCAAAACATGCGAAGTTTGTTAATATAATTCAAATTTGAAATCAAAACAAAGAGTGTATACAATCATTTTCTACAGCGCCAGATTAGTGTTTCGTAGAATTGTTGCGCACAGAGTATTAAATACTTCATAAGTAAATAGAAATATACATTCTGAATTCAATTTTATGAGGTTTTCAGATTTATGATCATATGCTTTAATTAAAATTATTTTCATAATATTATGGGAAAATCATATTATTTTTCTAAGAGCTTGGAGAGGAGTTTAAGTATATATGTTATTGTGATAATACATAATTGAGTTAATGATTATGGATCACAGCAAAATAGTTGAAATGTACATATTTATTGATATTATTGAGTAGTTCATTAGATAGAGTACTAATAAAACCAATTCAGGTTCAATTTTCACAAGGATTCTTTACATCTTGGAAAGTCAAGAGTACATACGTGACCACCGTGCTACCCAACTGAAAAGAAAAAAGTATTTTCATTATTACAACAATATACAGAACATAATATCTAGGCACAATTATTTTCAGTACATAATATCTAGGTGCTATTCTATACAGTACATGATATCTAAGTAGGTTCTACTCTCTACAGTATTTGAAATCAAGGTAGGTTTTACTCTCTAAAGTACATAATATCAAGGCAATACTCTACAGTACACATAATATTTAGGCATTCTGTGAAGCACGTAAAATTAAGGCACTACTCTCTACAGTACATAATATCTAAGTAGGAACTACTATCAGTGTAGAGTACATAATATCTAGCTGCTATACTGTCAACAATGTGTCTGCAATATACAATATCAATGTTCTACCTACCGGCATGAACACATGTGTGCCGATACGGAACAATCCGAAAACGGAAAACTCAGGCATCGTTTCCAGTTCATTCAGAATTTCCTTGATCTGAAAATATATAATCATTCAGTAAAATGAATTCCTAATTATTGATGCATATTTGGAAAATAAATATTTAATATTATAAAACATATTCGGCTTTTTTGTTGCCGTTTTTTTCATATATTTGTAGTAACAAATAGATAAGCATCCTTCTGCGTTGTAAAAAGCTATAACTATCTTTTATTGTTGCCAAATAAAAAAATCCAAATAAAATAACGATATTACAGATTAGTAAACAAAGTATCTGATTAAAGAAATAGGGTACCATAGCAGAAAAATTCCTTTTGATAAAGTTTTCTCGAAACACATGCGTATCTAATAGTAAAGTTTCATTCTGAATGTCCATCTTAGGTATTAATTATCACGATTCTCTTTTCACCATTCAAATGCCACTCACTATAATTTTTGGCTCTCCGTGAGTCAAGTGATTCTTCAGCTTCTTCTGGTGGTACTTTGCATCTTGAATCTGCAACAAGGGAGTTATAAATATCTAATGAAAACACATATTATTGTCCTCTAATAGACAAAGAAATGAACAAGTTCATCTTAATATTAAAATATTTTTTATAGAAATATGAAACTAACTTGATATTGAGAATAACTTATATAAAGGTTGAAGTCTGTGCGATTAATTAATGATATTACCTAGTCCTACTGTAATGTATACAGGGTGCGGAGAAAGTCCCCAATTATTTAAAAATGAGTTATGATGGAAAAAATAAAATAAAACTTATCAAACAATATCTCAATAAACCCATTTAACAGTTATACCAATTATTTTTCAATATGACCTCCATTGGCAGCGATTACTCTTTCGAGTCTACCTCTGAAGCTCTTTACTGGGGCACGGAACGTTTCTTGGGGAATTTTGGCCCATTGTCGCTCGAGGGACTTCTTCAGAGTTTCTGTACTATCATGAGCTGTACCGTACGCTTCCTTTTCCAAGATGGAATACAAACAAAAGTCCAGAGGGTTTTGGTCCGCCGATGAAAGAGGCCACAATTCCTTCCTCCAAAATGCAGGAAAGTATTGCTCACATCAATCCTGAGTTTTGTTCGCTGTGTGCGAGTGCGCACTGTCCTGTTGGAAGGTAAAAGGCCTATCCTTGAAGTGTTCCTTCATCTCGACTTGTCCTGGAGTCAAAATATCCTCGATATACGATTTTGCGTTACTTTAGCGCCTTCTTTGACGGAAATGAGAGGAGATCTCCAACTCTCAGAGATGGCAGCCCAAACCATCACAGAGGCAAGCTTTTGGCGACGGAAAACAGTCTATACGAATAAAGGGATACTGTCAGCACTTTATGCCAAAATTCTGTGGTTCTGGGAGTTGAATTTGGCCTCCACAAAGAACATCTTCTCATCCGAAATGATGATCCCAGCCGCCTGCGTGCCATCTTCCATTACATTCAAAAGAATCTTTGATTTGACCAGGCTCTTCTGTTTCTGCAAGTACGTGAGCTGTTGCATGTAGGTGATTTTGAAGGAAGACAACTTGAGGTCTCCTTTGACGATGGTTCTCACACTTTTTCGTCGATATCCATATACTCTTACCCATCTTTCTCTTGCTTCGCTCGGTGTTCCTCCTTATCCCCTCCCTAATGGCTTTGATTTTGATTGGACTGCACGTGCAGTGCGAGGTCGTCCACACCGTGGTCGATTACCTGTTGTCTCCAGTTCTTGGTAGCGTTTAACAGCATCCCTATACAGTCAATTTCAGTGATTTTAACAGATTAACAATCTTTGGGCTCGTCTTCCCCGCGCATTGTAGCTGAATAATAGCCTCACGTTTAATCATTTTTACAAAAGACAATGTAAATTTATCAAAATTTAGACCTGAAATATTAAAGTATATGATTATAGGAAGAGAATGAAATATAAATGGATAAATTTAGTAAACACATAACATCTTTTATTTTAAAAATAAAATTTGATCGGGGACTTTCTCCGCACTCTGAAGAATAGTAAATCTATAAATATCAATATTGAATTAAATATTTTTTGAAATCATTTTCTAAAAGAAACACTTTTTTGCTATTATTGCAGCCATTAGAGCACTTCAACTAGGTTGGTTTAAACGAAATTCTTTTTAAAATAACTGTACTCACCCATTCCATCAGAAGAGTAGGCGAACAGTACAACACTATGAAACGAACTGAGCAATTGACGACAAATATGATTGTATCCCCGATTCTTTCAGGATTTATAAGAATCCATGATATTGAGAGGATAATTTCACCCATATCAATCACGACAGTAAGAAAAATCATCGGCAAAACACACTGCCACACATTATCGAGAATTTTCTTTGATTTAACAACTGCCGTATGAAGCTTCTGGAGATCATCGATTGTTACGTCATTCTTGCAGTTTTCAATATGTCCATTCATGAAGTAAATGAGTTTGTACATACTGACTTCGAAATAGAGTATTATGATAGACATCTTGTAGTTAAGTTGCGTGAAAGCAAAATTATCGAAAACGCGTAAGAAACTATATTTAGAGATTTTGGATAGAGCGATGATGGCAGTGATGTGTCCGGACAAAAGAAGTATAATCCACATCTTTTTCACTGTCATACTATGTTTACCACCTTCTGTGTACGTTATCCTTAGTATGCTGTTGAAAATGGCCACCATCCTCTTATGATTTCGAATCAGGAAGATAATGGAATAGATACTGATGATGTTAGTGGTGACATGAACAGGCAATCTTATCATATCAATCATGCTACTACTTCTGGACATCTCCAAGTAGGTAGATACTATAGTTGCCATCAACATGCAAGCTGTAAAAAGACCAAAGAAATGATGTAAGTATACCATTGGTTGTATACATCTCAGTAGAAGGCGCTTTTCACTTCTCACCACATAGTATGGAAAGGCGCAGAAAATCATTAAAATGGTTGCAACATGCTGTACCTTTCTGTACATTTGAAAAGATAATTTATACAGGAAACGAAAGAAGTCCAAGCTCTATCGAGGAAAAATTCACACGTGTGAATGATTGGTAAAGCAGTTACTTATATTTGACCAATTGATTCATTAATTTGTTCATATTTGCTTTGTCTATGATTATTGTCCATTGTTATAATATTTGTATTGCACATTTTATAGCTGAATTCCTAGAATATTGCAAATATTGAAACCTTCTTCGTTCTTTTTTTGATGAGCAATAATTTTATGTTTTGATGATTAATAATGGTAGAAAAGAAATGATTGATGTAATTAGAAATGAGGTAATGCTTAGGAGGTTTTATGTATGCATGATCACTGTCATCATGTGTGGTTAAATCATTGATGCTATTATAAAACTTTAAATCATGGTCAACTTTACAATATATAGATATACGGTCATATATCAATATACTTCCTCATAATATTTTCAAATTTAAAATATAGTAGGTATATACTATTACATACCATATTTAAGTATCCATTTATGTTTCATATAATATATGTATAGTTATAGTGTTGATATTTATTACTTCTATCTATATTTCAGTAGGCCAATTTAACCTTTCTTTGAATACAAACAAAAGTGTATGATTTATAGAAATAATGAAGTTGTATGCTTTAACTTGTACGCAATTAATCTAATTACCATCAATCATTATTAAAATGCGAGAATTTCTATCCGATATTGATCAAATTTATAAGAATTCCGTATGAATATTTATTCGATTCATTCATTGTTGTAATTAGATATACGATTCAACAATCAATATTTGAAATATTAGAAAATATACGAAAAATAATTTTTTAAATGATTTAATAAAACATCAATTATAATAAAGGGCTAATATTATTGGAAATAGATATTCCCGTACATTTGTGAATTGGTATCAAAGTTGTATATTCTGATATCTCAGCACTAAGTGTAGGAGATTGGATAAGGTTTTGATACTTAAAGTGCTCTAGCTTTTCAATTGAATCGTTTTGACATCTAGGAAACCCCAAATTTCCGCGATGATACTGTAATTAACTAAATCATGTTTTCTCCTCAATAAAAAATCACCGTTTAAATCATTTTTGTAATAGAGTGCGGTGTGCCCAAAAAGGTATGTTTCTTCCGTTTAAATATTCTGAAATATAGTAAGCAGGCATAAGGTTTTTGAGATATTTTCTATCTATACACCGCCTAAGTGTCTTCCGATACGGTGCTGCAAGCATAATGTTTTTACGGTCAACTCTCATGTGATTGGTAGGCAAGGAAAAGGAAAAACTGGAGGTGAAGCACAAAACAGTTATTGATCAGCCTTATACCTACATATAGTTATATGTTAAATTAAATTATATTTTAAATTATAAGAGCTTTAAAACTCTCAACAGATATGTTTGTTGTATCCGCTAGTTGGTTGTATCCGCTTGTTGGTAGTACTCCTCCATATTCACTTCTTGGTCAATCAGAAAAAAATAAAAGGCCTCTGACGATGGCCTATACCACCAGAGTTGAGAAACAACGATATCTCAAATATCGAGGTTATGAAGTACCATTAGTACTACACAAGTTTAGTACAATAATTGCATTCAACAAAATTTAGATATTTGAAAAAATAATCGATACTTTTTGTAAACGAGCCATATGTGTGATTGTAGTTTCTGAAATATAACTGGTAAGATATTCACAAGTGGAGGTCCTGCCGATACCAGATCTAATTTAAAGATTATTAAATAAATTATTTGATGTAGCTACCTCTTTTAATTACAGAAAATATCCATTTTCACCCGATTATTTTGCGTTATGGCACTCATATCATGATAGTACATATTTTTAACGGGTAAATAGACACATAACGATCGTTTTTAACGCTAATGGTATTTCCTATGTCATTTTTTTATTTGTGAAATGTTTTTAGGCAACTGAGAAAAATGTTTCATAGGTATTTTTTAAATTGCAAAGTACCAGCGCTCAGTAAATGAATTATTTTTGAAATATTTTATGCACTACATTTTTAGATTCATCCGCAACTTTTTTGCGCTAAAACGATTTAAAAAAATCACATTCGCTCTACCCTATATAAATAACGTCATCTTATGTCATGACTGATGAACAGTTATAAATCAGGTTAGATCAGGTATTAACGTGCTGTTTTAACCTTTGTCTGCATCACTAATTAAGGTACATGAATTGCATAAAAATCATGACATAGCAAAATTCGTGCGAATCTTTTATTAGTATTAAGTAACTTCTCAACTACTAAGAAGTAGCTACCTATAGTTCCTTTTCATTTACAACTATTTAAGTAATTTGGTATAAAGAATCCACAAACTCTTCTAATCCTCATTGGGTCACTTCACAAGTAATGCCTGCTTTAGTTTAATTAAAGAGATTTGGCGCAATGGACCCGATTGGAGGTCTGAGTGGCGAGGCGACCAGTGGTCGTTGCTATCATTAATAAAAATATGATAAAATGAATAGAAATAGGAAAAAATAATGTAAGCTATTTGGGTAAAAATTTACCCGTTCATTTTTTCTGTCTAATTTGATTCTTTCTCATTGATATCAATATTAAGAAATGAAAACCTGAAATTATCAAAAAAGCCTAAAAGTGGTTCCCAATAACACTGACATTGATTTTCTTTTCTTTTTAAATTGAATAATCATAAAATTATATTCATTTCTTTCCTCAAAGGGGTGACAGGACAAAACGAACCGTGCAAAAAAAAACCCTCGGTCAAAAACATTGAGCCAAATACCCCCAGACTAAAACCCTCCGTGCCATAAACCGCCTGGTCATATCCCCCCGGACAAAAAAAAAAGTAAACAAAAACGATGCAAAAAACCCCCTGTTGATATGAAAAGTTTCATTTATTTTTATTAATTTTCATTATTTTTTTATCAATAAAATTACTATATATTTTATAAACTTATAAAATTAAACAGATATAGCACACCTTGTTTTTTTTTTTTTTTATTCCATAGGTTTTATTGCACGGGAGATTTTTGTCCGTTTGTTTTTTGCATGGGTTTTTTGTCCTGGAACAACTCAAATGACTATACAGTATACAATCTGAGTTAAAATTTTATCTTAAAACGTATAGTTACTATGCACAATTGATAAAAACATTCAGCGAAATTCAATTTTTTTTTTAAATTTAAATAGGGTAGGCACAAGGCATCATCACTTTTATTTCCAGACTACAACATTTTTTTTGAGAATGAGAATGCATTCATCCACTTATGCAGCGAAAAGGTAATGGGAAAACATTGCAACTCAATTTGCTAATGTTTCCCCACAGAGCACTACCAATGAGATTATCCTCTGCAATACTTTAGCTAACTCTCATTTTATTCGATAGTTACTAATCAATTATTATACCCCTGAGACTCATTTTATTGGTTTATTCGACCGATTTCAATATCTCACTTAATGGAATGGTTATTTTACAGTAAAACATTTCCGTTTGAATTTATGAATACAACATGATACAATATCAAATGTAAACTTGTTTTTTGCAAATTAAATACAATTTTATTGAAAATTGAGATATATATCTTACAATCAATAATTACGCACCATTACTTTTCTTTTCAATAATCTTATTGTTTATTGAGATACCTTTTTATAATTTTTATGTTTCATGGATGTATAGTCAATAAAAAATGTATTCGTTTTTTCTCACTTCACTAATTTAAAACATCTAAAAAAGTTTTCTTACAAATAGAAATGATTGTAGATGTTTTAAAACTACTAAAGGTGCATGACTAATACTTCATTATGACCGTAGATTAGAAATCTCTACTTTCTTAATTTATTATCACCACAGTAAAACTTTTCTCTGATATGGTACGTCTAAAATAACCATGTAAATGATTCAAGAACTAGAGATACCTTCCTTCTCAGTATCAAAATACATAGTTCTTCATCTAACCCTATTTACTTTATTTACGACTGAGTACAAGTACTCCACAATAAATATCTGCCAGAAGAATGGGAGACTCAAACTCCAGAAAAGAAATACCATTACTCTTCATTCTGCAGGTGAAGAAATTCATCAGTTGTTACCAACGTCATCCTGTGAGACGATTCCAACGGAGATATTTTTCTGGGCAGTAGAAATTAAATTTAGTTCATTTCTTAGATGATGTTATGATGGTGCCACATAGAGGATTAGGGCACTACTTAATCTTATTCCTTTTGTTTTTAATGGAAGATTATCATCTTTTAAAAGAAAATCTTTGGTGGACACATCATAAATTTCCAATGTTCAACATTGAAAAAAATCTTTCAATCATTTCTTGCAATTCAGATTTCTAACAAATGTAATAAATCATGAATTGTATAGAATATTAATTTAGAGATAGATATATCTCAATGTTTTGATTGCTAATTATTGGTGTTTTAATTAAATTAAAATCTATTTCTTTCTATCGAAATTTTTTTTTTTATCAATTCCTCTTTAATGTTAAAAATACATTAATCAAGAAGATCAATCGTATCGCAGTTTACAATTCGCATTCTTGTTTATTACCTAATTTTCCCACACATCTGTTGGTCTACTATATTTTCTCACTGAAGAAACCGCTCTTTCCATTATTTTTACGATACATTGCAGACAAAACAGAATGTGACAGAGACGAGAGTATAAACTCAAACTCCTGAAAAGAAATGACATTACTTTGGATATTCGAAGGCCATCAAATTCACATTTCTGCCAAGCCATATCTTAGACCTCATCTGCTAAGAACATAAATAGCAACTAACGGCTGCAGTTTAACATGTACGATGAATATAGGACTCCATGATCGCATTCATTCCTTGCATCTTTGATTTCATACCGAACAACTCAAGTGACAAGAAGGTTACCGAAAATAAGTTATTAGATGCAAAACAATGTAGTTTGAAAGTTGAGATCATTTAATGGGCATAAATAACTAAATGAAAAAATGAAAATACAGGAAAGAAAATCATTATATCTTGAAACAACTAGTTTAATATAAGGTCATTTAGTATCATATTATGATTTTTTCAAAATAAAATTTAACAGTCAATTTAAGCGAGGAGTGGATAAAACTGATAAATAACTATTTGATCAATTGTAATTTGTAATATTCAAACAATTACAACCACTGTTTTGAATGTTTGTTGGCTACTCATCATTGGTCAATGAAGGGGAATCCAATCTCACAACGAATTAGTTCAAGATCTCGACCCTGATCATGTAGTTCAAGATATTATAGGATTAGGTTTTGGGATAGCTCTTTAATCCTTCGAAATTGAGTCTAGTGAAGTTACATCCAGAATGTAATCCTATTCAAATAATAGGAGGGAAAAGGACACAATATAATAGACTTATCTTTTATAAAGAATATCAAACATCATAAAATGTTCAAGTATCCTCGGCAGCGAGCTTTTTCGATTGATGTATACTTTTTGAGTCTAATATAACTGTGAGTAAATAATATTAAATTTCTTTACAAAAAGCGTATCAGAAGCTCATTGGCTTCATACATTCAGTAGAATGTAAACGTTTACTATATACAAAGAAATATTTTCCAAAAAATCTCAAATATTTATTCTAATTTGTGATAATTATGAAGAAGATTATTTATGGTTTATCTAAATTGATATCGGAAAAATGATGGTCACAAAAAATATATATATTGAATATAGAGGAATAATAAGTTTTCTTAATTCGTGTGAAATTTACGATTATTATATCTTCATTTGAAATCTTCTACAACACAATTTATATTTTTCAAAGTACATTACAAATAAATAAAATGGAAAAAAACTTCATCGATGAGGATTTTGATGTCTTTTATTCAAGTCCCAAAGGCATAAATGACATTTTCTAATTTTAATAAGAGAGTTAACGTGAATAATTTATCATATTTTGTAATTCACATGTGGAAATTTAAAGTAATATGAAAATACCCTGAACTTATTCATCAGAATTTACTGGCTGGATCTGGAAGTAATTCACAATTCATACTTGAAACAGAATGATGAATGCGCTATGAATTTTAAATTGACACTATTTCGCTTCGAAAAGTGAAGAATTTACAGAACTGAAAACATCGAATAATTTATCTGTGAAGCCATAAATTCAAGATGACTTTCTATCTTTCTTCAGGAGATGATAGATGGAAAAATGTATTTTATTTCACAATATGCGTGATGTCTGAATTATAATCATAGTTCATTTCTTTTTATTCTTGTTCTTAGTAATCATAGAATGTAAGTCATCCTTAATGATTTGTTCAAAACGTTATTGGTTACAATCTTAAATTATTGGTTACAATAATAATCTTTTTTTTTTTTCATAGGATATTATTCAATTAAACTATAACAGAAGAATAGATATGATCTACAGATAGTCTGTTTGCCACCAGTGATTTATGGTTTAGAAATATTCCATTAAAAGTATATGATTAAAGGTTACCTCCATGAATTCTCAATGCTATAATAAAAATAATTATATATGTTCTTGATGATTTAGGTCATATTGAATAAAATTAGTTACGCCGTTTCTTGAAAAATTGGAAATGGATGAAATTATATATGTTTCAATGTGTAAAACTTGAGCTATGAATACTCTTCGCGTTTGATATCAAATGATAAAATAAATATCTAATCCATGACAGTCATACCAACCCTACTGCTTAATATTTATATTCTTCATGTTGGTGGGAGAATATTACTATATACATATATAGATACAACTTTATTCAACAGGAAGTCTTATAATAGCATACAAGGTTCGACCTTCATTAAATAATCCGCCTTGCAAGTAATTCTCCGATTATACGTGTTAGGTTTGTGTGAACATATCTTTGAAATCTGATTAATTTTAGATCTGTTTGTTAACACATGTATTCTAATAAAGTTTAATAATAGAACGTGGTTATTTTATGAGATTTCTTTAAAGTATCGATTGTTGTAGAAATTTCCTGAATTTATCGTTATATTTTCATTTACAATGAAAATAAAGATTATTTCAGCTTCTTATCAAATTTTTTTGGGTAATATATAATTTTTCTTTTATAGATAAGTATTAATGTCAAAATTGGTTTCTAACAGTTACAATTAAAATAAGCTATGGAATATATAGAATATGAAATACTTTAACATAATATGTATGATAGATAAATATAAACATTAATTAATAAATGCTAGTTATCAATACATATCAGATCATAAACTTCCAGGTAAAATTAGTGTGTGCGTGACTTGTAAGTTTCTCCTTAAGTGTCTTTTTAGTCAATAGGACGTTTAAAACATTTTCATAACATTACTTGAGGACCAGAGGATCCTTCTTTAATGAGCCCTGAAATACGTAAACTTTTGCTCCAAAGTAGATTAGAGGTTTGAGACTTTCTCATAACTTCGACCAAAATTACTCCGTAATATCATTTGTTGTCTTAGAACACTTTTATATTTGTGACCAGAAGAGTATGGAACACGTTAAAAAGTTATGTGTTAGACTTAAATTGCTTAGTGCAATTAGTACAGCAAATTAAAATTGGTCAATAGTTACTAAATGAATGCCGTAAAAGATACCGAAATTCATATAAAGGTGATAGAAGCAATAACAATTGTAGCAGGTGATAGTTATTTATTTGGAACACAGGATATTCTCAAAAAAGACATGAACAATCTTCAACACAAAGGATACGAGTCTATTTCTGTATCATATAGCAAAATAAATTAAATTGTTAATGAAATGATGCTACACATAGTGATGAATGGTTCAATGTTTTGCATTTTTAGACAAAATAACTGAAAGTTGTAACCAACTAATAAAAGTGATTTCCTCAAGAAAACAGTTCAGTGCGGAGTTATATGTAAAAATAAATAAACCATTATTTTAGTTTTCATCATTACAACAATTACTTTGCCTAATAGTTTACACGCCTCCGGCTGAAGAGAAACAACAAACAGAGCGTAAATTAAATAAGGGGTTTCTTTGCTAAATATAATTAGTAAATCTTATTATAAATTTTATCTGAAAGTGCAACACCAATATGAATTAAAATTAATAAATAGGGTACATATATTCAGGTTCATAAATAAGGCAATAAAATAGGGAAACTGTCAACCCCCTATTACTCGCACTGGCTTCCTACGGTCAATCTGGCCTACGGCGCCGTGGGAAGAATTTAGACGACAGACTAAAGCTCTTTAATGTACTTAAACGAAAGTAGAAATCCGGTATACTCTGGCTCTTATAAAATCTTTGAATTCACAGATTTATCTTTGAATATGGCAACTGTTGTCAATGCAATGAGCTATTACACGCTACGGCCACTGCTGGCGTACGGCGGGCGTAAGGCAAGAGTTCATCCGATCAGCAATGGGTGAGTGTTCTTATGATGGATTTGCTATTACACGCTCCGGCTTGAACGTATGCTTGCACCGTAGACCTCAGCCAAATGTCGCAGAAGAGGGGAGAGCGGTAAGTTTGACCTCAGCCAAGTTATTAAAATGAAAGAAGAGGCCGTAAGGGGAGGCACCTCTAAGGTTTGAAATTAAAAGGCTACTATATACCATATAAGAATATAATTTTGAAAGTATTGTTAACTGCGGATAAGTCTTATATGATATTGTTTTAAGGATAGTAGATCATAGAATGGCTATGGAGATTGAACAAAAAGTGTATTGGGGGCTTCAGCCCCCGTTGACCCCCTGCTAGGTTATTAATACATTTTGAAGTGTGCAGTACTATAAACTATCGCATACAACAAACTACATCAGCCATATATGTTCAGAGTTTCAAAGTTCTTATTATTTGAAATGTAATTTAAACATGACAAGTAACATGGCTAATTCGATAAATATAATAAAATTCTAAAAAAAAAACATGTTAAGCTCATTTTGCTCATTATAACAAAATACAATCAAATTATCTAATTCAGTTATTTGAATCAATTGGAACACTAAAAGACAGAGAAAGAGAGCTGATGATGTAATTTGGAAAGCAGTCTTCTCTACCTGGAATGAAGTCACTCAAATCAGCAGAGAGGACCCAATCCCACGCCTCATTAAGTTTGAATCTCAGGAGCTGAAGGATGCTATTGTCTGAAGGTAAATTTCAGAGAGGGAACACATACAGCAAAAATCAATTACTTTGTACTAACTAATCAGGTTTTATCTTATTTTATCTTTTCTGTGACTCTATTTATCACCATGTGTTATGGATATTAATCATTGTAGTATACTGGTGGGCAATGTGGCATTGCTTCAATACCCAATGAAACAGATTAATATTTCCACTTACCCAGTATGATTTTTAAGTATATCCCTCAATTCCTTTCAAATTTTGTGTTTAAATCTTTCCATTCCAACTTTGAGAAGTTTATCAACAATTATTGTTCTATAATTCACCATAATTGGTTTGAGAAATGATCCATCACTGCTTGAACAATGGTTATTGTGAAATCAACATAATAATCAGTTATATGATGTAAATTACGAATATTAAAATGCTGATAAAAATTAGAGGCAGGATGAATATTTTCTTGTAAGAATTAAAGTTCATTTGTTTCTTCCAAGCCAACATGGATCCAAATTAACCAAACAATAAATAGAAGAGAAAAACTTCTTTGTATTTCAGCCAAAGTGTTGTTCATTGTGAAGAAGGAAATCTAATAGTCAATAACTGTGACTGAATTTTTTAAGACATAGTATATCATACATAGATTTAAAATAAGTATATTTGATAACTAAAGGAGTATCTAATAATATCAAATAATTCTTTCAACATCCGTTCAAACATTTATTAAACCTAGTAACCTAGCCCTTAAAAAATTGCTCAGTAACCCATAGCGACTGGCGAGGACGCGCCAGTCCCCACTAAAACTGTTATACATTCTTGACAAATTGACTTTTCAATATTTTGTCTTTTAAAAAACCTTAATTTTATATTTACACACCCATTGGTACACGCCAAAGAATAATTATCTGCTAAAAATAAAATTAACAAGCAAAGGAAAGAAACAAATATATTTTAGGTTTTCTAACTTTTTGCTCAAAAACCATTTTTCCATCCATCAATAACACATTAATTAATGCAAAATATTAAACAAGGTAAATAATTCAAAGATACTGTTAATTCATGTAGCATATCTAATTTTATAACTGATATACATTTTCTATGTGTTCATAAGAAATGTTTCTGCTTAAGTAACTATTAAATTATTGTATATTAAAAAAGTCTATTAATGTAATAGTGAAAAATAATATGAAATATATCCCATACACACTTTAAAATACATAATAAAGCAATTCGTGGACAAATTGTCCGTGGACGAAATGACCTAGACCCACAAAAATCATAACCTCCATCGGAATGTAGACGAACAGGTCATAAAATGTTTTGATACCTACAGAACTCGAAAATTGAACTCAATATATTGGAAACTTGAATTTGATAAAATATAATTCTGAGTCAGATATTGAATAGATATACTTGATATAACTGTTTGTTTTGATGTACTCTCACGTTCAGTCAAAATAAATAAGCTGCACTCTACCAAAGTCAGTTTTGTAACTCTATCTGGAAACTGTTGTGGGTCTCAAAGGTATTTGACGGAATACGTGAGCTGAGTAACGAAGAACAAGAATGTCACATCTAGTGATGATTGCTACAATGACTTGAAATTTACAATTTATTTAACCAGTACTAATTAACTTCTACCTGTTTATTGCTAATATGCAACCATAGAATATTAATGTTCAAAAGGAAATAAGATTAATTGAATATTTTAATATTGTAAGATTATTGGAAATTTACAATAATATTGACTAACTTCGTTTTTTACTAATTTATAAAAGTAATTAATACATAAAAGTAACATTACAGAAAAATAAAGAGGAACCCATCCGATGGAATCGATATTTTAATCAATGATATTAGAAAATAATGTTACGAATTCATCTATGTCAGCGGTTTATGGAAAAGAACAACATCTTTGAATTATGAGATATGTACAGTAGCGAACAAAATATAAGGGTAGACAAAAATAAGTTATCTAAATCTCTAATTTTATAAAAAATACAAAACACACATCAATTAAATTTTGCACGTATATTCATATAGAGCTCATATGTATTCGATTGAAATTTTAAAGCATTTGGACAATTATTCTAGAAATAGTTCCATATTTTACTTCAAACACTAAATTTTGCTCTGGTCAAAAGTTAAGGGTAGCCATCATAAACTTTGAAATATTAGCGGATATTGGCAATTAACTTAATAATTTGTGAATCACTCTAATACATCTTCTACCACAAAATTCTAATAATTTTGCACAATATGAAGGAGTTATCCCTCTTCTATTCATCCTCAAGAAATGTCCACAAGTTTCCCCTCTGATACAGTCTTGTTGCTGCAAGTGATTTCTATTGTCACATGAAGGTCCATAACGATTGTGCAACATATTGTGGCTCAACATAAGCAGTATGGAGTTGTTGATTCAAACCAAAGAAAACAAAACAAAACAAAAACAAAACAAACTTTATTCAGAATATTTGTTTTTAGATAAACATGAATACACATTTATATGAAAAATTACAAAGTTAAAAATATCAAAGAAAATAAATTTCTTAAGCCCGTCCTGGTACTTTAAATAGGTATTAATGGTAGACTTTCCAAAACATTGCTGAGAGAAGATCATGCAAGTCTTCAAAGTAGCTTGCAAGGTAGTTTCAACACTTCCGGTCAAATTTTTCATGAGATAGATGTCATGTCTGGTGGTACGGTGTCCCAGTCAACTTTTTCGCTTCGACTTCAAGAAGTTGGTTTGCAATAATTTGTCCCTGCAATAATTTGTCCAATCTCAAAAAAGAATTAGAATGTGATACTTGTGTTTGGTCATGAGTATGTCATTTGGTCGAATGATCAGTGGTCGAAAGTACATTCTAGTGATGATGTAAGAAAAATAGAAGTCTTTAGTTCTTATAGGAAAGTATAAATTAAACGTAAAGTAGGGGAAATGTTAAACTCTGAACTGCATCAAAAAACGGTTAAGGAGGTAGTGTGATGGTCTTGGTGGCAATTTTTTCTGCTGGACCTGGTGCCATTGTTCGTCTACAAGGAGGAGTTATTGCAGAAATATAAAACAGCTCTTTCGTCATCATACTCTCCCCTATCAACAAGCAGCTGACCGTCAACCACAGAGTTTCAAGCAGGACAACGTACCCTACTACTCAGATAAAAAAGTTACGACTCTATTAGAAGATGAAGAATTAACTCTAATGAGCTGGCTTTCACAGAATCCTGACCTCAATCGAATTGAGCTTGTTTGAATAATAATTTGAGACTGGACTCAGAGAAGAAACACAAGAAATGTGGAAGAATTGTGGACATTTCTCGAGGATGAATGGAAGATAGATAACTCCTTCATATTGTGCCAAATTTGTAAAATTTTGTGGTAGGAAGTGATATAGTAAAGAATTATTCACAAATTGTTAAGTTAATTGCCAATATCCGCGAATATTTCAAAATTTATGATGGCTACCCTTAACTTTCGACAAGAGCAAAATTTAGTGTTTGAAGTTATATATGAAACTATTCCTAAAATATTTGTCCAAATGCTTTGAAATTTCATACGAATACATATGAGTTCTATATAAAAATAAATGCAAAATTTCAATAATGTGTGTTTTTACTTTTTATGAAATTAAAGATTTAGATAACTTGTTTTTGCCTACCCTTATATTTCGTCCGCTATTGTCTATTGAAATTAAGTGTAGCTACAGTGTAAATATAGCAATCAATTTATAAATTGTTGCTATAATATATCAATAAAATTCAATTGATACGATCACTCTGACATATAAATTGTGCATCACTGATTATTAGTTTTCTTATATGCCAATAGCATCTAACTAATTATTCCATTATTGAACTAATCATAATGCACCAAAATTTTGAGCGGTATCAACGTCTTAATTAGCTTATCCAAACTAATTATCCCGAGTACATTTTTCACTTAACTTCTATAGGCGGAATAATTGAGTATCGAGACACAGTTTTCGACAGCAAATTATAAGAGAAGATAACGGAGGTTGCATATAATACATATATACAGGAACAGAATCATCTATCATTCGTTTGCGACAACGACCCCCAACTAAATAAAATGATTTTATTCGAGTTAGCGTTGTTATTGTTCAAAAATTTGCCGCAAGAGAGACCTATTGTCCTAACGATATACCATTAACGTCATGATATAAAAATATATATAAAAATTCAAATTTAGTGAATATGTGAATTTTTTTACTCGTATAAACTTTCATTGGATATTTGAGGTTTCAAAAACTTTTCCCACAATGGTGGTTTGGGGCTAATCTCAATATTGGGAACGTTTGAATTTGATAAATGCCTCTCCTTAAAAGTAGCTATTCTTGAGTTATGACAACGTTGTTGCAAATTATCCCTCTATATAAACATGATCATACATTTTATATATATTTTTTCGTTTTTTTTTGTATGATATCTCCTTATAATTGAGTTATCAAATGGTAAAGTAATTGTTTATAAAACGATATATACAATCACTTTTATCAATTAAGAAACTTGCTCAAATATATATTTCACTTTTGTGAGAATTATTCTATCCTGAAACAAAACTCTAAAGCTGAATGAAATTGGAAAAAATATTCAATATTCTAGTATATTTTTTATACAAATAAGAATAGGGTATATTGTTCTTCTCAAAAATTACCAATATTGTGATAGTTTTCAAATATTGTAAATATCTCTTATTTATTCCAATTATTTATCTATTTCTATATCCTCACTGCCCCTCCATCAGTGAGTACTTATTCAATATAATTCATTTTTATCTCATAAAGAACATAACTATTAACTAATATTAATTCATATCATAAATCCATCAGTATTTCGTAAAACTACTTTTATATATTAATAATCTTATACATTTGAATTAATGGGTGCCAATAAATCTTCAAAGAATTGAAAGATTTACCAATGTTCATGCACAATATTTTCTCGAGCAACAAGATAATTCAATTTCCTGAAATGATCTACACAATTTGGCTCGGTTCCATCTCTTGCTATGATATAGCTTTTCTTCGTCTGAATATGATCATACACAAGCCAATCTGGCCATTTTATTTCTGGTCGGAAATTTCTTTTGTTATTATAAGAGAGGCAAATTAGGTTCATTGCTTCATAATCTCTTCCTGAAGATATTCATAAGGTTTTTCATATGTTTTTAGAGCGCGATTACCATATAGATCAAGTAGGTTCCAAGATCCAACGTAAAATTTGATAGTTTCTTATATGATTACATTTATTACGTGAAATATCCTATATAGAAGATATATGCTTCAGGAAGACAGAGTCGAGTTACCTATTTGCTGTATTTCAGACGTGTTAAATCATGCTCCGAATTCTTGGGTTGATAGCCTAAAAAGCATGAGTTCCATACAAACATAAATAACCGTGGGCAACTCATTACGAAAACCTACTCACTAATTTAAAACCTCTAATTTGAACATTCTTCATCGAAGGAGTAGCCAGGTATAATGTTTAACAGGGATATAAGGAGAGATTGCCTTGCTAGTCCTCGGAGACACGGACACTCATTAGCTTCCCTTTTATGTTAATTACATTGAAGCATGAAATCATTAAGAGTTTTTACGTTATATTGTGAGTGAGATAATTGAGAAGGTTTGCGTGGGAGAGATGTTATTTTGTATCAATGAACTTAAATTTAGCGCTTAATTGAAATGCGTTCACGTGTAAATGAATTAGAGTATTATCACATTCTATTTCTATGAGCTATTAATAATAATTAAATTCAATTGAGAAGTGAATAAAAACCTTTACGTTCAAAGGAGGAGTGCATAAAATAGCTACTACATTATTCCTTGCAAGGATTGAACAATGAATGCAACGTTATTCTAGCTAAATTAATAGTTTTATATGAAAACTGCAATTCATATTTTGCCAAGTTTATATGCAAGTTGAGATAGCAAAGAAAAGATTTACAGACGACCAAGAATGGCAAAGTCTCAGTCACGAACTAATTTACATGAACAATATTAATCTGCATCACCTAAATAAATCTAAAAAATATTTTCAAATACATAACTTATATGTTAATTTGGTCTAGAAAATTCTAATTCATAATCATTAGATCTCTCATAACTTCAGCCTTAAAAATGGAACAATTCATTTACAATTCTATTACTATATAATTTAGTATGTACAGCCTTCAATAAAATTGGAGGCACTATAGGATAAAAGGGTGACTGTATGATACCAATATCAAAAATTACATTTTCTACATTTCTAAATTTTACAAATTACTATTTTCTAATATCCATTATTTTGACATTTCTTAAATTCATCGTGGGTAAACTTCATTGGTTCATTTTGTCCAATTTCAAAATATTTAAAAGCATAACAAACATCGAAGTTTCTATTTTGGAATATGAAGTTAGTACATTGTGTAAATATCATTACAGACACACATTTGAATGAAAATATACAATATAGATCAATTCGTTGATATTCATAGTTACATTTTATCAATTGAAATGCTGTAAGTTTCTTTTCGTTTCAAGAATTCGACTAGAAAAATGTTCATCTCTCTATTCGAAAGCTTGAAAACAAAGAATCTTATAGGTTAAACTTAAATAACTTCTTGATAATAAAAGATACACATGCATTTGACAGTAAATTCTTGTTGAAATAAAATTAACATTATTCTTCTAAATTATTTCAACTTTCTTGCTATATGAAGTGTAATTAAATATCAAAAAAGTATTTGACTTCTAGCTACATTAATATTTTTTTAATATATCTTTGAACTAAACATTTTCTTTTTAGAAATGACAAAATCTGATATGAATATATGTATTATTCTGCCATAATTGCTCGTGTAATATATTTACATTAAACAGTTTTGTAACAATATTTTCACATCAACATAAATAATAATCCAGAGGGAATAATACGCGAGAAGCCTTTTAATTATCAAAGCTTTGAGGCGCCTTTGAACCCTGACTAATTTTCTGATTCTCGGAAAACAAGTTTTCGCTCTTCCACTTCAATTAAATAACGAAATAACTTTGACTAAAAAACATCACCCCTAACGTACAAATAAAAGGATGTATCTACCAGATATGTTATGAAATAAAAATATTGTTTTCATGTTTCGGTCCTACACGCTACCTCAAATACTAATTTCAATTTCATAACTAATTTAGAGTCAACAATTAAATTACATATGTAATATCATGATATTTTATTAAACTTGATTTGAAATGTGTTTTTATTTCTCAGTTCGAAGTTTGCAAAAATACTTTCCGGAAACGTTAGTAAAATATAGAGATATTCGTTAAGGGGATCGTATCACTGTTTTTGTAATTTTCTCCTATTTTTTTTTACCTTAGTTCTGCAGGGAACAGTCCAAAGAAAACGTACAGAAAGTATCAGTTCGCTGTGGCAACTTGAAGTTGGTCAGGGGTGCGAATACTGGAGAGGGGGAGATTTTGTTAGTTTGTGTGTTGTTGTGTAATTGCCTCTCATTTTGGTAGATGGCTTCGTCATAGCCAGGGAGGATCTTTGGTTCCCCCGAAGCGACCTGATGTTGTATAATAGCCTCTGTTTCAGGGTTTTAAAAGCTACCCGATGAGTTTTTTAGTTTATCCCATCTTCTCCGTAACCTTTTTATTCAAATTTTACTCGCGCAAAAATCTATGGATTAAATTGGGGTTGGTCCTAAAGAAAAAATTATTGGATAGAATCTGTTTCAGACCAAAATTCCTAAGGTCGTCTAGTAGCCTTTTTAATTATTTCGATCTCTACCTAATTTTATTATGAAAATAAAAAATAAAAATTAGAAAACAAAAAATTTAGATCGAAATTTAAAAAGGCTACTAGACGACCCTAGGATACTAGTAGAGAACAGATTAGCTTCTAAAATGTTTTCTGTAGGTCCAACCACCATTGAGTCCATATATTTATCGTGGAGGGGGGGGGGGTAAAGTGATTTTTCTGCCCCCACGAGGTAGGGGTGCCCCAAAAGGAAAAATTTACTTGACCAACTCCGAAGATTAGGAGATTTCTACACCTTATGTCGAAATCTCAGATCGATCGTACGGGTATTAATGGGCACTAGGACTTTTCCCAGCTGGATTTTTCCCCACCAAATAAAATAATAGTATTTTGGGTTATTAAATTATAATTCTTATAAAAACAAACCATATATCAATAGAAGACACATTTTATCAAGGGGACCGCCCCCCGAAGAAATCTCAAAATTTTATCTTTTTATTTTTATTGTGTAAATAGTTGCTTTATAACCTTCTTATAGTGTGTGCAAAATACCAGACGTATCGTATAACTCTAATCCCCCTGGGGAGAGGGAGAATTAGGGAAAAAAGGGCCGGGGGGTAGGGAGTCAATATGTACTCTAAAAACCATCTCTCAGCCAATTATAATTCGTAATAACTAATTATCTCGCTATATCTGGTGGTATCTAACATACCAGTATAACACGCCAACACCAATGAATGCAAATAGAGATTAGTCTGTTTTCCTCCAACCTTCGAAGTGGATGGATGCTGCGTGTCAGATCATCAGACTTTGAAAGAAAATTCATACTAATTCTGATATCTACAAATCTTGTAATTCAAAACTCTACCTCTGGTTTTTGGTTGAAGCTAGAGCATTGCAGTTTTTGCATTCGATTTTCCATAATGATATCTACAATATGATTGCCTTCGATTTTTGATTTTCGAATTTGTTGTAGGAAATTTTTTCCGACAAAAAATTATTTTCAAAATTTTTGGTATACTTTTTATGAAAAAGTCGAAATTCAGAAAACCCATTCGAAAATCAAAAATCGAAGAAAAGCATATTTTATATATCAGTATGGAGAATCGAATGCAAAATACTGCAATGCTCTAGCTTCAACAAAAAAAAAATGTGCAGGGTTTTTAAAATGGTTCGAAATTTGTTCGAAATTCGAATAACTCATTTTCTATGGGTCTAATCGAAAAAAATGTCATGAACAAAAACGATAGGGAATTCAATTTTATATATACATACAAAGTTTCAGAACCATAACTTCATTAATATTTTTTTTCCAAAATTTACGGACGTTCCTCTTAAAGAACTTACAATGGATTAACCATTATTATAAAAATTTATAAGTTAGAGTGTAGAAATCCTTAAATCAATACTTTTCAAGTAGTCAGATTTGAGGAAGATTTGGATAAAAAGTCGTACATTTTCTCTAGAAATCTCCAATGAAGACTTATTATCAAAAGAGTAATTACAAAACGGGTTCGGTTCAAAGAGTTGGTGAGTGACAAGTTTCCATGCAACAATATTGAAGAAAAATTGGCTAGTTGCTACGACAGACTTTGATTTACAATTAAACAACAATAAATTTAGTGATCAAAACGATTTTTTTCAAAAATTAATTAATAAATCTAAATAATAAATTTTCTGTCAGAGTTTAAAATTTAATAGAAATTAGGCGGGGGAAAAACTGGCGGGGAAAAGTTCAGCGAGGAATAGTCCGACGGGGAAAAATCCAGGCCGGAAATTGTCCGGCGGGGAAAAGTCCGTTTCCCGTATTTATGGTAACTAGCAAAAAAGTGAAACAATTCCCTTAATAGCTCCCAACACTCGTATGGGCTACATTATTGCGTGACCGGACAATTGCCACCTGCGGACAATTGCCATCCCTGGACAATTGCCACCCCCGGACAATTGCCACCCGGATTATTGGCACCAAGACAATGCCCACCCAAATAATTATTATCAGGCCTCTTAACTTAAAAGATAGTGATAAAATATGCATAACATTATTATACGATTAATTATTAATTATTTACATTTTCAGATACAAATTTCTTCGTTCATCATATATTGTTATTTTATGGAATAATTTTTCCAATTGGTGATACAATAAATTGCATATTGTTTTTTATACGATTTATTTCGATCATGCACTATATTTCTATAATGCAGTATATCATTTCCTTTATAAATTAAATATTTCTTTCTTTAATTACTACTATCATTATTAAGCAAATATTTACACTTTAATATATGGCCGGCAACAGTATTTGAAATCAGGCGCTCAAATTATGTACATTTTTAAAATTCCTTTTACATTTTTAGATATTAATTGATAATGACCAAACAATAGGTATTTATATTACAACTACTTAATTAAGAAAATTTTCCATGTGAAGAATCCTTATAATGATAATTGGGGTTGCAACAATATGCTTTCATAATCAAAGATACTAGAATTACCATATTAACGGAGAGGATTAAATATTATTGATTCTTTTAAACCACCGGTATATAGAATTCAATACAATTAAATTTTTTCTCCTTTATGTTCTTAATATTATCTATGACCATAAGCATATTATCACAACTATAATAATAGTCATTAGGGTGGTAATTGTCCGGGGGTGGCAATTGTACTGGTGGCAATAGTCCGGGTGGCATTTGTCCGGGTTGCAATTGTACTAGCACCATATTATTGGTACCTAGTCTAGTCTACCGATGTCCCGTGATGTTCCCGGGGGATATCGTCAAATATAATTTTTTGTTCTCTTTCATGAACATCCCTAGGGAATCTTCAGGGAACGTCACCATTGGTTATTTTTTCCTTTAGGGATGTTTCGGATACAATTCCTGGGAATGATCTCGAAAAAGTACAAATAAACGATATTTTTGTGACATCCCCTTGGGAACATCTGGGAATAATATCGCTTGAATATTGCAGGAAATGTATCTTGCAACTGTTTATTGTTAATAAAAATACTCATTATTAAATTAACTATTGGGAGTCCATGTTTCGTCTGAACTGCAACTCTGTTCAGAAGAAAAATCTTTTCTGTGTTTGGAGTCTTTTTGATGGGTAGAGATGTCGTTAATGTTGGGATTTAAAGGCTGAAAATTTACAGGAAGGATACACAAATGTATTTAGCGAAGTTGATGACTAACTACTGAATAGCAGTAAACAACTAATTATGTAACTAACTACTGCACAGAAGTAAATAACTAAATACTGTAGGTAGTTAACTACTGCACAAACAGAATTATATAACTAACTGGACCATAACTTTAACTGGTAATAACTTTCTAGATAGGCACTATTACTCACTCACTAAATGGTGTTTGAAACTCTTAGAATAAAAATATATGTTCAAACTGACCATCGTTATATGAACCGACTACATATTATCAATTACGTGTATCATTGAGCTGAATGAAATTAATATAATCTATCGTAAATTGTGATGCATATATAAAATAGTCTGTATGTTTAATAACATCTGCATATTAATCATTAAATGATGAGCATAAGTGGATTTGTTTCATTCTGATTAATATTTTGTTATAAAAACTAGAAACTGCGTAACTCCAGTTTTTAGCGATTAAAATGAGGCTGTAAAATTAATTTGTCAATTTACTAATTGCTCTTCATTGTTTTAAAATGTATACTTTATATAAGTGCTTTGTATCTTTTATGTGATTTAAACTGTTCATTTAATTTTTCTATATTTGTTTGTCACCTATTACATTAATATATTTAATGAGAAGGGGATTAGTATAATGCAAGTCATTGGTATATACCCGAAAATGTCATGCAGGAATAATATTTGTGAGGAATATCACGAGAATATCCCGCGAATGTCGGGAAGGATGGAAATTGGTAATGCATGTCGAGGGAACATTCCTTGGATATCAGAGAGCGCATAATATATGTTCAATGTTTAAAGCACTGCTAAACACCAGTTCCACTAAATCTGCCTCACTCGATCCGACATTCTTAAAAACCAGACGTCTCTTTATAATATTGGTGCAGGTCTCATTTGAATCAGTCATAATAAGCGCAAATCCTAATGTCGCCTGAGAAAGTTTATTACACGACATATAGAGTTTATAATATAGATGAATATTATTTTTAGATTGAGTAAATTCATTATTTTCTCCAAAACTACAATGCGTTAACCCCTAATGAGTTGGACGTGTGTTTTCTAAGCAAATCCTTTTTAAATTAAATTATATCGCTCATGTCATTCCTTTAAATTTAACGGCCTTTCTTAACTTTGTTCCAACATAATTACCAAATATATTTTTGTTTTAATAAATTAAATATATATATATATATATAAACAGCGTGAATCACGTATATTAGAGAATTAATTTTAATGTGGTGACATTTGGCAACGTAGAAATAAAGCTTGGTAACCTCTAAGAACACTACAGTCCACGTTATCATGGAGTACACACACATGCACGAGCTGTGATTGGGTCACACTCCAACCAATCACAGCTCTGCTCTCTCAATTATCAATGTCTTATTTACCTTTATATTTATTTCTCCTTATGTGTTTAATATTTTTACTTGAAATTTGGTACACATTAGTTTAGTAAATATATTAACAACTTGTAAAATTACACTACCGTAGGCTTATAAATAAGACATGTGTTTTTTAAACCCACAGTCAAACCTTCCGATACATTACTTAGAATTAATTTATTTAGGAACTTATTAGACTTATGAAGCATAATCTAGAAAATATTGTGTAAATTCCTGTATTGTTTTTCAATAAATCTCATTTGCAGCCTGCTTCCAAAAATGTATTATAAGTATGATGTATCTATAATAATATGAAGGGCCACAAGCCAAAGTCTCTTAACCGCAAAAATCGGGTTGCTCAAGGTAAAGTCTCTTAAGCGCTTAGCACCAGTGAAAACGGTACAATTTTGATGTGCTAAGCGCTTAACACTCACGTAAAACGGTTGGAGTTAGCGGCAAACAAGAGTCTCTTAACCGCATCTCATTGCATAGAAAACGAAGCGCAGGCATAGAAAACGAAGTATATATATAGCTAATTTTTGCAATGTTATTTATGGGAGTGTATATATACAATAATTATGGATAATGAATCGTAATAACTTTTCACGTAATAATAAAGTATAGGTTTTGTCCGGAAAGAATGATTCATTCGATGAAAAGTACGTAAATTGAATCAGGAATATCAAAAAACCATTAGGTATAAAAAATAATATTTTTATTAATTTTAAAACTACCTATGTATTTATTAATAAACTCATTCAGTTCCTTGAAATATATTTGGAGTAGATACAGCTTATGCTGTGAATCTATATATAGTATAAAACACTTAGCCGAACTATTTCTCAAACAATTAAATCTGTTTGAAGATACTGGAATCTACAAAAAGTTTTTATAAAGGGTTCGAAACTGTATACCAATCATTACGCTTAGCTTTTGTTTGTCAACCCTTTTGTTACCGCCTAATTCGGCACGAATTTCAAGACCATTCTATTATGCTTTAGATCTGTAACACTGTAGAGATTTGAAATTAGAAATACCTATACCTAGTTTAAATTGTAAATCTAGGTCCAAAAACTTATTATTAACATTGAGAATCCGCTCAAAATATGTTTGTATAACAAAACCTCTTCATCAGGTAAGTCGTCACTCGTCTCTTGATATTTTGAGTTTGAAAATGTACCTGGGGTAAGCCAATCTACCTAATTAGGTAGCAAGATTGGTAGTTTAATTTGTTTTATTTCCTGAAGTACTACTTAGGTATGGCTTATAACCTAAAATTACAAAATATTAGGTAGGTATATAGGTAGCACCGTAGCTATTATGTCATGTTTCAGAGGCTGGAAAATTGTAGGTACCTAAGCCAATTTTTGAGCCAATAAATTTCACAAAAATTCTGAGCTAAGCCAATTTGGCTCATTTTGTAGATTTCAAGCCAAAATTGACATAGGAACATAAGAAATAATTCAAAATTGTATGCCAATTAGGTAGGTATACCTACTTACCTACTTTATCAGAGTAATGACCTTTTGAAATCTAAGACAATTAATTGGCTTTAACTCTTTACCCTACTTTAACCTACTCTAAAACATGGCTAGTATGTACTATGTAGGTTACCTGCCTCTCTGAGCTCTCTAGACTCTATGTAGTTAAATTGAGAGATACTAGTTCAGTAGGAGTAAGACCCAGTTACAAGTCTGGTCTGTATTTCATGGTCTTCCCTTTTAAAAATAATATTCCAGCATAGTCGGTGGATTTTTAGCTATTTATTCCTATATTATCATTAATTTTCGGTGGAAAAATGGGTAAAATCACTAAAATGTTGGTGGATCAGCCAAATTACTGGAAATTTATGGTGGATTTTTTCAGCTTTTTCAAAAAGTCAGTGGAATTTTGTGCACCAAATACAGAATGCTGGCCCCAGTCCGGGACCCGGCCAGTTAATAAACTTTTATATAAACCCCAGCCCAGCCCCCAGGTACTAACTACCTAGTGGCTCACTGGCTAGTACCTACTAAAACTTATGTCCATCCATGTCACAGAGTAGCTATGTCAGTTAAAGCCGATTATTTGGCTTATATTTCAAAAGGTAAAAATCAGATACCTATTCCTAATTGGCCAAGTAATAAAGCATGTCCAAACTCGCCATTTTAATGGCGAGTTTGTGACAGTTATTTTGAGCCCTTCAATTACAAATGGTGAGTTTTATCTATTTTTCTCCTATGCTACAATGTTATTTTGGAGAGAATTTATGAAAATTTGATCATTTTGGAGAGAATTTGTTGAATTTTGGAGAGACAAATGGCAAGTTTATGAGACATACTATTTTACTTGGCTAATTGGCTTAAAATTATAAATTAATTCCTATGTTCCAACTTCCGATGTTAATTTTGGCTTGAAATCTTCAAAAAAGAAAAATGAGCCAAATTGGCTTACAATTTACCAGCCTCTGAAATATGGATGACTTGTATGTCCATTCTTGCTATTTTATTTGTGAGTTAATGACAATTATTTTGAGCAAATTAAGAACTTATCAGTCTGTATTTGGTGCACAAAATTCCACTGACATTTTCTGAAAGTTAAAAAAAATACATCAACAATTTCCAAAAATTTGGCTGATTTTCCACTAAAAAGTGAAAATTAATGGTTACATAGGTAGGAATAAAGAGCAGCAACAGCTAGAAATCCACTGACTTTGCTAGAATTTTATTTTCAAAAGAGCAAAAGTCCACCTAAATGTTGGTGGAATTTGACATAAAATACAGTCTGGTTCAGACAGACGACAGTAGAGACAATTCTACTAGTTATTCTTGCCTCTAGGTAGTCCTACAATTAGTACAATCATACAATGTTTTTTAGGATAGAATTTCTGACAATTGAGCCTAGCTCAGGTTAGCTTAAGACCAAAGTAAAATAGTATATCTCTTTGTTCCATAAACTCTCCATTTGTCTCTGCATTTCTCTTCAAAAATTACCAAATTTCTCTCCAAAATGACCAAATTATCAAAAAATCTCCCCAAAATAACATTTTAAATGTAGTGTAACATAAGAGCAAAATAGGTATTTCTCTTCATTTGCAATTGAAGGGCTCAAAATAACTAAGTCTGGCACAAACTCGCCATTAAAATGGCGAGTTCGCCTCAGTTTGGACATCTTTATTACCTGGAGGCTGGAGCTTAAATCTTGAAGGGACAAATAGCTAGAGAGTTTATGAACATTACTATTTTACCTGGAGCTGGAGTTAGTGGAGTAGGTAGGACCTAGTATGAGTAACCAGTCTGTAAAGTGTGGTAAATCTGTCTCAAAAATTTTCAAATCTGTCTCCAAAATGACCAGACTTTTGCAAAATGTCTCCAATAAAAACACAAATACATGTAAACATTGGAATTGATTAGGAAAATTAATTATTTTCCCTCAAAATTTGTCTCCAAAGGTCTTCGGGGATATGAATGCGCTTTGCAGACTGGATGACTCAGGATGAGTAGTATTCGATTATCTGTTTCTTGTTTCATTATTAAATATTCATAGCGTAGCTAAATTATATAGGTAGGTTTCTAGGCACTATCTGTAATTTTATAAAAAACTACTTGGTATTATAAATTTATGTACCTAATACGGCTAATATCAATATCTAAGCAGAGTTGAGGCTGTTATTTATAACTCAAAAATTTCAGATATCCTAGCCCATTCTGCATAATGTAGCTTCTTTCAGTGACTTTAGTGTCTCCTGACTTTCAGATATTCTAATTTGATGTGAAGTTGAGCTCATGCTATTAAGCTCAGCTTAATATATTCTCCTATATTTACAGTTATACTGAGAACAGAAGCCTAAATGGAGGATTTATTTTGAACACTTTATAGTTTTGTAATGGCCTGTCTTGGCAGATTCCCAGACTGTACGAACTGATAAACTGTTCTCCAAGAAATCTTTACCTCTTATTTTGCTACTTGTTCTCGGCTTAATAATGTAAAATAGTAAAAATACATGTAGCTAAATATAATTAGTATAGGGGGATACGATTATTAATTTATATTAAGGATTGTTGTCATAGGAAATGTTGAGAATGTCCTATATTTTGCAGACTGAGATGCGGGCAGATTCTATCAACTTGTTACCATAATATCTTGGTCTTTTCTCCAGCCTTTGAAGAATAGTTAAGACTGATGGGCATTAGCTAAAATTGATTACCAACTACATAGACCAAGAGTATGATAGTATGGGAATTTTTCAACATTTTCTGTACTTACAATGTTTAATTTTCTTATATTTACATGTATTTTACAATTTACTGAGAACAGAAAGCAAAATAGAGGATTTCTTGAACACTTTACCAGTTCTTGCAGTGTAGACTTAGGATATTAGTTATTATTTACTTTAAGTTTTAACCTAGCTACTTACCTAGACACTTTTTTGTTTCTTTCACAGTTAAATATAGTTTTTCCCCTTTGAAAATAATATTCCAGCAACGTCGGTGGATTTCTAGCTATTAATTCTTATGCTTACTATTAATGCTTATGTTTGTCATTAATTATTGTTTACTATTAATTAAATTGGAAATAAGCTATTGGATTTTTTTCAGCTTTTTGAAAATGCAAGTGGGTTCTCGTGCACCAATTACATACTGGGTTATGACCAAAAGTTTGTTGTTATATTGATAATTCAACATTTAATTTCAAATATTCATTTGTGCTAAAATTTGAACTAATTATTCTTATAAGCAAATATTGCTATAAATAATAGTCTGAAAACCACTATCAAAAATTATTTAGTCCAACAAGTTAATTTTACAGACTAAATACTATGGTGCTGTTTGTCAGTGTCTTGCAAAAAGTTCAAAATACAATAAAATATGGCTGGTAATAGCTACCAGCCTAACATTGCTCACACCACTGCATAACAGCTTACTTAGGCAAATAGGCAGTATTTGCTCCACAGTATTTGGCCCACTTTTGAAAATTAGGACTTTACTGATGAATTGATTACCTAACTCCGAAGTTTTGCTGATTTCAAAATATTAAGATTGAATTGATGCAAATTTTATAAAACGAAGTATTTATCCTCCAAAATTCATTTGTTGGCGAGCAGAATTTTTCAAAGTGGGTCATGGCTTGTAACTTGTAGCCAAAATCTTGATGAGAGTGAGTAAAATTTGAAAATGGGTTTCATTTCTTTCGTGCCACCCAGTATATTACAGATTTTTTTAAATAATTTTTTATTTTGGTGTATCAAATATCGATGAGATATTACATAGCATACTTTATAAGTTTGGGTAAGATAAGAATGATGAGTTTAGGTATCTTAACATGCTTACAGTAAAACCTATATTGTTAGTTAAATAGCCAATTTAATTTGGATAGAACTGGAGTACCAATTTTTGATCCATATTACTAATTGAAGTATAATTATGAGCAAAATGCTTAATAAGTCCAGTATTTTCATTTTCAAAAATATATATATTTGAAATTGCTAAAGAATTTCTCTCCATTCTAACATTGAAATGAATTTGAAAATCCTCAGCTAAAGAGTTAATTTGTAGATTCATGTACATAATAACAGTCTTGCCTATTAAGAGCATCAAAGCAAGTAAAGTAGCTACTTATTATTCCAATTTAATCATTTTTCACTAAATCCTATCATCGTCTAGGGTATTCTACTATTCCATCTCACTTTCCTGCAAACTTTGATCTAACATAAGAACCAATTCAGGAAGAAGCTCCATACTTATACTATCCTAAGATATCATTTCGAAAATGATGTGTACCTATTTTCAATCTTGTATCTCTTATGGTTAATCATTTAACAGCATACATTTACTAAGAATTAGGGTAATTGCATCGCACTTGTGGGGTAAATAAACGCAGTGATATTATTCCGACGCTAAATTTAATAAGTTATTGTCTATAAATGTGTGATTGGTTTATCTGTCTGAAAATAGTGATTTCATTCAATCTTGCAAATATTTTGCATTGGCTACTGTTATCAAAAAAAGTTGTTTTTAAATTTCAACTATGAATTAAAATATTTGGAAAATGTAATAGAAAATATGACTACTAAACAATTATTTAGCTTATATTCATAAACTTGAAACTCCTTTTTTGTTTTTTGGTTATGGCGGCAATGGGCCATAATGATACGATTTTTAGTGTAGCTACTTATTGGTAGTCAAGTTATTGGTATAAAAATATTCTGAAAAGCTACTCATTTTTGGCTTAAGAATAGGACAGTTGATAATAAAGGTCAACTTAGAGAACAAAAACTTTGAAACCATTTGAAGAAGGAATCTTATGATTATGCAACCTGTTGAAAATATTTTAAATTTTATGTATTGATAATTAAATACAGTAGCTATAATTTATCAATATACTGTGTGTTGTGTGTCATGAACAGTTAAATTTTCTGATCAGTAATATGATTAACAAAATTTCTAAACAATTGTTCCTTTCAGATAAATCTATCAAGACTTG
Source organism: Caprella mutica (assembly GCA_947561585.1). Classification (NCBI taxonomy): domain Eukaryota; kingdom Metazoa; phylum Arthropoda; class Malacostraca; order Amphipoda; family Caprellidae; genus Caprella; species Caprella mutica. Next base: position 98,313 of record CANNZV010001071.1, read on the forward strand.
GGAAAGAACATCTCCTGATACTTCACCCTTGGATAACTTGTAGTGTCATCTTGATTTGCTATGTGAGTAGACTTTTCACTGTATATATATGTTGAAGGTAGCTATAGATAATTAAAGTACCGTAACTACATAATAATGTGTCTGAAGTTGGCTAATTGATATTAACAATGATTTTTCTCCTAAAAATGTTCAAAAATTGAATATTTTGAATCATTTTTTTTTAATCTCTTTGAATAAGAATTTTGTGTTTAATATTTGTCAAATGATTGCAGCTAAGTTATCTCTCAAATAAATTATGAACATTTTTTTGTAAATCGAGTCAAATCTAATTATCTAACCAATGTCATAAAATGTTATTCTATTGCCAAAGTAGTTCTATTTTGTCATTACAATTAATCTAAATATAGCAAAGAAAGTTCTTAATTATCTTGATATAAATGAAGATGGAAAACAATATCTAGCTACAGGGAAATGTGTAGTGAGTTTAAACCTTGTAGCTAATTTGATGCGAAAATTAATATTCAGTATAAAGTACCATCCTCTTTTCATCCAAATAATCTAAAAAAATATAATATTTTCATTTGAACAACTGATCTTTTTTTTTTTAATTTTTTATTATGCACAACAGCTTGCTGTTCTAAAGTAAACAGTTTAGTGATGGGAAAGAATAAATAAATATAGAAGTAGACTATTATGAACTCGAGCATTTAGCTTATGCTTATCACAATATACTCAGTTGAATATAGCTAGTTAAAAATGTATTTGCATTTACTGTAAATAGAAAAATATTTACATTCAAGCACTGGAAGGTGACTACAAAACCAAGAGCCTTTTGTATCTTTTTACTCAATACTCACCCTATCTATCTTAAAATGATTTTTATATTTTTATATAACACAGCAGAACAAATCTATTTTAATGATTGTATTAGAATTATATCACAAACTTAATCAGAGAGCTCCCTTGCAAATTTTTTAAAAGATATAAATTATGTAAGATCACCACAGTTAGGTAACTGTTATCCAAATATTTTTTTCCGAACTGAATTTGCTACTTTTTAATGCATCTAACTTTTTAATTTTATGACCTTTTAATGAATGTATTTTATTTAACAGGTGTGCAACTGTCCCAAGATTGCTCTGCTATGCCTTCAAACATCAGTTATGCCACTGCATACATACATGTGTAGTTTGAGTAGATGCTCCTAATTGTAAGTCATCATCATATTGATCTCATGTAGATGTAATTTAAAGTTAATTGTTTAATGAGTTATATATATGATTAACTAATTCTAAAGCGATTGGTCCAAGATCATGCTTTGGTAACAAATGAGCTTAATAATTAAAATTAGCTGTATTCTCTAATATTGAATGTTAAATTAGAAGTATTTAAAATTTTAAAGTAAGTTCTCAAATTTAAATAAATATGCTATATGCATTAGCTATATCAAAAATACAATAAATATCTATCTAATTTATTGCATTCAAAATAGTTATATAATTGATCACAAAAATGTAACTAGCTGCTATTTATAACTAGCTATCGGAATTTTACAACAAATATAGAATCTTAATAGCATGTTTTTTATTTTTTGTATCATTATTAAATTATCAATATTGCATCCATACTCATTTTTAGGTACCTCTTCAATTGACCCCAGGAGCTCCGTCTTGAAGCTGTCGATGGTTAATGGAAGAAAAAGGGAGATGCCTCGCTTGGGTTCCAAACTGTTTTGGATTTCTATGTTTATCATTTTTTAACGCTACTTGCAGTTTTAGAGTATAGCGCTAGGGTTATGATCTTCAATTACGATGTTAAATTTTTTAGGTAGACTTCGATTAGTATCACATTTTCGTTTACTTTTCCATCCATATGTACAGCCACCGGTGCTTGTGTCCCTTTCAGTCACATTTCTCGGTGTGAAACTTTAATACTTCTATGAAACAAGCTTTTCTCCATCCAAGTGCATTGTCACTAGACTGGTGATAGGTAACATTGTTAATGGAGCCACTTTTTTTCTGAATGTTTCTCAGAGTCGAAGCAGACGTTAAATCTTCCTTTTAAAAATAATAAAGCTGATAATCAAATGATGATAAATTTCTAGCTCTGTCAATCTGTCTTTTTCTCCTTAAAAATTAACTATGATCATTTGATTATATTAAGCTGCCAGAGGTTCTATTCTGAAACTGTCTGTGGTGAATGGAAGAGAAGGGGGGTGCCTTCCATTTGGACCCAAACTGTTGTAATGTGGTTTATAGATTGTTTTTCATATTTTAACGCTACTTGCAGTTTTAGAGGATAGCGCTAGGGTTATGCTCTTCAACTACGAGGTCTTATATTTTGTGTTAGGTAGTCTCGTAGGCTTCATTTACTATCACCTCTTCATTTTCCTCTTGGATTTTGTGTTTGGTAGGCTCGTAGGCTTCATTTACTATCACCTCTTCTATCCGTGAGTGCAGTTACCGGTGCTTGTGTCTTTCATCACATTCCTTTGTAAGTGACGGAGGAACTTTTCTGCATCCATAATAATTGTAATAACAGTTATTTGTATCACTGCTCATGTAACCACTTTCCTTCTCCACTTATGTTTCCAGTCCTTTGTATTTAATTTTCTTTTGACTTAAGTGATATGGCATTTTGTTCCGAAACAGACGTTAAATACCCTACTAATATAAATTTATTACATTGATTAGTGTCTCTTCAGCACAATACTAGTCTAGTTGTTAACAGTTAACTTATGGTATTACTCTTAATTTACATTTTTCATTATTTAGAGTAGCTACATACAGTATTGATAATTAGAAGTGCAGCATCAATTATTTAGATCATCTTACCTTCGTGTATTTGGTTCGTAATTGTAAGTATATATTCTATTTTTTTTTCATTTGGAATGTTCTCATGCAAAACTCCATTATTTGTATTATTTTCCTTCATGAAATTTAAAATATATTAATTATAGTTGTGAAATCTTCATCTGTATTGTCGATACTAATAAAAGTAATATCTGTTTGAATACCGCCAGATTTATTTCTTCTATTATTACATAATATTATAGAACTAAGGTCTACGATCATTATTCTGCAAACCGCATACAATTAGACTCAGTATATTTATATTATTTGGTTATAATGTTTTTGATACTCTGTGAGCAACAATAGAGCACTAACCTGACGCTGAGAAAGAAGATTGTACCCCCTTGTTTTGTTTTTAAATTTATGAACAAACAATAAGTTTTCGGCTTTTGTTTAATTAAGATATAACTTGTTTCCTAAAGTATATAAACGTTCCTATAATAAGTTTATCCAATTGCATACCTTTACACGAATAATAAATGGTTATAGTATGCCTAGTTGACAATCAAAACAAATGGTGTTCATTCTTTTTCTTCAGACCTAAAATTATTAAGTGAAGTAAAATAGGTATGTAGAGTTTTTATTATAAAAATAACAAATATGCTATCAAATTCCATGCGGTTTGCAGCAAGATGATGAGAAGCATCAGCTTCATTGATTAAAGCAATAAAAAGATTTGCTTGGAGGGAAAGTGTTCGCAGGATGTTAAATTCCCAATTCACTGTTTTTGTTATTTACCAATCTGTAGTTTACCCACACCAATGCTAAAATATATACATTACAATTAGTAAAGTTTATTTTTGGAAATGTGAAATTTGTCCACTGTTAAATAATCAATACAAATACAGTTTTTTTGCTGTGCAGTACAGATAATTTGTGAGTGTTATTGTTTTGAAGTTATTTGTAAATTACTAAAGCAAATGACTAGATTGGAACCGACTACTATAGATTAAAAAATATATTTATGTTCACTACCATCATTCTACTAAACATTTAATTCAACTAACCTCTTCTGATATTGTGTGATTGAAAGTATAATGCAATGTTAACAATTATTTAAATATATTACTTTATTAAAAAAAACAAGACTTGCATATTGAGCAACAGAGAATGAAAATGTAATTTAAAGCTTAGTCTAATAAAGATGTTAAGAAGTGCTTATAAATTAATTAGCAGCTTAAAGATACAGCTTTCGTGAAATCGAAATTAAAATGATCTGCTATAATTTACTACATCATGTCAACTTAAATTACGTGATTTATATTATTCTTCATCACCTAAGTGATTTGAAGTAATTATTGCAGGCCTCTAAAAATTATTGTTTTTATAGTACAATATATCTACCGCTATTATATTATAAAAATTGGAAACATATTACATTCCATATAGATAGAAGAGTCTAATAATGAACCTAATAAGAACAAGGTTAATACTTGAGTCTACCCTCGCTCCGTTTTCTATGCAATGAGATGCGGTTAAGAGACTCTTGTTTGCAGCTAACTTCAACCGTTTTACGTGAGTGTTAAGCGCTTAGCACATCAAGATTGTAACCGTTTTCACTGGTGCTAAGCGCTTAAGAGACTTTACCTTGAGCAACCCGATTTTTGCGGTTAAGAGACTTTGGCTTGTGGCCCTTCATATGTACTTAATTATAATAATTAGACTTTCACCAATATTGATGAAATTTGACTAGCATACGATAGAATGTTCAATAAATTCATCTACACAGTTATCTTAACATTACGTGAAACCTTTCTTCTGGGTAATGAGTCTTAATAAATAGATACACTCTGTACAAAAAAATAATATATTGATGTTTTACCATTTTGAATTATTTGAAATTTTATTTTCTGCACATATTCTAGTATAGATTTGTACTTTTAAATAAAATAATACTGATTTTTAAGATTGTACATTTACATATGTATAGCACATTTTCAGGTAATTCAAGTCTCTAATAAAGTTAATATCATCTAAAATACTTTGGAATTTGTAAGACTTATTATTACTTATAGAAAAACACGCAATAAATAGCCTTAATATAATTCAAGAAATATTAATAACCTGAGACCTAGTGTGATTATAAAGACAGAAAATATTTTTCATAATGAATGCATTTTGAAACTATATGCTTTGTAAAGATTCATAAAACGAGTAAAAATTCTGTTTTTTTAAGTTCGCTATGATTTATAGGAAATTGGATCAATTTAACAACAATTAAAATCAAATCACGTATTTTTATAAATATCTAATTACTATAAATTGGTTATTATATTGTTACATCGAGAATTTAGATTTGCAATAATTTATTTGATCAAAGGGGGTTTTACTGCTCTTTTTATACAAGGTGTTTCAATTCAGATCCCCACAAAATTTGACAGCAGCTTGCATAAACACTTTTTCATGAATAACCAAATGTCCAAAACTTCGTTATCGAGATATTGATACTCTGATTCTTGGTTAATTTTAGACACACATAGAAAATTTCAAATAAAATAAATATTGTTCCATAAAAACCTAAATTGTTAAAACTACCATACGTTTTCAAGATACTTACTTATAAAATTTTGAAATTACTCCTATTTACTATTTGTTCTATTCAATATTGAGTGTCTATTCAGAAATTATTATCTTTATGTTTTAATAATGAAAAGTAGCATGTTTTATTCATTTTCAGAAGAACTTACCTCTATTGTCGATAATATATTATTGTTCGAGCCAAATTCTTTAATCATAGCCAGTAGGACACAGATAGGTTGATTATGTGTTTGGAGACTGGAAAGGATAGGGCAAGGTTTTAGTGTACTAGTAGAGAAACTTGAAGTAGGAGTTGTCGGATTAGCTTGTGAAGTGCCTCTAGCTCTAGGTCCAGAATCCACTAAATCTTTGGTTAGTAAATAGGATACTTTTGCTTCTTGCTATTCCTCCCTATTCAGGTGAAACTTCATCTAGTGCTGACTCAGAGATAAGCTGGTTTTGGTGCAGATGGCACAGTCCCGAGTCCCTAAAAAACCACGCAATGACAATAAATCATGCCAACGACAGTTTGGTAATTGCAACTGCTTCGCTGAATTAATATTAACCAAGGGACTGATAGGGTGCAAGCGGTTATTGGGTATTGTTGAACTAGTTCTTTGATTTAAGGGGAGCTTTTCGAAAATGAGGTTTATTCGTTGTTTACTGTTTGATGTTTCTGAAACTTGGAAGGTATATGTAAAAACAAATTCTAAGACATTTTTGTTCAAATAATTTTTCCGAATTTTTTGATATTTTTGAGTTATTTTCGAATTTTTTGTAACATTTTCAAAATCTATTTTCCCTCACAATTTTTGACCAATATTTCTTTTTTATACTTCAAGAATTAGCTAAAAGGTATGAAAACATTTCTTTCTCACAGTTACTTGAAAATCATAACCAGATTTTAGGAAATACCGAAAAAGTGAAAATTGAATTTTTTATTATTTTTTTTATTTTTTTGAACAAATTTCGAAATTCATATAAACGAAGAATTGTAGCCTAGGAATTTACATTCATTTTGCAAGTTGAACAACAAAAATCGGTTGAAAACTCTAGAAGAAGTAGCGATTTCAATTTGTAAAATTTGCAAAATATGAATTAGGAGAATAATGGCTTTAAAGTTTTAGGGTTCTAAGTTTGAAAAAGAGTTTTGCCTGCTGATAACAGCATACCCACTGTGACATTGATGGTTACACACAACTTCATTGTGAAGGGGTATTTTTGAACCCTTCTTCCCTCCATTCCATTGAAAAATTATTAGTCATTAGGTAGGAAACTTATTAAGCTGGAAACGCTCTGAACGTATCTGTGTAGAACGTCTGTACGACTTCTAGTGAGAATTTTGCAATTCTGTTTTCACAATCTTGTAGAGTTATGTCTATAGAATATTATCAGAAAAAAAAAAAAGGATATTTTGAGCGATTTTTTGAAAAGCTCCCCTTAAAACTTCAACCATGTGTATGAACCTACATTCCATTAATTTGTTTTCTAGTAGCTAAGACTATTAAATAAATTTCAAAATCAGTTGTCCAACACTGCATATAGTTTTCTCCACCGGTTAGTTAGGGGCAAAACTGCCCGAACACTTTTCACAAATAATTACCTTCCTAACAGATGGTTATTATTAAAAAAAATCACCTATTATAATGTAATGAAAGGTAAATATTACCTCAGAATCAGGGTATCAATATCTATAACGAATCATTTTTGACGTATCGTTATTCATGTAGAAGGCTTTATTTATTGTCAAATTTTGTCTGATATGAAAGGAAAGACCTTGTAAACAGTTAAATTTGGTCTCCGTTTCACACAGAAAAACATTTGGTTCATTCAACCAATACGAGGTTTCAATATATCATTATATTTCATCCTCAAAAGCAAATGTTTTAAATTGTAGTCTCCATTGAACTGCACTCCACTTTAGCTGATTGAAATTCCCTATAAAAATGAAACGAAAGAAAATAACTGAAGTAGCGACTGAAATTCTGTTTTATGGTCACGCTTGCTGGCAATGAACAAATAACTTCGGAGAGAAAAGTAGGTAGTATTTCACCTTTATTGCAAACATTAAACATTTTTCAACATCAATACACATTTGCAAATGACAGTGACATTTGTCTCAAATTACCTCAGCAGATAAAGCATTGGATATCATTAATATATCTTTCAATGGAATCACTGAAATATTGTATTTATCCAAGGAAAGAATGACTTAAAGACATTTGATCCTCAGATGAAACTATTAGGTTAATTTTTTCATCAAAAATAATTTGAAGATAATTTCTTTCACTAATTATTCAAAACATTATATAAATATGCTAAATAATCTTTCTACATCATAAATTCCTCTGCTATATAGTTCGACCATTCAATTGCATTATTTCTTTGTAGTCAGGCCTTGCCTTTCATCCGAGGGAGTTGTGATGATGTCGTGAGTGCTCATCATATCAATTGAATGAAAGCTCATATAATTTAAGTGTGTTTCAAGTGACTGCAATTAATTAACTGCATGCAGGGGAAGATCATTTGAAAATAAAATAAGTATTTATATAAAACTGTGAAAAATATATTACTTGTTTCCATCTCACCATGATCGTGCACTATTATCAGCTGTTGGTCCCAAGCTGGCCAGAGAAAAACCAAAAATAGCCTACTTGTTGTTCCATTATGAAATTTCCTTAAATTCACATTCTAATAACATCTGATGCATAAGAATATCAAATTTATTCTATAACTGGTAGTCAAAAGGTCTCGCTTCAAAATGAAACTGAAATACCGTGGCGTTATTAAATCTAGAATATGTTCTAATTATATTAATTTCAATGCAATCTTTTTAACGCCGAAGAATTATGTATTCATTGAATCATTATAATTACTAATTATAATAAGTGGTATCCAGCTGTTTTATCGTTTATGGTGATTTGTCAACACTTTGAATATTTATTCAACTCATTTAGGTTTCTCAATACAGTTTCCCTGTTTATCAACATAAGATTGTCAGCTTCAAATTTTTAAAGGATTTTCCCTGAAATATTTCTTTAGTATATTGTGTTCTTTTCAGTGCACTTTATGAGACATGTTATCAAGTCAATGCGTGTCGTGGAATATGAATCTTTTATGCCAACATGCTCTTTTGTACTTTCCATGCAGATGGAGTGTTGGTGTAGGACTTTTTTAGGAGCGAAAAAAAGTCACTGAAACGTTCCATCGTAATAAATTTGATAATTTTTTTATTTCATTAATTGTACCCATATATTGAAACAATAATGAAATAATTTATTCGAGAATAAAAGGCTATAGGCGGTGGGGGGGGGTTACAAAATAGTTTAAAAGGATCGTTTAATGGTTTTGCTAGCTACCAGTAATACTGGTCTAATTGAGCTGAGATTAAGACATAAGGTGTGAAATACTCCAAATCTTTGAAGTTGCTCCAGTATTTTTTTATTTTCGTCCCCCCTCCCTCGTGGGGGGTGAAACACCTGTTTTGCTGTTCGTTCAATGTAACATAATAAGTATAAAAATTTGAGTATCTGTTAATTACTCACCTATACTGATTGAGAGTTAAGCTATGGTTGAATTTTGAAACCTTTAATAAATTCACTGCTTTATACTTTCATCACAGTCAAAAACACTGAAACACTGTTTATTAATAGGATTTTATAGTAGTCTAACTCTAATACAAATTTTATTTATTATATTTAATAGAAAATGAGATATATAATCGTTTGGTTATTAAACTGAGTAGTGATTTGGTACTTAATTAAAGCGCGGCATGCCTGTAAAATATAAAAATGGTTGAACTTTATGTATTATATTAAAATATATTTAATGTGATAACCAACGCTAACAAGTTAGAAAGTAAAAATACTGTTAATTAATGTCCTAATTAATGATGTACAATGAAAGAATCACCATTATGTTGTCGTTGTTAATTCTCTGTCCATGATGATGTAAGTAAAGCCATTCAAAATAAATCCACCTCTAATAATGGCTATGATATCCACGAATAAATTCAAATTGTTGGACAAAATATAGGTACCTGCAGTTCGTAATATGGATGCATATTATGTGGTTCTAGGACTTTTGCCTGGCGGAATAATGCCCGGTGGATTTTTGCCAGTGTGGAATTTTGCCCGGCGGAATATTGCCAGGTGGATTTTTGCCAGTGTGGAATTTTGCCAGGCGGATTTTGCCCTGCGAAATTCTACCAGTGGATTATATACTTCTAGGTTTAAATTGGTAAATTGTAAATTATAAGTATAAAATGTCAGATTTTTTATTTAGCTTATATTAAATAGCCACGGAAATTAAAATAAATTAATTTTGAATTTACTGGAGATAATTACTGAACATCTTTTAATTAAACTGTTATACATAAATTCTAACATTCTTGTAGAATTCACTTATCACCGTAATTGAAAAAAGAAAGGTAAAACTATCTAACAATAATTCTACATTTTCGAAAATTTAAGAAGCAAACTACATAATCGTTACAATTTAACAGATGTAATGAATGGTATTATACGGCTTGAAAAAGTAGGATATATCCATTCATTGTAATCAGTTGGTTCCTGAAGTTTGCTCCATTTCAGCTATTATCTCATTCCTTTCACAATGGCGTCGATAATATTAAGTTCACGTGGAAAAGATATCATTATTTAAAAAAACATATTAATAATTTATGTAAGACTGAAAACTATGAAATCGTTAATGAAAACATAAAACATATTAATGAACATATTGTCATATCTCGTCACAAAGGTGAAGAAAGCCGTAAGTTAATTGGAAACAACAGTTTGCAATTCACTTATAGTGAATTTTATAGTATCTTAAAAATAACAAACCATATAGTATAATTTAGAACTAAACTACTGTCAAAATATATAACAGTCATATTTAAAAGATGTTCTGTAATTTCTAAGTAAGATCAAACTCATTTTATTTCCAATTTTATGGCTAGTTTACATTGGTTTAGTAAAATTTGTCATAGTACAATATATTAAAGTTACATTAAAACATTTTATATTTATGTAAGTTGCATCTCACATTTTATACTTATAATATGCAATTTACCAATTTAAATCCAGGAATACATAATCCACGAGGAATATTCCGCCGGGCAAAAATCCGGCTGGCAAAATTCCGCCGGGCATAATTCCGCCGGGCAAAATTCATGTCACCATATTATGTACATCTGAAAATTTTAATTCCTCATCACGAAATTACTTCAATTCTACGGAAATAAAGTACGAGGAATTGCGCTAAAAGCTACCTAAACATCAGAATTCAAACCAGAATTTAAAGATGAATATATTATTTTCATAGAATCTGACATTCACGTCAGTTACGGAAGTGCAATTTTAGAATGTCCAATTTCTTGAATTTGAAGAGTTGTGAGCAAATTGAGGCAATTTTTTAATTGATATCAGAGCCGCCTTTTGCATTTTCACAACTCTATTAAAGTTTAATATGCAAAAGTTCTACCGTAAACATCAAATAAGGAACAACTAGTGATTTATATAAAAAGATCTTGATACATTCTGGGAAATAGTAGCCTTTCTTATTGAGTGCACCAAAAGAACGAAATTGAAAATTATTAACAAAACAAAAAAATAATAGACAGAAAAGATTTTACTTTCCACTCTCCAAACATACACAAGGTTTAAAATTTTTTTGGGGGGGTTTACATAGCATTCATACTTTCTTTACTCCATTGTTAAAATATCTGTGGCCAAATCTCAAGGTTCAATTCACCATTCTGACGCAAAAAAGACTCAGTCAAATCTCCTTATGCAAAATGTAATGCTATAATTGAGGGGAAAATTCTCGTCAGTTTTCAGTCCTTTGGTCTCTAATGTTCGAATCTCCTCGGCCAGATTTTCTTTTTTCAAGACTGAAATCCACTCATTGTGTCCATTTTACGGCAGTTGAGGATTTAAACTCTCATAACGAAGGCAGAACTTTTGAGTCGTTTGATAACATAGCTCCTGCAAGATAATCATAAGGATTGCAGTAATAGTTTGTAATTTAGGTGTAATGATTGTGAGACTGGGTGAGGTCATAATGAATTATTGAGGTTCTCTACTAAAAGATAATCAATATTAAATTTATTTCAAATATCTATTACGAATTGTATGCGGTAAATAAATGTAATTGTATCAAATATATTAAATAATTGAAGACAATTATGTATTACTATATTCAATAATATTATAAAACTAATTGATAGCGCAGAATCTAGAAAACATATCGTGATAATTTTATATTATTGAAAAAATGTATATCCCTTCTCATTAATTTCCAGTTTTTTATGTACACTTATTGTAATTAAGCTATATCCAAATTATATATCAAACGATTAGTTCTGTTTTGTGCATTAATTGTATTGGATGATGAAATAATTTATACTAAATATCACCTGCTAACTAATTCTATTATTTTAGCGCGTCCATCATTTGAAGACACATTTTCATATCGAGTGAATGATTGGATTAATTAATTCGGAAATGATTCAACTAAACATAAATATATCTATTTCTCATTTCGATACAAATTGTGAAAGGATCCTTCACCTTCTTAAACATATTTCAGGAAGTATCATTTTATTCTTCAAAATATGTTCTACAATCAACGAACAATTCATATATAGCTTTCAAACCTCATTATTTTCAATATAGAACACTTTTAAATACAAATGCTTTCGAATCGTATCAAGTCAAATTAAATTTGTCTACTCGAAAATAGATCCCAGTTCGATAAAGGTATTAAAACACTCGAAGATATCGAATTCCGATACTCGGGGCAGCGTTAACACGTATATACGGGAGACAGTAGAAGCGTTTACCAATATTATCGAAAACTAGGTTTGATAATCTCGAGAAAACAACAGAATTTTATTCAATTCAAACCAAATATCATGCACCTTTTCAAAAATGCAATATATTTGTATTTTCTAACATTAATAGAAAGAAAACACAAAAATCAAGAGTAACACTTCAGCTATAAAAAAATCCTTATAAAAATTCACCTCTTTGCTTATTGCTTTCTTTTGTGAATGTATTCATAAATCCATGAAAACAGCTAGGTGATAATAAACAGAAATACTAAATATTTGAGTAAAATTTGTGAATCTCATTTCTTTGAGGTTATATATTTCCTTTACGTTTTCAATGAATTTCTGGAAGTTCTTTGATGAAATTGTGGCTTATGATGAATATTCGGCTAGTGGACTATATTTTCGAGGTAAATTCATCGAAAAATTGGAAAAAACATATTTTGTAGTTATTTCGTAAAAATCTTGAAATACTGTGCTTGGATTTTGCTTTTGGATTATAATCGCGATTTCAGACAAATTTCATTTGCGTAAATCTTTGAGAGAGTAAAAAAAAGGTTTATCGATAAATTCCATTCTAAAGTTGTTTCCATATTTAAAAAAAATATTAGCTACCTGTACTAGTTTCATGATTAAATAAACAGAGTATAATGCAGAGTTTCATTAGCTCTGTTTCATTAGCCTACATATTTGTATATGTTTGACTATCGAAAACTGTGGCATCATAGAGTCTTAAATGTTAAAGTATGAAACCTAAATTATCTCAAATTTGATAAATATAACGCAGAGCCAAATTTAAAAAATTAATTTCAAATAAATTCAACTTTTAATAGTTATTGTATCTATAGGACTTTCTGACAACAAAAAATTTATACGAATAACTAACTAAACAACTAAACGCTATGCTAATAGAACGTCAAAAATATTTTTTTCCACGTGTCTAAGTTTCTATTGGAAACCGATGAATCGCTGCATAAGCTTTGAAGATACCAATTATTCCCTAGTTAAAGCAAAGGGATACTATTGGGCTCATAGAGTTATGATATACAGTAGAGAGGTAGTGTTGCAGCGATTGCGGGACGGTGAGCCCGAAAGTGTAAAACCTTATTTCGTTTAGTGTCATATCATTACTCTATGGAACCATGGCTTACGTAGGTATATTAAGTAAGCCATGATGGAACTGATGCCAGATTGTCAATCAGTTGACCCCCCAAAAAAAATTAACCGTCCTTCAAGAGTTAATTTAATTTTGGCCACTGTTTCACCATATGAGCATATATGAGCTTTACTAAAAAAACATAGTGATCCAGATGTATAACAATGTCAACAAGGTATCATCCATAACATTCTCTATGCCACCAATGTTTCGGAGGAGATATGTAGCACTGCTGAACCTAATTGGAGATTTTAGTGATTGATTGGGTACAAAATTGACACCAATATCGATCTACATGTTACAGGGTGACTCAATTTACTTTCAATTAAATGGAATTCTATTACAGATCGTATTGTGAAAATGACTACAAAATGTTTATTTATTCAACTTAGTAGAGAGAAAATATATCACTGCACCAATCCGAAACACCACCCATAAAAAGAGTCACTAGATGGAGCTAATTTCACATATCACACTTTTCTAACTTTTTACTATTTTCAAATTTTACGAATTTGTTTCCGTATTCCCTGACCAATTTTAAATATCTACAAGCATTACTATAAATGAAGCTTCTTCTTTGGAGATGTGAAATTAGTACCTACATTGTGAAAAAATCACGAATACATTTACTTCTAATGCTCATTGTGCTTCAATTGTCATTTATATGTGGACAAAACTAATTTTCACGAAACACTCACAGTTAAATGTTAATGATTATTAATCACATAAATCTTTCAATTTCGAAATTCTAATTTAGAAAAAGTCATAATTTATTCCTAAACAAAACAGTAGAGAACCGATTTACATTCAATAATTAAACATAAAGAATAAACACTCTTTTGAAGTCCTGACTTTTCCTTTCACAAGTAATTAATAACCCTAATTCTCTCGATAATTCTAACGTCGGTATATTCCATCCCAACTTTATTTGAGGACTTCTTTACCAAGTTCCAATTTAATTAATTCTGGAATAGATGTTCAAGAAATATAAATTAGTTTATTAATTACCTAATTCCTTTTTTTTTAAATATACATATATTATCTGAATATATTTAACTAATATAATATCGGTATGCGGAATGATTAGAAATAGTTAAGCTTAATTTATTATGTTAGTTTATTAGTCATTTTTTATATTTGTTGATTTATTATTAGATATATTTGTGTATTGGAGAATTCAAAATAGGTTTTCCAAGTATTACATTGCCTATATTTAATGTGAAAAGAATATAACTAATTGCACACCCTTTTCATTTTCTTTTATAAATCATTTTGTTTCAAACTAAACCATAATGTACACTATAAACTGAAGGGTTATTCCTTTCTTATATTTCACATTAAGGTAATGTCACGCAAAACTCCTTATTAATGATGAGGCTCTTGCATTATTTAAAATTAATGATTGAATATTATATTATGGTTCTTCCTGAAGATAAAGTAAGAAAATTGTTCATGTTGAGAATTCGCCAGAAAAGACGCTTGACTTATGATGGCTCTTTACATAACGATGGCGTTGTATTTTTCTTGGAATTAATATCTCGTTGGTTGATTATCATGGTGATGACTGGAAATATTTATAGGAGATATATGGGGATACACGCGCCTCGATGTAGATTATAAAAGCAGATTATGATACCTTTTTACTCTACGAGGTTTTATGTTTATCAGATTAAAATATAGTAAAACATTTTTAATTATTTAACAATATAAATGATGAGAAATATATATTAGCTCTATTCGAAACGATATTAATGACACATACAAATAGAAATCGATCTGTTTTTGTTTCTTCGTTACATTAAGCAAATCTTCTACTTTTATTCGTTGTTGTTGAGTATTTACATAATGGTTATAACATTGTAAAATACTTTGTTTCGCATTCACTAACAGATAAATATAATCAAGTAAATAATTGGAAAAATCATTCATCGGCAGTGAGTGAATATTTTCCGATGCAAAAGACTGCTGGAGACTCCATCAAGAAATCCAGACAAATGGGCTCTGTTGATCCAAGTGAACTGCTCATGTGTCTTTTATAGAGAGCAGTCACATCAATGGGGATGATCGTAAAACACTTTGCAAGAGAATGCCTGGACCACTTCAGAGACCAATTCTTTCGAAAATCCTCTACAATTGTTTTCCAGTTGGAAGGAGCTCTTCTAAGTGGCCTAATGTTATTGTTTCAATCATTAAGGTTCATCCAGTATACATAAATAGAAAAAGCTTATCCCATTATGAGATAATGTATTGTATTGATCATTTAGAAAAATAACATAATCGTTTTTTTCTTTTCAATAGCGCCATAACATGTTGGTATATTATTACCTCTGTGCAGTTACGACGGAGTAAAATTAGCCCCCAAAGGGTCAGTTTGGCTTTCACGCTGCGCTATCACTGCTCCCTGACAGCCGTGGTTACTACTCCGATCTGTGTAATCACTGCATCGAACCTGCTCCTATTTTCAATTGGGTATATACGTATATATTATTATCAGATTTTCAATAAATCTTTTTAAATTATTGCTGATAAGTTACAATTGGAGTTTCATTAAAGTATTGATCGTCTCGGATACAGTTTAATAATTATTATGACATTTTATTTTATTAATTTTATTTTATACCATCGATTGAAATCACTTATATTTTCCAACTGGGAGTATAGTTTGTGACGGAATAAACATTACCGGCCGGTACTCCCTTCTTCCTGAATCGCTTAATTGAAATTTGAATTCATGACTTTAAAGCTGTAGCCATTTCGAATATTTTAAAAGCTAATCCCGTGAAAAAATAATATTTCGAATAAATTGAAGTTAGTTCGGCCAACAAATTGAACGTTTGAGCGACTAATTAAATTTCAGAAAAAATATGGATCTTGTGACTTTCATCTGCCAGGGTGACCGGAAAGAAGCCCACAGGAAGAAAACACACAGGAAAAATGCCCACTGGAAAAAAGCTCACATGAAAAATGCCTACGAGGAAAAAAGTCAATAAGTATGAAGGCCCACAGGAAAATAGCTCACAACTGCATAGATTTTAAATACAGAAAACATGAAGGTGTTTTAAATAAGTGTTTAAGTTTACAAAGGAACGAATATTCAATTAGTTTTCTATGTCTTTCACTTTTTGTCTCATTTTGAAAGCCTTCATCGCTAAGATTATTTGTATATTCGTTGAAATTAAAATTTAGTACAGTAGAACTCCTCTACAGTGAACTTCAACTATGTCACTCTAGAGGATTTAGTTCACTTGCTGAACAGGGGATATAAGAGATGAATAGAAACTGTACTTTTCATGGCAGACTGTAAAAGATATGTTTTCTTTCTTTTACAAATAAATTCATTATACAAAGTATTTCATTTCACAGAACTCTAAATAAATTTGGATGGTTCACTACACATGACTTCATTATAGAGGAGTTGCACTGGTAGAACTCCTCTTTCATGACATACAACTAATTTACTATATCGATTTTCATAGAAAACTCTCGAATATTTGTGGCACACTAAACTAAATACGTTCACTATAGAGGTAAGTTCACTATACAGAGTTCTACTATCTAATAATATCCCGCAGTAGAACTCCTGTATAGTGAACTCCTATTTAGTGAACTATCATGCCATGATGGTTCACTAAATAGGAGTTCACTGTAGAGGAGTTCCACTGTATATAATTTTGAAAATCATCCGTGATTTTCATTTTACCATTTCAATTATATTTTTCCCCCAGGGGCTCTATCCTGAAGCTGTTTTAGGTGAATGGAAAAGAAGAGGGGTAGTGTCCCATGGGTTCCGAATTGTTGTAATTTGGATTATGTATTTTCTTTTATCATATTTACCATATTTATAATTTTTTAACACTACTTGCAGTTTAAGAAGATAGCGCTAGGTTTGTGCTCTTCAACTACGAGGTCTTAGATTTTTGTGTTAGGTGCGCTCGTACCTCATTTACTATCACTTCTTCATTTTCCTCTTCCATCCATGAGTTTAACCACTGGTGCTTGTGCCTCTTTTAGTCAGATTCCTTGTTAAATGAGCATTGTCACCGATGGTGGTAAGTGACTTTGTTCGTGGAGCCACTTTCCTTTCTGACTGCTTTTTCCAGTTCTTATTTTTAAATTTATTTTTGACGTCGGTGACAAAGTCGTAATGGCTGAAAGCTGACGTTAAACACTATACTAAAATAAATTAAAAATAATAGTATTTAGAATATTTGCCGTTCAATTATGCCCTTATTTAAAACATCTCTAGTAACTCGCTCCTCGTCAAGCTTTGGACAACCCAGAGGGTTAGAGCTTTGGGGAGCAGCTAGGTAAGACAAACGAAGTGAAACAACCAGGGTAATATATTGCCAATCTATTAGTAAACAATCAAATACACAATGTTATACATAGGTACATGAAATGGGCTAATTCTGGTATAGCTCTTGACACTGAAGTGGCAACGTAAGGGCAGTTGCGGCAAGGCTCCTCGTCAGGACCACTCAGGTAGCTAAGCGCATTGAGTGGGCGGTGCCAGACTGGAGGGCGGAGTCAGCTGGTCGGCCGGTGCAGAAAGCGGAGCAAGGCTGGATAGGTGTTGACTGGAACGAGAGCAGTTGGAGAGTGACTAAGTGAGTCTAGGGCTGGTCCTTATATCAACTCTATCAGTATGTGTGAAAAAATGCTCCAGTGCAAACATCGCGAAGACTGTGACATAAGTGGCGAATGAAGCTCTGGCAGTCACTACACATCTTATGTTTTTCTGTGTTATAAACATTTGTTAGTTGTGGGTTTCTATACCTAAGGGCTTTTTTCCTGTGGGCATTTTTCCTGTGAGCCTTTTTCATGTGGGCTTTTTTTCTGCGGGCATTTTTCCTGTGGGCATTTTTCCTGTGGGCATTTTTACTGTGGGCTTCTTTCCTGTGGGCTTCTTTCCTGAAACCATTTACCAGATATGATAAAGTTACTTAATTAATAATGGATTCTATTCTTATGCTATTGGTATTAGTCTCTTAAAATTTAGTATAGTAATTAGTGTAATATGGTGTACATTTTATCTGTATTATTAATGGTGTAAAAAGTTTGCGTTTAACATGCATATTTATATGTATATGTATATACAATAGATATTTCAAATCACATGTAGAATGGTCACCTCAATCAAGTTTGGGTGACGAATCTACAATCTACATGTACGATTTTATGAGGTGAAGATTCTTAATTTGGTAGTGCTGGAGCATATGTATGTATATTTGTTTGAACTATAGAATTGAAGATAAAATTTCATTGTAATATTATAATTACATAACAGGTTATTTATAAATTAAGTATACAAATAAATTAAGGAAGGAATGAAATGTGAATTAAATGAAAAATGAAATTCTATTAATATATTTAATGTTGCAAAAAGTCAAAAACACATATATGATCGAAGTAAGTGACTGACAATTTTCCATATGGCAGATCTCCACCTGTTAATTTTCCTGGCACCATTTTGAATTTCAATTTCATAATTTCGAACGGAGCCGCCTTTAATTGAATTCATATAACTATAAAATTGTTATTGGGTTTAATATAAATATGTGTAATGAGAAATAACCCATAATGATATAAAATACATACTATTTATAATATAGGTTTGCACAATAACATAAATCTAATTACTGCGGTGATGACAATAGCTGTTGTTTATTTCAAACGAATAACAATGGCAACCATTTATTTATTAGTTTTCCGTGTCATAAGATATTGTAATTGTCCCCTTTGAACACAAAACTCATCCAATTTTTGGATAATAACTAAAAACTGCGTTCAAAAGGATTTATTTAATAGTAAATATCTAATAATAATTCATTGTTCAGGGTCATTCATCAACAGAATTTAGCAATACTTTAGCGGTTTTAATTACAGGTGGTGAAAGTAACGGGCAAGCCGCATGAAAATAAGTGGGGGACATCTCCAAATCTCTTCTTTTTGCTGTCGTCTGTGATTTATGTATTGTGTAATATACTTGCATTGAATGGGCTTTGTTTATTTTAATCCGTCACTTGTAGTACTGATTTCTGTGTGGCAAGAATATTAATTATTGGAGCGAGACGCATAAAGTTTTTCGGTAATTGGAGTTCACTTCAGTTTTCAAATTTTCTCGTCATATTATTTGAAAAGCAAATTGAGACAGATTAGTCTTTCAGAAAATTATGTGCGAGTGATAAAAAACGAATAAAGATAACATTACAATTATTCAGAGTAAGTTCAAACTCACATTACTAAATAGCATTCATTGTGTTTATAAAAATATTTCAAAATATATTTATTTTATAGATTCAATCGAATATTATCATCTTATCATGGTAAATATGACATTATATAATCGACCAATCCTATTTATACCTCCAAAAATTGGCTAATTTCACGCTTCACTTGTAATTTGATCAGAGCAATCTTGGATGTTACGGACGAGAACCAATAATGTAATTTGTGGAAGGTTATCTAATAATGGCAAAACGAATTTGACTACTACAGTCAGAAGAGACCATATTTATTTATCACTCAAACGTATGATATAAAGATTAGGGGAGTAAACCTACAATGTGTTATAGTTATATTGAGAATGGATTGTGAGGAGTGAAGTAATTAATTATATATTCATTATCTAGGACACTGTATATAGGTTGGGGGAGTAGACTTATATCTAACATGAATGTTTAGGGAATGAAAGGTGAAGTAATATATTTGTTCCAAATAAGACAAATTAATACACGAATATCACAATTAAGGCAAATTAGAAAAGAATAATTTGCAGCATGATTTATAGGTTCTAGGATAATTCCACTGAAGAAAGTTCCACTGCAGAAGATTCCACTGGGAAAATTCCACTGAAGAAGATACCACTGAGGAAAATTCCACTGAGGAATATTCCATAGCGGAATGTTCCACTGGGAAATTTCCACTGAGGAAAATCCCACTAAATATAATTAAAAATATATAAATTGTACTGCCTATTTTCTGAAAAAAATACTTTTGAAATTATCATCTTCATAGCATATAAGCTTTTGTGATATTCATTACACTGTTTCTTTTTAAGTGGTTTAATAAAATGTAAGTGAATCTCATTATATAATTTTTTTTGAATGTTTTCTTTGTTGAAAACCTAAGGAAAAGAAATTCAATTTAACCTCTTGTTCCGCGAATCTGAATGAAGTTTTTTATTTTGAATGTAAGTTCTAGTTAATAAAAAAAATATGTACTATAAGAGACGGTAGCTTGAAACAAAAATACAATGAGCACAAAGAGTAAAATCGATTTACACATATATGATGTGGACAAATTCTCAATTTAAACATGTTAAATATAGTAACAATAATAAAGCAACAATGAAATTCTTTTATTAATGTAATTAAGGTATGCGCTAATATTTTGTAAAAATATTCATTATATCATGGTAATCAAATAATTAAAATAAAGTAGGAATGGAAGTTGCACAAAAATTCTTCACCCAAATATAGTTCTGATTTCCATAGCCTTATTGGTTATGCTATTATACCATTGAACAGAGATAAATAATTTTTTGAATAAAATAAGCGTTTCCTTGCTATCAACTTAATGGAACAGTATCACCTGCTCAATTAAAATAATTTATCAAAATATATTTTGAACTGTCATTTAGACGGAACGGTATTGTTTTAGAAAATAATAAATACTACATATTATTTTTTCAAAGAAATCTCAGGAAAAAGCTCCTGGTTGATTGTTAAATATTTGATTTCGTTTAGTGGAATTTTCCTCAGAGAAATTTTCCTCACTGAAACTTTCTGCAGTGGAATATTCCCAGTGGAACTTTCCGCAGCTGAATTTTCCTCAATGGAATCTTCCGCGCACCGATTTATACAGGGATTGGGCAAATTGATAGTCCAGTCGTCACGATGAAAGGTTTTGAATATGACTTCTCTTTATTGATAATAAATTGGATTTTTAAGGTAAGAAATTCTAGAAAAAGTCATTATATTTAAACTTATATCAAGAATAGTTCAAATTATACTCCTATGAAATACTTATTTTATTAAAATGTTTAGAATATGTATAAGTATTATTTAGTTCTTCTATCTGTGGGTTACAATTTTTAAGCAATATTTTTAACGCTGTGAAATATATAGTTTAAAAACTTGTAAATTGTGAATTCAGCACTTAAATATTACTATTTTTTGGTAGCTCTAGCCTAGAAATTGCAATATAATACAAAAGTTTATTATCTAAGTTATTGGTGTTTTCGAACTTTTATCTCTTTACTTCTGGAAATATGTAGTCGGAAAATTTATGTATACAATTTTTTTTAAATTTATGTATATAGAATTTTAGAATCCACAGTAGCTATCTTGAGATGAGACGTGGATGGATAAAATCGACATGTAGTTTAGACAACGTATTTTATTCATCAATTCCATAAATATTCATAGCATATGAAATAATTGCGGAATACAAGTTTCAAACTAATAGAATTGAAAGAAAAATAGGGTTCTGAACCCTGTTTTAACGTTTAGATCCTCTAAAATGAAGACTCGTAATGATAATCATCATGATTAATTGAGTTTGAGTAATGAACTACCTAGTATAATGAATGCATTTTATAAAGTGTGCCATAAAATGGTCATCAGTTTGGAATTATAACCTTGAGTCCGATTTAAGAAGTCATCTGCATATAGTAACTTAATAATTGTAGCTCATAATATAGTTATTGTACGAATAAAGATCAATAATGAAGTCCTGTATTGTGAATAATCTTTATTTCTAGAGAACTGAGAAATGAAGAACCTTGTATAATGAATTGATTTTTATAAAAGGAACCTATTTTATATAGTCTGCTATAGATTGTTAATCAGTTTTATTTGTATCTCTCGACTTCTGTAAAATGAAGTAAGCTGTATGTAGTGACTTAGTTGCAGATCATCATAGAGGAAATCTATACTTCTGTAGATTTTGGTACATAATATAAAGTTTCAATATGTTTATGTTAGTCAGCATTTAAATGTTGCAATTACATAGGAGGAGGATTTGCATTAATAAATTAGGAGATAAATGTAGTACTTCAACCCTAAGTGGCTTAATTTCTCCACATCTCTTAATGATATTCAATACATTTTCTTGACACTTCACAGCTCTTCATGTCACTCCACATCTCTTGTACCATGATTCATTGAATAGATTGCTTACTATTGAATCGATTAAACATTAAATACATACACGACAGTTATGATTAATGAATTGCAGATGAGTTATTTAAACTATTCAAATTAAGATAATTCAACCTGTCAAGATTATAATTGATAAATGCAATCCAAGGTTTATCGTCTGAGTACTTGAAGGAACTAAAGATATATTATGCATGTGCAGTGGACAATATGATAATATATAAGTAGCTTTACAGCGACATCTAATCAATTAGGAATTTATATTTGCAGAAACAATTTCATTTTACCATAATGAAATATGTTGCATCTATAAACTAAATCGTATATTTGTTATTTTGAAAAGTACGCATGTAATATTCTCTCCACTTTGCAGAAGGGAGCTTGGACTGCATATGATTTCATTTACGGGGAATAATGAATTCAAAATATATCATCTCCTGCGAAAATATTATCATTGAACCTTATTCTGCTAACATGTTATGATTTCAAACTGTATTATCCACGAAGAATAAATGGAAAATGATTAGCATATTGATGAGCTTTGAAGTTATAAAGCTTGAATTACGATTTTCTGGGAACTGAGATATACTTTTCAAACATTGAGAGCAATAGGTATGATTAAAAGAAACTAGCTATATGGAAATATATCTGTAAGATCTCCTTTCTACACTTATTACCATTTGTGCAATTTTTTAAGCATTTTTGAATAATTAGAATATGTACATCGATTATTAGTATTTATTATCGCATGAAAATAAATATATATTAAATGTAACATTCGAATAGTTTTAAGTTAATATTTTGAAATATGAAAACATTGCAGAGAATTTTCTCCTCCTTTACATAGCAAAATAAGAAGATGATTAGTGCCAATTAAATTATATCATATTGATATTGACTTTACATTTCGACTAAAGTTAATTCAAACATTATATCTTTCAAAGAGATATCTACAATCTACATTTATTGTAATTGCCGTATATATTTATCATTATTAAATTCACATACAGCTACTGAAACTGAGACTCCACAATTCAGTAATTGAGGGGTTCTCCTAAACTTGTTTGCCTAGGTTTAAATTATAAGTAAATCAATTTTCATCAAATAACTAGTAATTTAAAGTCACATATCTCTATATCAATATATCTAAATGTTGATATAGATTAAAGATACACATATCTCTATCAACGACTTGAAGAACGAAATCCGTCAAGCATTTGAGGAAGTAAATATGGAAATCTTCATTTCAGACCCGTCTAAATTCAGTTATTCCAAATAATGGACGCTGAACTTAAATATAACACTTTATTGTTACCGTTATCGCAGTCAAAAATTGTTAAATCCATATTAAATTTAAAAAAAAATGAAAACCCCTTTAATTGTTTTCTCGAAAATTTTGACCCTATGGTACGTGACAAGTTATCTCAAAAAGAAAATGTGGGTTTTGGTGGAATTTTACTTGTTGTAAGTTATAAATCTCTGTTGAGAAATTCCTCTGAATCTGTCAATTGGTATATATCAATCATCATTGCGCAACAGGTATGAGAGAATTCACGCATCTGAATTACAAGTAATTCCTAAAATATATATTTCTTTCTGTGTGCTTAATTTCCGCTAAAAAACATTCAACACTTTTGCATCGCTAATCGTTAATTTCAATTGCAATTAATTCAAGGCCGTATAAATTATTTACAAGGTTAGATAGCCTCTAAAATATCAACAATATTTAATATGATTCGGTATAATAAAGCACATTATACCTGCACTTAAAACTAGACAGTTATTTTGATTAAAAAAATAAACTGCACTTAGACAATTATAATAACTATCTAAAATATTTATATTCAGTTGGATATAAATATGATCTTAATTGCTTTAAACCACTAAACTTGAATGCCACCCTTTTTATATAAATATTATAGTATAATATCTAATTATCTAACCAAAGAAGTAAAACTAAATATCTATAATTATATTAAATATTCTGGATTGATCCAATACCAATTTAGCGACAGTATAAATTTGAGTACACTGCTTATTTATTGTGAGTATGGAATAAAGTTAACAAATTATCATTTAGTATTGAAGACAAATTGGTCAATAAAATATGTTGTGCTGTTTCTTCGTGTTTGTATTATATTGCCCAAATAGTCTCTAGCTCCTATAATGTCCTCGATGATGTTAATTGGTGAGAATTTCAAAAATGTATATATCTTTTTATGTGTGATCGAACTTGTAATCTTTTTTTAAATATCTTCAATAAAATATATTTTTGTTATTAATAGTGTTAATATGTATATTAGTGCCCACAAAGATAATTTGCAATTAGCTATCAAATTAAGTGAGATGCGAGTGATTGCTACAATTAGTTCCCTTCATGCAATATTGTCATAAGTACCTAGGTTCGATTGTCATTTGAGGAAATTGTGATTGAAGGTTAGATAGGCAATCATCCCTTTTATTAAACCCCAACTTTTATATAAGCTGTAATTATGAGTGCGAGGAAGGTCTCGAAGTTATAATATAATTATAAATCGTACAGTACATTTTCTACGAGTTAGAATGAAAAGTATACGGTGTAGATGGCTCTACATAGCGAATATTGCCAGAATCCGCTACATGGTAAACTTAAAATTTCAATAAACATTTTTTTTTCTTACCTGTTAGAAAATGTGAGACCATCCTCGAAACTTGCCCTACTGCCAAAAATAAATTACAGTGCATAAAATTATTGTTTGTCCAATGTAACACAATGTAGCACAAATTAATTAATCTCATTCACCTTTAGTGAATGAGAGTTAAGCTATGATCTTATTTTATTACTTTTAGTTCATTCGTTACTTTTTACTTTCTTCACAGATCTTTCATCAACTGATTCTACCCAAAAATACTCAATATGCTATAAGTCAAGCCCTCAAAGCAAATTTGCTTTTTTTCTACCTCATGAAAAAATGAAAGTTTAAGGAGTTACAATTATATAATGACTTTCAGTCATGACTCGCTCTAATTACCATTTGTAATAAATCTGAGTTCGATTTTGGTTATAAAAGTGGGCTTCCCTTTATCGTAAAATAAATCCTTTTCATTGAGACTTTAGAGAAATCGAGCTTGTGTAGAATGAATATATTTCTAAGTGGTAGTTAAATATCTTTCTCTTGTATAAAACTTAGGAAAGTGCTCAAAATGTTGAATAAATCAGTTACCTCATTTGCATTTCAATTTGATTGTAAGTTTGATAATTGTGGAATAAATTTCAAAATCATAACATAATTTTTGCATGAATATCTGCATTACCACATTCTACATTTCCATCATTGGCATAAATTATTTAAAACAATTCCTCTTTCTCTGTATGCAGCGGAAGTTTGTTCATATTATAAGCTCCAATTCTTGACACAGAAAAATCATCCTAGTGCAAGAACACATTTCGAAATTCCATCCAAATGAATTATTCTCTGATTTATGAGTGTATTCACTACACAGAGCTTTGTTCGAAACTCAGGGATATTATTGCAGAGCCGGAACTCCTGCATTTATCACCCAACGGACTTAGTGATATTTGGGGTAGTTTGTGAGGGTGAACAAATGAGAGGTCAAATTATTATACTCGTGAGAATGGCATTAAACGAAAGAGTTATAGTTTGACTTATTCTTGAATAGAATTCTGTTCAATGAAGGTTAAAAAAGTTTTGACATCGATGTAGTATATTTTCAGTATTTATTTAAATATGAATTTCTTCAATAAGAAACCGTTCCAATTAAATCTAACTGTTAGCTAGAATGCTCAGCTTTTTATCCTCTATTTCAAATATATCAATTAAATTCTGCTGCATCAGTAAAATGCTACACATTTGCTGGCAAAGCAATACTGTACTCAGAGCTTGCTATCTACACATGACTTTATGAAATTATCTGTAGAGCAAAGGCAATATTTTTCTTAAACTAGTCATTAATTACTTGTCATATATTTGAATACTTCTACTACATGCTTTCAGATAACAATAATGCCGGAAAAGTTTTCAAATATCGTACTGAAAGTTTATGAATACAATTGAAATACTTTTAAAATATCGATGCCTGTACACCAGTGGAAGCATCTCTCTTCCAGCAAATAATAGTCAGACCGTACAGACGTCAGTCAAGCATGAATGTGACGCCGGGAACAGATCAAAAGTTCCACAGGAAGTTAGAAAAGTTCAAAGATGTCTGAAAGTTTTTAATATCAAAGCTTGATGCTATGTCAAACATTGGAATTCAAGTAAACTGGAAAAACCAGGAGGTGAAAATTCAACTGATGTTTCATCATTTTTTTAGAATTCAAGATATAAGAACATTATTTTAGACAAATATTGTAACACTTAGCAATTGATAAATTTAAATTTATCAATTCACAACATAAAATTTGCAATCGATACATGAAACATTTTGGGATTTTATTAGTTTTGAAAAATATAATTAGAAATGTTCATATGACCAATCATTGATGATGAGAGGAGGATGAATGATGTCAATCAAATTTCTACGATAATCATTTAAAAATCCTAATTTTAAAATTACTGAGTATACCTATATTAATACAGAATCATTTTTCAAATTTAGCTTAATGTATAATATTTATTAAGTTTACTAATACTCCATTACTGCTACTTTTTGTGCATCTATATTTTTTGTAGGTATTAAAGTTATGATAACTTTAAACTTCTCATCAAAACTTCTTCATGTTTAAATTTCTCATCAAAAAACTTCCAAAATTTAATTAACATTTTAGTAAAATGAAGCATGAATGTAATCATGTACATATACAATAATTATAACCCAATATTATTCCTCAGTTGTGAATGATCCCTTTTTGCGGTATACTACAGACATTTTGCGGTATACCACAGACATGACTAAAAACATCTCGTTCAACTCGGGAATAAGTAGAGTCATCTTTCAAGATTATCCTACCATGTCCCTATCTCGGATCGAGGAAGCCATACAGAACATCACAGAAAGCAAATCTGTTCTCTACAATTTGAAATATTTTTTGTCTGAAAGATTTATGATCTTTGAAGTAGTGTTTTGGCATATTTTTCTGCTGTTTCGATGAAGATAAGATGTTCTTGTAACCGGATGTATGGGTCAAATTTATTGTTTCAGCAACGTGAAGTTTTCCAATGAATCACTTGATATATAACTATAGAATAATTTTATAGAATCCTTAGAGGAAAGTTTCTTGGCGGCAAAGATTATTTTATTGCAGTACAACTTGGATAATTTATCTGCTGGCATTATATGGCGATATGGTCACGTCACGTATGATCGAGATTAAACGTAGTATTGAATACTGTAAAACGGAGTAAAAACTAACAAAATATAGCTTCAATATATTATTTCGGCAGCTCAACATTTATTCACTAACTATTTCGCTCGACAGTTTATATTATGTATTGATAAGAGTTATATCCAAAAATTCCCAGTTGCGGGGGTATAACAGATATACTAACTGATATATCTGATATAGCATGTAATGGCGATTAAATTCATTAATATAGAAATTATACATATATGAGAGTTATATCCATAAATATAGAAAATATACATTTATGAGTATTATATATCCAAATATCATAGCATATATGTTTTATATGGTACTAGGAATTTTCGCCGCAAGAAAATTCGCCGTAGGAAATTTCGCCGCAAGAAATTTCGCCGTTAGAAAATTTGCCGTAAGGAGTTTACGAATTGAGGAATTTTCGCCGTAAATTCTATTTTTAACTCTCGGCTTAAGAACCCCTAGACAAATTTAAAGTGATCACTATAATTATTGGTAGGGTCTTTCTCCAACCCCCGTTAAAAGGATACTCATAAAAAGAGAAAGCAGACTATTTATATATGAATAGTGCTTTTAGTCTGATTTCAGTTATATTTTGATTTAATTTTAGTAGGAGTTTAAAGTTTAATTTAAAATGAAATTATGTACAAGGGACTGGAAGAAGCAGTCAGAAATAAAAGCGGCTTTGTGAACAAAGTCACCTATCACCATCGGTGACAATGCTCATGGATGCAGAAAAGCTACTACGTGAATGCAGTAATTAAGTTACCAAAGAATGTGACTAAAAGGGACACAAGCACCGATGCCTTAACTCACGGATGGAAAAAGAAAGTATAGAGGCGATAGTAAGTGAAGAATACGAAACTACCTAACACAAAAATCTAAGACCTAGTAGTTGAAGAGCATAATCCTAGCGCTATATCTTCTAAAATTTCAAGTTGCATTAAAAAAAATGATAAGCAAATTAAAAATGAAAAAAAAAAATCAATTTTATTTGATAGACAATGAAACATTACGCAAGTTTATCGGCTATTTGCATTTATTAACAAGTTTGCCAACTGATATCATGTAAACTTTCATGACATCGTCAAAATTAGGTTTATAAAAAAAGTTTAAGTTTGATTGTCCCTCTAATTTTGTTTTTTCTTTGTATGAAATATGTATTTTTTACTATCAAGTGTCTTGTTAAACTATTGTGAATCTCTCAATTCTAACAATTAATGTGGTGATCACCTACTTTGTCTGGGGTTCTCAAGTCCAGAGTTAAAAAAAAGGTGACGGCGAAAATTCCTGACGGCGAATTTTCTCACGGCGAATTTTCTTGTGGCGCAATTTCCTACGGCGAATTTTACTTTCCGGTTATAATGATTATATTCTGCTATACTAAAATTTCTAATTTCGTTATTCCTCCTAACAGAGGGTAACTACGAATGTCATTAAATTACCCTATTTAACAATTTCAATATACAGTGGATTAATAACAACAATTCAACCATTCCTTGTGACGATCGAATTAAAGCTGTTGGTCCAATCAGTTGCAGAAACCATTTTAAAATGTAATTACTTGGAAGTGTTTGGAGGTTGAACAGATTACCAAAAAATGTTGAAGATAGAATCTTTTAGTTTGCTTAAATCCCCAAACTAGAATAGATTGACAATTGAATTTAGAAGATAAAAGATAAATACGAAAAAAGCCAAGTTCTTTTCAGTTTCTTTTCTCAGAGATGGACTCTTACCATTCCCTGATACTTCTTATTTAATATTTTCATGGTAACTTGTACTAAACAGCTGTTCAAATTCCTGTGTTCATATCAACTCTTTCAATTGCCTTGTTGACAGTTTCTTCGGGGTAATTAGTTTGACTTCTCGATTTCTCAGTTGAAGAAATATATTTTCGTAGCATAATAATTATTGCACTTCAAGTTAATTAATTGTAGTAATATGTAAACCTTACTCACACAAAACCATAATTTGTAATTTCAAGATTTGCACAATTTTTAATTTTACATTATGATTCAGTTATGGTTCAGTACCTGACCATTTTCGATTAATTTACTCAGTGTGTATTTTATGTTTCTTTGCCAGACCTTATTTAGATAATTTGTCAACAGTGTTTGTTTAATGATTTCAAATCAGACCAATTTAGATTAATTCCCAGTGTTTTTCAATCTTTCTTTATCAGACCTATTCAGATTAATTATTCCCAAAGTGTACATTATATCTTTTTAACCAGACCCAAATATTTAGATCTGTTGTCATGAGTGTGTGTACAGTAATCATTCTTTATCAGACCAATTTAAATTTGTTCCCAGTTTGTATTTAATGTTTCTCGATCAGATCAATTTAGATTACCTGATACAGTGATTTATGGTTGTAAACAATATTGGTTATTTTGGGAGTTTTGTGTTCTTTATTTTATGTTCCTTAAAAACACATGCGTTCGTTATTTTTTTTTCAAAATTAGATATGTACTATAATTATTGGTGCAAAAATACTCAAACGAAGAACGTGAATACTTTAAATGAAAATTTATTGGAAAAGGAAAGATATTTTTTTTATCACCAATAAATCAGAATAGTAAATAATTATAATAGTCAACTTTTGAATATTAAATGTAATCATCTAGTGAAAGTACTTTCAAACTTTGCAAACTATTAGCTATACTACAATTAACTAAAATGACATGACGATTTATTGCATAGTTTCCATTATTCATTTATACATACATTTGAGGGGATCGTCTCACCAAGAAAAGTTTTTTATTTTAATTAATCTCAGAGTAGGATTTTTTTTATATATGAACTTACTTCTGTTGGTCAAGGCTTTCCGCTCTCAATGATTCCAATATTATTACCGTATGTTAAAAATTGACAGAGTAGATACATTTATCGCACCCTCCCCAAAAATCACGTTTTCTTTCATATTTCGTTTTCTATGGAAAAATTGATTTTTTCCTTCAACTAAAAAGATTCCAAATATGATTTTATATGTGTGTATCAAATTTCAATGTTCTACGATACATAATAAAAAAAAAGTATTGTAAGTTGGACGATCCCCTTTAAATAAACTCTATCGCAATAATTATATTATTTGCAAAGTTTGTTGTTTCCACCTATAAGTTACAGCATATTATGACATTAGGAATTAATATGCATCTAATATATATTGATTTCATATTGTTATGTTTTCTGAACAGCTTTATTCGTTATTGATCGATATTTTCGGTTTAAATAATAAAATCGTACATTTGATCATGTTGGTATTAAAGAACTCGTATCAAAAACTGAAAAAAACGCGTTGCGAGAATGCGCTAACGAAATAATATTGTTTAACCGCAAATTTAATTGCTATGCGTTATAAAAAGAAAAAATTCAATTGATTTACTTTTGAATGGTAATAGGATTAGTAAAACAAACTTGAAACAAAAGATAAGTACATGAATGGATGTGCGTGTGAAGTACTATACAGTAGAAATCGTCTATAGTGATTATAGAGTCCTTAGTAAGTGAATGACCTCATATAGTGAACAAATTTAATTTACTCTGCCATAAAATTTCAATTAGTTTACTAAAACTGATGACAATTCATGGCAGACTGAAGAAAAATTGTCCACTATTTGGGGTAATTCTCTTACTCGGGACTCTACATTCACTGTAGAGGACTTTTCTATAGGGTTTTCTAATGTATAGTATATATGACAATAATGTCAAATATTTTTAACAATATATTGCATAATATATTGTATAATTCCATGCAGAGGTTTTATTATAATTCCTAGCTTTTCTATATATATTACACAATTTTCTCAGTA
Organism: Caprella mutica; assembly: GCA_947561585.1. NCBI lineage: Eukaryota > Metazoa > Arthropoda > Malacostraca > Amphipoda > Caprellidae > Caprella > Caprella mutica. The sequence continues at coordinate 129,959 of CANNZV010001071.1, forward strand.
TCTTCAAAATCTAACAAATGAAATATATTCATATAAACATATCACTTCCATTTTGAATACCGAAATGCATAGCAAATCCTAACAATCTGTACGTACACGAGAATTCATCCAACTTCAGAACGCAAGACTAAAAAATCATGATGGAGTTTCAATGGACTTCAGCAAATCGGAAACGACGGAACTTTTACTTCTCTTAACTGTCGCAAAAATAGGTCATTGAAGCGGAAATTTCTCCATCAGTTGAGAAAATTAAATTCACTAAGATTGTCTTTGTTGGTTGATCAGAAATATTTATTGTCAAATTGTAAAGGATAATATTAAATAGTTAGATTTCCAATGCTGTTTGGTATCAATATTTCAAAACTTTGTTCACAAATAAATCTATCGATCATCAAATAATTTGATCATCTTTTTTAACCTATACGAGGTTCAATAAGAAGTCCGTGAAAATTTCAATTAAAAAAAATGTATGGTGAATTTAATTCAATTTAAATTTAAAATATAAAATTGATTCCGTGAAAATTTAATCTAAATCCCAGAGTACAAGACAATAATCGGTGAAAGTTAATCAAAAATAATTCTTAGATTTTAGATGAGAGGATATAATTTTTTTGATGTGTAGAAATAAGACAAGCGAAAATAATAAAGAAAATAACTTCATGCACGTGGTCTTAAATGTTCATCGTTAAACCTGCGCAGTTGTTTGAATTATGAATTAACATAAGTTCTGAAACTTTCAACTTCCAATAAAATTCTTAAATTTATGAAGAAGTTCATTATACAGCAACGAAGTGGTTTCTGTAATTTATTCCACAAATAATTCATATTCAAAATATGAAAAGGAATAGGACTCAACGTTAAAAGCTACCAAACAGTTCATTTCTGAACAAGTTGGAATAATACAAAGTTTCTATTTCAACCAAAAATAATTTGAATCATAAGTAAACAGTAAGAGAATTATGAGAATTAAATCAACATTCGATTAAAGAACACACTCTTCCAAGCCCCTTTCTACAATATTGAAGATGTACAGAAATATTGAATAGGAAATTCAGTCACTTCTATCCATTGATATTTTCGCATTGTTGAATCAAAACCATCATGGTCATGAGTATGAAAATCACTGCTTTAGCAAGCAATCCTGCATATACTGTTGGCATCTTCCATCATTATCCTGTGAAATGTGTTATCAACAAACTGATATACGTATATGAAATGGAAAATGTTAAATACAAAAATACCACATAACTTGAGGAACGGAACATATTAGTTTCTAATTTTGATGTTCGTATTCATGATAATACCTCGTTCTTTTAAATTGTTAATGCTCTTTAACAATCCATTCTGGCAACCTTTTTTCAGAATGTTTAATCGTTGATTCCATGTATACGAAATGGTCGCCTAGCTCTGTCATTGATTAATTACTTTGTTAACATGTTTCAATTCCAAATACAAGTGTAGCTAAAGTAATTAAGTCTTCTCTGCTCCATTCGAATGAATACGTTCATGGTAAATGTTATGAGGCAATTTAGGCACAACTGCTGCTCATTTACAGGGATGATATATTTTGAACAGTTTCCATGTGGGAAATGGGAATGCTTTATTATATTCAAATGATGTTCCCAATTTACCATGCAAGCCTTAGATAGTATCTGAATATATCACCTAATGGATGTTCTGAATTTAGTCTGAATATAATATCCACATGTTAAAGTCGGCAAAATAAAAATTTTAGTACAAAATGAATACGAAATATTGCTAATATAATCACGTGCAATATATTCACTTAGTAAAAAGAGAACATATTTTTAGTTGAAGAACTACCCTTACTTTCAAATGTACAGATAAAAACTTCTTTCAAATATATTTCAACTTATACAATCTTAAAATAACCATCGAGTCATTTCACTAGAAAGTTTCAAATACTAATGCAGTAAATATTACACCGAAACAAAGAACAGGAGAGTAAAGGTGGTCATAAAAAGTTTCGAACTGTTATTTCGAAACTAAGTGAGCTGGTTTATTACCATTAGTTTTTCTATAATTCCACCAAGTGATGCACGTGCCTGATAACACAATAGTTTATAGAAGTGATACAGTTTTTAAAGGAAGGAAGAAACTGTCTAATTAAAACCACCTTCTCATTCCATTACAACATAAATACAAAATCCTTAGAAATTTTCTGGCTAAGGTATTGAAGGCTGCAATGAACTTTTTTATATTCTTAACGATAATTATGTACGCTATTTTCACAGATTATATGAAATACGTATACAGGGCGTTTGAGAACTATGACAACCATTTTTTCGTATCAATTAAATCCTTTAGAATCGAAGTTTGATTTCTAACAATCCCGTGACTCCTTAAGCCGCTGTTTAGGACAACATAGCTGACGTCACACTACATTCCATAAGAAATCATCAATGATGCTGTCGCCCGTAGTCTTCATACTTTTGAATGTCGATACTGTGAATCATTTCCTGAATTGATAATATACACACAATTGACCAAAAAGTTAATAAAAGATCAACGACTTTTGTGAACTTATAGAAAGCTATATCTCCAATTCGTTTCTTCTTAGATATTTATATTCGTATATTATGAAACAAATCAAACAATTTATCCTTCAAGATTTTTTTCTTGGCTGGCGTATTTCATAATACAGTAATAAATATAAATAATGATCGCAGCCTCTGAAAATATTTCAGCTAAGAAACACGATGATTGATAGTTCTCAGTGTTATTAGAGAAGGTCGATTAGTTCATCTCTAGTGAATAGATGGAATGATATTATATTAAAAGTTGGAAATAAATAATGATACTAAAACAGGTTCATATTAAAGCAACACATAAAAAATAAGAAACTTCCTGTTTTATCAATAAAATTTAAATTCTGTCAGATCTCATTTTCTGTGAATTTTCAATCTTTAACTAGTATCTCTCTAGTTCGATTTTATGGTTGGTGATAAAGTACTCATATAACAATTTACATTCTTGATTCTGATGTTATAATGAAACTGAACTCATTCAATTAAATTATAAATGAGTAAAGTAGCGTTTATTAATAACTAGGTCTGAGAACTAATTTATATTCATGAGAAAAAAATATATATCCTATCTTTAGGATATTATAAAACGTCTTGATGAAGTATTGTTCATTTTTCGTACTTTTCATCGATAAAAATCATTTTCCTTATCATCATCCTTAAAAAAAGAACCATCAAATATAGGTGTTGAAAGTTAACGAATATTTCACCGGCTAAATTTTTTATTCATCATCATTAGCTCTGTTCTTTTAGAGGAAAAAAGGTCGTCAAATCTCACATCCATTCAGTCTAACAAAGCATTAAGGACTGAAACACTCTACTTAAATCAGAGATTAAGTTGGTTTAATTTGCAGGGGAGTGATAGCGAGGTGAACAATGTGAACTGACAGACTAATTCACTATAAAGCTCAGAGATAACCTTCCAACATGATGTGACACGATAATCATATAATGAGCTAATATTACAATTCAACTTATTTTAGATGATAAATGCGAGATCATTCATAGATTACTTAGGTAGGTAATCATCTTAATGCGACAAAACTTATACAGATGGAATTATATAAAATTGTTGGAACATTATCAATATTTTGGGAATATTTCTTTAGGAAATTATTATGTTTAATCATTATTTTTGTATAATGTGTATTATATTTCGAGAAGAAATTTAAAATCTTCTTTATTGTGAATATTTGGAATCATTGTCCAGTGTTCATGGACATCATGGTCCCATAATTTTCGTAACATTGAAATATCATAACGATATCGAGAGAAATTTTACATTTGTCATGAAGAACCTTCTGAGGCAAATTCAGGTACCCACGTACTGGGTTGGACTCTTCTTATGAATCTTATGTGGGTTGAGCCATGCCATAACTAAGCCTGTTTTATAGACAACATTGGTTCAAATTGAAGGCATATTCTCTAGGCCAGAATAGAGTTATCGTAACTTTTCAATGTTTCTTTAATAAAAAATTGCAATTTACAATGTTAAATTTTGAAAAGTTATCAAAATTAGAATCTAATGGATAATATGAACAGATCCAAACCAAGTCACCCTATTAATAACATAGAGGTTAATTAAGAAAGCTCATAAACGGATTCGTATAACACAATAGTCTAGCGAGAATACTATTGCCTAATTTCAATAGGAATCTGGTCCATTAATAGTGAGAGCATAATGTATGACTGTGAATCCAGTTTCAATGATTCATTAGGCACATTCACTATTGAATTCGATTAGAATATCAAGGCAATTGAAATGATGAACAGCTCATTATACATTCTCTTGAATAAAAGGGCTTGGTAAACTTTTCTAATGAACTGACGAGTGATGAGCTTTCACAATAATTGTGCTGTTGAATTGATATTTACCATAACAATAATTCTACTATATACAAATATTATTACGAAATAGTACTAATTATTGAATGTTTTTTTTAGTATGAACAGTATCAAATTTTTCATTAAAATTACAATTTGAATTTGAAAAATAAGGAAAAATAGTTAATGATTTTAATTCGAACAGATTGTTATAGATGTAACTACGTACCTGTTAACAATTTTGCATTGAATCAATTTTTATAATTCTAGTTACAGTTTTTCATTTGCATCACCATAATATCTATAATAATGCTGCCTATATTTTATGTAAAATTTCATGCTGACCCTGCGATTATCACCGAAACCATCTTTCAAACTTACTAAAATGGTACAAACTGATAAGAGAAACACATGCCACAAAATTGAAGTAAAATTATAACTCCCTAAGATTTCATTTTCTATGTCTTATGTTTAAAAAATGGTTTTGAGGTTTCGACTCAGGGTACATTGCAGTTTTTGTTGTCAGGATCGGATGAAAGTCAAAGTTGAAAATGAAATGAAAGTAAGACACTGAAATTCAACTATAGGTGATTAATTAGTTTGATACTTCGATATATAAAAATGTGTTTTATTCAATAAGCAGTGTCAAACTCCCCCCATAAAAATGGTATAGTGACTGAATTATGTAATGAATGAATTCACAGTTCTACAGTAGGTGATATCTTCTGGAAATTTGATAGAATTAATAAATTTTGAATTAATTAATCAGGTATACCGATAGAAATTGATTCGATGCCTATGGTCAACCACTTTTTCACCACGTCAGTGACAATGATATTCCCTTTATGTCCAAAGGCGTCGTTCCTTTCGAAAGTTATGTTACCCTTGCATCTTGTGTCTTTAGTGACAACAGATATTCTTTTTTTTACTACAGCATCGATTGAACAAACAACTTGTGATTTGAGTCTGAGTGCCAAGCAGAAAATGCAACATTTCTTTGAATTCAGTTTATTGAATATATTTTCTCATTTCCATGAATACAGTTTAATAAATTTATTTAAATGGCCTCTCCAGGCTCCAAGAAATATTTATTATTTGTTTTTAAAGCTTTAAATACTCTGTGTATAACTATTGTACGAATCACTAATCTGACGCTGAAGAAGAAGAATGTAAACTCTTTGTTTTGATTTCAAATTTTAAATATTTTAAACAAACAATCTGGTTTAGGCCTTCATTTAAGATATTGATTGTTTTCCTAAAGTATATAAACGTTTCTATAATAAGATTATTCAATTTTATACATTATAAGAATATAAAATAGATTTATTATACATACATACAAAATTGAAAAAATAGGAAGCCGCGGCCTCCAAACTGCTCCTATTTCGATTGAGTAATACCTAGTTGACAATCAAAATAAAATTAATAAGTCGGAAGTAAAATTAGTTTTGTATAGTTTTGATTATATAAATCTTTAAAAGCATATGAAATTAAAAATATGCTATCAAATTTGATGGGGTTTACAGAAAAGTTTAAAGAAACATTAACCTCGTTGATTAAAGCTATAAAAAAATGTATATTTTCAGTAGTCTAGACCTTTTCCAAATTTACGTAATTTCTTCAATTATTAGACATCTTTCCAAATTTACGTCATCTCTTCAATCTATTAAGTTGCCGTAAATCTAATCAGTTCCATCATTCAAGTGGTTTTTTTCCATTTTTGATCTTTGATATTTATCCAATGCACACAGTTCACCAACCATCAGTTTCCTCAATCTATGATCGAATTTTCCCATATATGCAGTTCCATAATCTAGGTCGTGATGTGATAGTGTCTTTACTCAGTCTTCCAAAGTCTTCGCTCCGATTCTGAACAAAATAATGACAAACAATAATTTAGATATTTTATTTCTAGAATATAGAGGCTTTGTTTGAGCTTTTCCTTTTATGATTAGACGATATTTAAAATGAAAAACTCAATTTTATTCTTGAATCCGATATTTTGATATGGATTGAAATACATTTTTAAAACCATTAGAAAAATTATCATTTCTGTTTCTCTTCTTTACCACTAAATATTTTTGAAAAATAACTCATATTGAACTTATTGTCATTATATGTACGATATCTTGATCTTTTTTTTTTCATGTTGATTTCTTTTATCGTATTCTTGAATGCTAATGAAGATACCAAAGTAGAAAAAGACATCATATAGATAGATAATGCAACAAATTATTTTTTAGGGACTTTGTAAAATATAATTGAATCATTTTAAATCAAGAACTTACTATTTAACTCATTATTTTATTTTATTTTATATTTTAACTTAATAGTTTAATAACAATAGTTTCATAACTCATATTTGATTTTGTATGGAAAAAAGTATTCGAATTCAATAAAGTTTTTCCCATCTTTATTTCACTTCGTACATTATTTATGGAATGCAAATTTTATGGACTGCTCAATGCTCACATTGCTCAGTTTTTCACAATTGATGAACTCTACTGTACGAAGAATTTGATTTGTGTTTAAAGAGAAAACTGAAATATTTGGTGTTTTTAACGTTATGTAGGTTAAGATAGGTAATTGAAAAATTGATGTCTCTTCGAAATTTTTTATTCGTAAAAAATTGTAATACTTTTCAAGAATTCTTCAATCAAATTGGTATTGTTGAATTATAATGACGCCAGATGAATTCACACAGATATCCTGATTCGATTAGTGCTACATTAATTTGTGTTACACCTTTGTAGAATGTTCCACGAGCTCTCAATTTGCTGTCCAAGTGTGTATATGCTTCAGTGATGTGATCGAGAATTTTACATGACTGGTGTACTGTCAAATGTGTGTAATAATTGTAACCAGGAAATGATTTTATATATCACGCATTTCTGTAACATTTTTATTGGACCTATTCTTCTGTATCTCAAGTCGGACAATAGTATTTCACTTTATTAATATTTCTTACAACTAATTCACTAGGTTTTATTGTTATAAAATTCTAAAACTTCTGAATGCTAAGGCTGATAAATATGAAACACTTCAACGTATTGCTTCATCAATTCATAAGATTTCGTGATTCGTTTGTGTCCATTGACAAATAGAGGCTTCCATTTCTGCAATATCCTCTCTGACATCCAGGGATTTTATGTGCACAGAAAATATTGTCTCCATTCTTCATGTATATCTTCAGAAATCCAGATGAAATATCAAGATTTATCAGAGACAATATAAAATGATCTTACTGTGATCATATGGATATCACTATCTAGCTTAAGACTGTATTGCTATAGTATGTAATCCTGTTCTATATAACGAAATTGATAGAGGATATCATTTATAAAATTTCACATCATTGCTATAGTATCAAAACCAGATTTTTTTTTATAAAAAATGTCCTTTCGCTGAATAACATGTATATTCACTAAGATGTTATGCACAATGATGCATGTTGTACAATGTACAATGATGCTGTTACATATACCATATTTGAATAATCATATTAAACTTGTGAGCGAATATATGAATAGGTGGCCAATAAATAGGGGTTTCGGATAAACTTCACAATCTTCCTATGGTAGAGATACGTATAATTAGTTGATATGTTATGAAAGAAAATAGGATATCAATTTCCTGACAATTTCTGGATATTTTCAATTTGCCCCGATACATTCGAGTATTTGCTAACTGCTGATTCGAGGATCAACTCTTTTTTTTCTAAGTTTTGAGAAAATAAAATCATTGAATCTCACCTACAAAGTAAAATATCTTCAAATATTCAGAAACAAACTTTTTCTGGAGTGCCTATAATTTTGTCTAGATATCAAATTCAATGTTTAGCTCATTTAAAAAAATCAATATATTGATTTTCATTTATTAAACAGCTGCTGATAACAATCATTATATAATTTTATGATATTTGATAACAGTTGGTTCAAGGAAAATATTTGGAATTTATATAACACGCAGTGCAAATATATCCCATATTTATGTAATTTAAGCAGTTCCGTTTGTAAAATAGTATTTGATTTCTGGTAATCATTTACATTCTATTTTAAAATAGCATAACAACTGCAGAGTGCTAACACTTGTATAACTCTGACACACATACTGGCACCATCTAATGCCTTCTAACCTGTATGAGTCTGGTAGAAATGAAAAACCTAATTAATATTTGGTTTCAGAGACTGTTTTTTCATTTACATTTCAATATCTACAGATTCAGCACTATATATTCGAACATAATTTCATGTTGCCATTTTTTAAAATTATTTGAATTAGTGTGACCCACATTTGTTCAGTTTACTGTTGACCGTTGTTGTTGAAGCATCTGTTACAGCGTATTATCAGTGTTCTATTACTTTACTGTGCTAGATTTCTTTTCGTGTGATGTAGTAGTACTGTTCAATAAAATTATACTATTGATGAAACGTGTTTTGGTGTGGTGTTTTTAATGAAAAAACGTGAAAACGATTAAACTGGTCATTTAACAAAAAATTATTCAGTAATATCAATACCTACACAAATCATCCTCAGTTTTCAGTATTTTAAAGCTTACTTTTTAATTTTAAGTCTCCATCAGTATTTTAGATTTTAATTCTATTTCTATCGCCATATTGACAGTATTCACCAACGTATACTATTTGAAGTTAGTAGAATATAGAATGTTGATAAGCTCCACACTATTCGATTGAATTTTGTCATGTACCCATTTCTTACAGATGAAAGTTTAATGTTATCAAAGCCGTTCCTGAAAATTGACATTTTTGTTGAGTGCCATAATATGTTCCTTATCAGTAATCGATTAGTATATGTGTATCTAGGTATAAAATGAATTATGGAGCTATAATATCATTATTGATCATGTGAAAATATTATATTTCTGAAATATTTAAATTAATAATTCTTCTATTTAACACAAAGTTCGTATCATTATATAGTAAAAATTTTGTATCTGGGAATATCATTCTATATACTATTTCATATAAATATATACATACACATGAGTTAAAAGGTGCAATGAACGTTATATCGATTACAATTTAACGATGGATTGTTGTATACAGCACACATGTGTTAAGCACATATTTTCCAGTTAACTTCATAAGAGTTCTTATATATAATATTATGTATATAGAATGTTCCTTGAACATTCTATTTATTATACTACATAATTTAGAGTCGAATATAAAGAAGATATATGTGATTGCATTTACTATGATAAATTTGATTGAAGAAAATAAAAGACTTCTTGGTTGTTGCTTTATGAAGGATGAAGAAGAAGTTATTGCATTATGCAGGAAGAGGAACTTGACAAGAAGTTGTTTGGGACAATTAAAGCTACTTATCGTTGAGTTCTACATCCTACATAATAACTTTAATAACTTTATTATATCAAAACTAATATTGATTTATGTGAATATTGATTAGCGAACTATAAGAAAATGTCTTTTTGAAGTAGTAATCTCATTTTGGTCAAGTTTCAGTTGCTTAACAGCTTAGGTTCAAATGTTAACATTAATTTTTTAGTGTCAAAAATAATAATTCAAATTATTATGATCTGAATTTTACAAATCATCATTTTATATTATACTCCTTCATTTTTCATATGTTATTTTTGAAATCAGTCTTCCTATTAGAAACATTTATGTTTCCAAACTATACATTATAATATGAAGTTTGCTGGTGGGATCATAAATACATAATATTGTGATTTCCTGAGTCAGCACAGATAGGAGATGAAGTGGTGCGAGAAATAATGAATATTGATTGGAAATTAGAAAAGTGGGTGATGATAAATGATCGTTATGTGAAATACTATATAAAGAAATAGATCAGGTATGTACCATGTGTATAGCTAATATATGAAAATAAATTTACTACATTAAATTATTGTCTAAAATATATTTTGAGTATACATTTTCTCGGGTAAGTGAAATATTACTCAGAAATATTTATTGGCCTTTCATATTTTTCTATCAAGTGAGACATATACGATATTTTCTTTTGAATGTAGAAATTATAGTATCTGTGGTACATTTTCATCGTTTCAACATCTGTTAACACTTTACGTCTTGAATTAATTTGGACCTGAAAAACGTGAAGTAATAAGATATTCTTGTTAAATATATGGGCAAAGAAAGTATATTAAACAATATATATATATATTTTTTTGTTTTTACTTTTTTCTAAATAATGAATTCACAATTTTGCCTAACTAATGTAAGGGTACACAAGTGTTCTAATATATGTAAGAGTACACATATGTTTACCAGGTCAATTAAGGAAACTATCACAAAAAAAAATCACTAAATCTCGTAGTTTTGCTAGTTACCAATAATACTCGTTCGATTGAGCTGAGATTTTCACATAAGGTGTAAAATGCTTGAAATCTTCGAAGCTGTTCATGCATTTTTTTCATTTTGGGGCACACACGGAACTAAAGTTCTTGGGAACTAAAGTGAAAAAAAATCGGTAGAAGGAGAGTTATAGATCACTGCAGGGCATGCAGGAATAATAATTATCCTAACAGTTTCAGATTTTAGTGTGAAAATGTCATTCATACGTTTTGTTCTTGTTAAAATATATCACAAGAAGACCTTGAAGATTTTAGCATTCGTGGCCACAGTGAATCTACTCCTCAACATTCTAACACGTAAGTGCTAAAGATAGGATTATATATTTTAATAGGTACTATTGCCACCAAGCCATGAATCGAATTGAGCGTGAAAAAAATTATGACATTCTTGTAACATATAGGAAAATAAAACATGTCAAACCATCCCAAAATAACACAAAAGTGCTCAGTTAATATAAGCGTACATACAGCACATGTGTTCTAAATTGTAATATATGAAATCGTACTCATATATTTATCGGTTAGCTTAAAAATATAATAAAGAGTTCCCAATAACCTTTATATGAATTATTTCAAACTTTGTCAATGATGTATCATTTACCTTACTATTATAGTTTTTTTTATTAATGATGAAATTTGTTTGTAAACTATAGAGAGTAACTAAACAGAGAATAATAACCGACATCAAGCCATATTATTGTTATACAAATTGTATAAAAGTGTCACTTATGGAATTTTATCAAATGTATAAGATAGTAATAGACATTAATTTTTCGAAGTATTATAGTTATAATAGCATGAAATCATTAGGCACTGTCATTGAAATTATTATATATGTACATTATATACCAAACTATCATCTCTGTAAGCACAAATCTAAGGGGAGTGTCACACTTTATTATTTTCTTTTTGTGAAGAGTGAGATGATTGATTTTTTCAGACTTGATTATACTATAAAAATAGACAATTTTTTAATCCCCCCCCCTTCTCCCTCTCCCCCCGAAAAAAATTAGACTTTTTTAAAATCCCTACTCTTCTCTCATTTTTTGGCTTAGAGACATGGGGTTGGTTTCATTGTGTTCAAAATTTGCACTTTACAATAGTACAATCCGTTCCATCAAATTCGAATTCGAAAATAAATAATAATAATGAAAATTAAAAAAATATATATATTTTTGAAATATGGTTACATTTTCCCATACACTTTTTTACAAGTTGCGAAATAACAGATCAACTGATCGAATTTTTGTAGACATCTGAATTCTGAATAAAAAGAAAATAAATGTCTCTAAGTCTAAAATTGAAGATGGAGTAGGCGTTAGAAGTTGAAAAATGGAAAGTGTTCAGAATGGCCAATTTTCGATTTTCTTTTCATTTATTCTCATTATTTTTTTTTATAACAAAAGTACTATATTGATTACATGAAAAATACTAGAAGCAAACCAATACTACTTCATAACATACATTTTTTGTTATTTTGCTTCCCCCAGTTCCTCCCCCCTTCCTTTCCCCTCTCCCCCTCCCCTTTTTGAGGCACTTGCAGGCAACTTTCAGATCTATTTTTTTCACACATGATTCGGGACATTATAAGGTGTCTTTTTAAGCAAAAAAAAATGTTTGGGAAAATTATTTCAAATTTCGAGGGGACACTCCCCTTGAAATACCATCTGTGACATTTTTCTTTATTTACAATATACAAAACTGTATTTCTAAAATTGAGTATGTAAAATCATTAAATTAAGAATGGTTAGAATGAGTTGTATGCTATGTCACCTACTGGGATTATATGTGCTAAGAATACTGAAAACAAGAAACCACACACCACAACTTTCACACTACAAAATATTAAAATGATAAAATGTGTTTGTAATTTTTAAGGGTATTTCACAATTAATAAGGCACAGCTGAATGAAATAATAACTCAAAGGGGCTAGTGGACAAAGTATTTTGAATGCTATCTACGTAAGAAGTTTAAAATTCTAACAATTTACATATAGGTTAAGTTAAGAATTACATATAAGTCAGTTTCACTTTTTCGATCATATAAGAACTAATGATACAATAATAGTTATTTTAATTTAATAAGTAAATACATAATTAAACTACTTGGGTAAAGTACTTTTGAAAATATTTTATTGAGTAATACAGCAGGTATTTCTTGGTTATGTCAGCTACAGTATTGTTATATTTCTATTATAAAAATAACAAGTACCTTACTATATGAATACGGAATTATTTGGCAGTCAATAATCGATTGGATTTATTATTTAACCAGAGAAATTTTATCACTCACGCGGATGTCCACTGCGATGAGACTATTTTCAGAGTTGTTTGAAAATACGTGGTGAACTCAGTGTCACAGATTTCAATGTGACACGAGATCTCATACGAGGTAAATGTGTCATTTAGATCCGTTTGACAATTATTATGCCATTTTGGATTGCTTCAAATTGAGCATAGAAGTAACATTGTTACATGCCTAAAGGTAAAACAGTTTGTAAGTACTTGATGTACTTGTGTAGGTTCATCTTGTAAGTCACAAACGTAGTGTTTCCTTTCTTCTTACATCAGGAAATTGCGACTTGTATTTTATGTGAGTTTGGCTTCTAGAACCATAGATTATTGACCGTTAATTTTAGGTGTTGGGCGACTTTAGGGGTGATTTGAGGCCGTTTAATTTGTATTTATAATCAGTAATCCGTAATCAGAAAGATAACCACCTTCAATAGGGAATTCAATATTGAAACCAAAATTAACTTAGTAAGCCACTTGATTGCAATTCAATCTTTAACTAAGTTCCCCAGCGTCACTGTTTACGCTGCAAGACTTTTATAAGTCAAACAATGAAAGTTATTACTTGGGCCAGATCGAAGCAGAGCGTCCTGAAAGAGTTTCATCGATGGTGTTTAGCAATTATTCCAAGTAGTCTCAAATTTCACTTTTCGGTACTAGGACAGAGTATCGAAAGACAAAGTATCGATGGACAAAGTATCGAAAGACAGAATATCGAAAGACAAAGTATCGAAAGAAAAAATATCGAAAGACAAACTATCGAAAATTCGTCCGAATTTATAATAATGAATAATTGATCGAATATAAAATTGATCAATGAAAAATGGATCAAATGGAGAAATGTTTCTTCAAAAGTAACATACATTACATTAGTTATACATAACTTGATGTATGCATTTTATTCATTGACTGACAGTTGGGCCAAATTCAATTGCATTGGTCCCGACAATTGGACTCACTGAAAATTGAGCTGAAGACATTAGGGCCCGATGCAATTGGGCCCCAATACAATTGAGCCTAGTACAATTGAACCCTTAATAATTTTGGACCCATGGCCACTATTTATCACATTAATAAAAATGTTACAGCAGACACTATAGAGAAGCTTTAATTTGTTTTTACAGTAGCAAATTAAGTTGTTACCATCGACTCTGATAAAAAGTGGACTCTGTTACAACCCGGAGAATTAAGATTTTGCCTTTCTATAAAAGAAAACTACATACATAATATTTAACTTTTACTTAATGCTTCATTAAGGTTTATTTCGTCGATAGGAAGGCCATTCAGAAGAAATAGACAAAATCCTCTTTTAAAACCATGTGTGTGGAGTTTCTTCTACCGTGTCATGGAAGACCTGCCTCGTACCACTAACGTAATTGAAGAGAACAAAACTCAATATTGTCACCATACTATATTTTTAATTTATTGCAAGATTAGAGAGCAAGATTGTGTTTTAAGGTAAATTTAAACGTATAAATACTGCAAATCAGGATTGCACAAAAAAGTGAAGAATGTTGTAACAGTTTTTTTATGTGCAAAAATTATTGTCATGGGGCCAAATTGTTTCGAGTTCAATTGTAGGTTGGCTCATTTTGTCTTTATGTTGAGTTGAGGAACGGCCTCAACTTTTTGATGCATTTTTCTTTCAATGCTATATGTCCTTCAATTTTGTCTTTCTATACCTTCATTTTCTATATTTGTCTTTCGATACTTTGTTTTTTAATACTTTGTTTTTCGATACTCTGTCTTTCAATACTTTGTCTTTCGATACTTTGTCTTTCGTTACTCTGCCTTTCGATACTTTGTCTTTCGATACTCTGTCTTTCGATAATTTGTCTTTCGATACTCTGCCTTTCGATACTTTGTCTTTCGATACTTTGTCCGCACACCATCTTTTCGTAACCTGACCTGAACTCTTAATTTAGCGTTCCCATATAGAGGCATCATATCCACATAAGTTGGTTAAATATTTTTTTGGTGTTCAACATCAAATACCATAAAGAGAAGAGCTAGAAGCCCATCTCACTCACTATGACAATGACAAATTATCAACCATCACATGACCAATTTCTAACGTTCTGTGTGGCTCTTGTCCCATAAGCCGATCTCTGAGTTTGTTGGTCCATCAACTTTTCCTCCTTGAGATTTCGTCTGATATTCAATCCTTTTGATTTAGGTTGATAATTTGATGTTCATATTAATATTGTTGATTTTGGATGCACTTCTGAAGGGGATTATTCCAAGTATAGCAGTCTAATCCCGATTGAGAGCCGAACGAAGTTACTAACTTAACAACAGTTAATAGAATGTAGTGTGAATCTTTATCTTATATTTACTTTAGACAGCTACATAGATGATCTCATTATTCAAACAATAGTTTGAAACATTGTTGATTTTCACGAATTTATACTTAAGACGTGTTATTTGATTGAAAATAATTGCATTTATATAATTCATAATTCATATTTAAACTTCACGTGTAGCTTGTAAGGAATTAAAATTAATGATTGAAAGCATTTCTATAAGTTTCAGATGTGTTTACTCAATTCAATTAAAGAATTTAATGCAATTTATTAATTTTTTAAAACCATTAGTAAATTTATTCTACTTTTTTTTAACTTATTTAATATTAAAAACCAAATCTGATAGATTTCTAATATACTATCATATCTATACTTCTCTTTTTTACAGAAAGAACTTTAGACGAGAAAGATGATCCACTTAGAAAAAACTTACCGCTTGAAGTTTTATACAAGTAGGAATAGAAATTAAAACTCCTGTTATACCAATATTTCTGGCGATTGTATATTCTGCACGAATGATAAGAGTATTAAACGCAGTAATAACTTACAAAAATATAGCAAGATATATGTATATGTAATACTTCATTGAGTTTTTTTACAATTTACATATCAATTGTAGTCCTTTAATTTTCTATTATTGCACTCTCAAGAAAGTCTCAAAAATCTGCTGAACCAAATTATACATTGAAATGTTGCATATCAAAAGAAGCCCATGTTGTTCATAGTTTTTTTTTAGTTTAATGTGTGTTTTGAAGTTATTTTGAAGTGTCATGAGTTCACGGTTTAATACCATACCGACATTTACCTGCTTTACCTTACAGAGATGTGTCACCGATTGTTGACGGTCCAAACATTTTCATGATACACACTTCAGATGAACCTAGTATTGACCCTAGAATTTTATGTTCTCTAGAGAGGTAATATGATCATACGAAATTATTATTACTCTTTACTTACAGCAAATTTAATAACCAATGATTGACTTTATTTCAGCTTTGGCAAAATGAACCCATCGAATGAGATATGGTTTATTGTAAGATCGAAATATATAGACATGAAAACAAGAAAGTTTTTGGATCATCTCATAAGTGCTTACAGTATGAAATTGATGATTGTGAGATTGGATCCGTATGAGATTCTCAAGGGTACTCCTCTACTAGGTCTGTTGGATATCGAGGGATTTTGGACGGCAAGTGAGTATAACTGTTGCCAAAAAAATTTTTTTTTACTTATATAGGGGCTTGAGTTATATGTATATTTGTATACTTTTTTCTCAATAAATATTGTCATTATCATTCTACTTTACTTATATGACAATTCAAAAAGGTGCATATTGAGTCCTTCTATTCCAACTAGGGCCAAAAATGCAAGCAAACTAAACAGTCATTTCATAACAATTAAAATGATAGATATTCATATTTATCATATCAACTCACATCTCTTCTTATCTTAAAAATTATGTTTTCAATTTGTTAATCTTAACACCTGATTCCTTCTACTCTGTGATATTTTTATAGATCTTCTCCACCTGTGTTTATTTCCTTTTCGTATTTGTTTACATCAGTAGCAGCCCTGAGAAAATTGGTGAATGTTCGAGGTAGCAGCAAGCCTAGGTCTAAGTAATTTTCGATTTATTCAATAAAGTTTGCCACTTGGAGAGTCTTTTAGTTTGCCGATGTTTGATGTTTAAATCATTTATTGACTTATGTTTATACATATCTATTCAGTTCAGTAATTTAGGTTATTTTATGAAATTAGACATGTTTAAACCAATCCAATTAAAAATGTGTGCGCAACTAGAATAATAAACTATAACCTCAGTAATCGATTAAGAAAAAACACTAAAATCGGATGAGTTCTGCATATGTGCTATTTTATACATATATCTTATTTTCTTTTACTCGGTTGTTGAACATCTCGCGTCATTAGTATGCTAGCTATTCGTTACGATAAATTGAGCAGGGTCTTTATTTCCTTATAAACATTGGAGATATTCCTAAAATCTGCCACAAATGGATGTGCTTATAAGCATAGCATCGTATGATAAAGTCAGTCAGGCGTAAGATTCGTCTGTCGAGGAGAACCTTCTGTTATACCAAAAGATAGGAATAGAACATAAATATGTTTGGGAAAGGAGAATAATAGTGAGAAGAATTAAATGTATAATAAAGAAGTATTAAAATATTATGCAGTGTTTGATGATCAGTTCATTTTTCCAAATTGCAGAGAATTTATTTTACAATCTGAGTGACCTGTGCAGACTAGCAATCGTGTTCAGATCCGGTGGATTTTATTCAGATCCAGACATGATCATTTACAACACAATATCAGACTTGAACAATTTCATTGTTCGAAAGGTATTGCAATATCATTGATAATATTCAGAAATTGTTATTTAATAGTAAACATTACGAAGATATTTGTCCTCCCACTTCAGACCTCATCATTTGTCAACAATGGAGTCTTCCACTTCAAGTCGGGCCATCCTTTCTTGTTGGGTGTTATGAAGTATATTTCAAAGAACTTCAACGTAAGTCATTCTATCATTTAATTTATTGATTCCGTTTACTTTACCACTTATTAGTGATATTCAAGATACTATGGTATGAAATGTTTAAATCAGTACATTGAGTCTCATTTCAATATGTATATAAATTATTATAATAATATTAATTAGTGATTGGTAATTTTTGGTTCATAATTGTGTTTTTCGTTGTTTATATTTCCTCCTATAATAAATATCAATTGTTCGTAAAAAATAAATAAAATTACGTGGGAAAATAATATAGTCATTAATTGTAGATAACTGACAAAAGCCATTCAACGATAATATATACATAATTTTGACAATAACGGACAACATGCATGATAATCGAATTTTTTAGGTAACTGGTGCCATGTTTGTTTTGAAATGATATGATTTTCAATATAAAAATGTCTGATCCATTACATATGTGCTAAGTGTATTCCAGTTTTAAAGTCAACTCTAGTTTTTATTTAAATATTATTTACATGTGCTTCAAAGATGATAGTTTGTTCATTTAATATACAAATATCTTATTAATATAAAATATTCGTTAAAATTTAATATTTCCAATTTTGAAACCGAATCGTTTTCATCGTTCTATCATTTTATAAATTGAATGGCAAATAGGAATCTATCAATTGTGAGTAAGGGATATATCTTCAGGTAGATCCTTTTCTCGCAGTAAGTAGAGTTCGATTAAGTGTAATTTAAATGTGTATAGGGTATATTTGACAGTAAAATGGTTCAATATGACTTAGGAAGATTGTTAAAACTACTAAATTATTCTGTTTGTTTTTAATTAGAAAGATGCATTCGGATCGAGTGGACCGCTGGCTGTGACAAGATCTTTAAAAACATACTGTCGCAAGACTCCTCTCACTAATGAAGATGCAATCCGTTACTTCAATTACAAACGAGCTGGTATGAGATAATGCGCTCAATTATCAGCTTTAGTATGGACTGTTGAGTGTTGATATTATCCTCAATTATAGATGTGATTTGTTATTTTACATCCAGTATATTATAAATAACCCATTGTAACTTACTATGACATTGGTGACTTAATCAGTTGAAAATAAGGATAGAAATATATAGATAAAAATGATTATTCGAACTGTTCAATGTAAAAACATACATTTAGCCGTTTAATAAGAATGGTCATCAACACTATAATTTTTTAATTTTAAGGTTTCTAATGGGAGAAAATATCTACTGAAAAAAAAAACATTTTCCTGAAAATTTATCTTGTTTATATTGAATTACGAGATTTATTGACCTTAACGACAATTTTTTTCCAACAGGAATCTGTGACTTGCAAGAAGGAGATTTTGTACCGCCAAAGATAGATTTCAAATGTACTAACGTAGCAATTCTGCATGAAATTGCAATGTACCCTATCAACACCTCGAGATTTCCACTACTATTCAACGAAACTGCAGAGGAAGTTTGCTTGAAACAAGTATGTATTTTTTAACCATTTTAAAATTTAAAGAAGTTGAAATATTATAATATAGGTAGTGAAAGCTATTATTGGAAGTATGAAACAATGAAACCTCGAACAACGTGATATCAAAAATCCAGATGTCATCCAGTGCCGGGGTCTGACGATCCTGAATAATAGACCTGAATAATAGAATATATAAATGATGCAGTAACTCTCTTGAAGATTGGAAATGCTATTACTTTCCGATATTTGCTGTTTCTCTATATTAATAGTTCAGTATGTTGTCAATTAAAAGTGAATTGCACTGTGTAATGTGTCTCCAGCAACACGTAAAACTTCTTCTTACTCATCAAGATTAAATCAATCGAAGCTGTGAATGAAAATTAAACGATTCATCAGTGAATTACGCTGTTTGTGTGTTGGAGGTAAAGTTTGCTGAGTTCAAGAAGGAAATTATAACTGAAGATGGTGTTAGGAATGAGTAGCAAGTAGTGAATTTATATGGAAAAAGATATGCAGTCAGTGTAAGAACGATTCGATGAATCTTGAACTATGATCGGCTGGAAGAAATGTTAATTTGAGGAAGGGCTGTTTCTTCAAACGGTGATACTCATGAAACGTTGTATTTAGTGAATACTATTATGAAAAAAAAATTCAGAGACCGCAATATAATATATTGTTGCGTTAAGTCCCATAAGAGGTTGGGACTTAATCTCTCTGTTCATCGGACAGATACAAGAAGAAATACTAGTCAGGAATACTGTAACTGAGTTGAGGGATGACATCGTGAAATCATGCAAGTGAATGAAAATCTAACTCAGGATAGAGCATGAATACTGTATTCTCTTAGACAGGCTATAAAGCGTAAACCGGGACTAGTGAGTAGTTGCTGCTCAGCAAACGGGCGAGCTTTTTCGAAATTTCTGTCACCTATTCAACTTGGCAGAAATCACAAAACTTTTCTGAACTCATTGGGGAAATTTAAAAATTGATCATTAGATATATGGTAAAACTTCACGATGACATTTCCGAGCCGATGTAAAAAATAAATTATCTTTTCTGCGTAGGATAATTGTGATTATATGAAACTATTCTCTGCTTGTATACAATGAACATATGCTAGTAAAATATCGATCTGCACTGATTATTTTCATCTGTACACTTTATTCTGATGAATCCTTATTTACTGTATACGCAAACTATACAGGCTCGTATTTGAAATATATTTCTTTGTTTTATTCTATTTTACAGCCAAATATTGACAATGTTATTCAGAATATATTTAACTGGTCGAATATCATTCGCAATGTTAGTTCAGTAGATTTGAATTTGATGCAATTGAATGTTCAGTCGCGGAATGCAAAATATGACATTCTCATAGCTGAATTTGATCAAATTGAGTTATCCTTAGAAATAATCTGTTTCGCAGAATTCTGATTAACGAAAAATAATGAAGTAGAACTTTGCTCTGCCACGCAATGTGTTTAATCATATCAACAGCCAATTGTTATTGAGATGAACTGTGGGCGGATATCTCGGTTACTTTAGTCAAACAGTTACTACATTGTGGTGATTTATATATACACATAAGAAGTTTGATGCTCCTTTTACTAATTTTCTGAATGTTGTATATTTATTTGAATGATCACCATGGCTTACTGGAGTAACTGACAATAGTACTACTCTGATAGATAGTATATGAATATCCCAATGCAGTTGCTGCTACATTCTGATGGATTTATTTCTTCGGATGTCTCTGACCACTTTCATGTCTCCGTGCTATGCAATGGTGTGTAATTCCTTACCACTCACTCAATCTAGATAATTTAGACGCTTCTATTCGAGGCGATTATGCACAGGGGTTCTTTTTCTAACCGTCTTTGTCTATTGATGTAGTCAACATAATAAATAAAATAAAATAATTATTAAATATGTGTCTTCATCAATTTCTTCATTTTTAATGAATCATTAACAAGAGGTGAAATTCCTTATTCTGAAATATTGTAGACTTGCGTCAATTCTTCCTTTTGTTATAAGAATATTTGAGAAAATAGTGGTAACTATAGTACCATAATTGTCATGATCAACAAAATATTCTAACAAATGAACAAGACGAACTTGCAAAAAAAAACCATGAGTAATGTTTTTTTTAATTTATTTATTTATATTTATAGGTAGTTAGATAATGGAAAGTATTTTTTTTTCTATATATTTAGACTTTAAAAATCATTTGATAAAAGTTGATAACACATGGAGTGTCACAGGGATCTATTCTTGGACCTCTATTGTTTCTTTTCTTCTTAGATGACATAATAATATCTACTGAAGTATTTATATTTATATTATATGAAGTCCATAACACATTTCCAAAGATATTTTTGTAAAGAAACTAAAATAGGTTTCTTGTTTAAATAAAATAAGTGAAAATGGATTCATCGGACAATTTTTAATATCAGTTTTTTTATTTCAGTTGATACAGTCTAGTTTTGGAGTCCATACGAGTAACAGAATATCTGCAGGGACTAAAGCTTCTGAAGGTAGCGCCATAAAGTACTTGGCTTCTTCTTACTGTCCTCTGATGTATGAAGAAACTAGCGGAACTGTGTACTGATTAGTGAACGATTAGATCATTTGTGTAAATAGCTTCTGGGAAAGATGATGATAAGTAATTTCATTAGTGAGTGAAAGAAACTCCAATTGCTTAATGTTCAAAATCATTGTCAAGTTAGTTTTCTAATTTACAATTATTATTATTAATAGATGATACAAAAAAAAGACATACATTTTAATATTTTGATCCAAATTTCACCAAGATATTCTGAATTATTTCGCAGTGATTTAGAAACATCAAAAATATATTTTAGTTACTCAATTACCAAACCTTATTCTAGTTGTTTAGAAAAATAGACGAAAGTAAATGTTCCATATTTATAATAAGGTAAGATTATATAATTGTTTACGAATTTATTGTTAATCCATTAAGATAGCGGCCTCTTACTTATTGGCATATATTATATAACATCACATGTAACAATCACTCCGTTAAACAATGCAGTTTGGTGAAGCTTATATAACTCTTTGCACATTATATACGATATACTTTTTACACTCACTTTTATGTAGTTTTGTGCAGTTATATGGTGTACCCGGGAGTGTATCACAGGATTCAAACTGTTGTGATTTTTCATATATTTTTTTTATTTATCAGTTTTGTAAGAGTTCGCAAAGGGTGCACCTGCACCCCTCAACTAACACGCTTTACCTAATTTTAAATATGATAGTACAAAAGCTTCTTACATCTATCGGTATGCAGATCATTATTTAATCATCGATGCCTATTCTTTCCATCCATGCGCTGGGTCGACATACTTTGTGTGGATTCTGAGTAGTCGACCCATTTCATGGAGCGTAATTTCTTTAAAAAAACTAGACCCTGTGATAATTTTAATAATAAGAAACACTTATTATCAATTGATAATAAATATTGTCTTCATGTCTCGAGCCTATTTAAATTCAATACAATCTTTACATCGTATTTTTTTTTCTTTTTTTTAACTGAGGAATTGATAAACTGAAAATGAATCATTTGAACCTTACGTTTTTTTCATAATAATAAGATAGAAGAATATTACAATTTCAATATCGCAATATTGTAAGATATAATATACGGTGATTAACTACATTTCTCCCACCCACATAGATATAGGCAATCCATAATTAATAAGACATCGGCACCACAATTTACCTAACGAAGAAATAAGATGTATTCTGCTGCTAATAAGTGTCTACCATTCTCCTAAATAGAGAAACTCCAGCTATCATTCAACTGTCTCCAAAGTTTGGCAATATAGCCACTGAGACACTGAGCAGAAATGGATGAGCTGTACAGTGTGTTCACGTCGTGAATCTTTGTTGAATCATACAACATAGAATATATCATGCCTCTCCGTATACAATGACAGTTAATGTTTAACATTGAAATATCTAATATGGCCGTACATTAAAAGTACTTAACATTTAAATGTATTTTAAATTTTTTTTTCTCATAGTATATAGGTTCTGTGTGAATTTATTATTTAACAACTATTTTTTTCCATTTGATTATTAATATTTATAGGTTATCATATTCTGAGTGTACTATAATTAATAAAACTAATTATGCCTCTTCTTTATTTTTTTATAAATTACCTACATCTTTTTTCAGTAATATAGTATTTATTCACAAACTTGCCAAAAAATATAATTACTTCAAATAAATGAAAAAATGTGCTTATTTAGAACCGTGTTGATATTATAAAAATGCACATTTTTTTGTTAGAATACATGACGGATCCACACTAGGGAGAATACTGGTGATTTCACCGCAACTCAATTCACCGTATGGTAAGACTAAGTTTTTCGCAACTCAATTCACCGAGTGGTAAATATCAATTTTAGTAATGTATATTGATTTTTCATGGAATCAATGCCTAGTAAAAGGTCGACAATTGTATGCATATATTATACTTGATAGGTAACGTATTCAAATATTTCATACAATACGTCTGAATCATTCCTTCTATATTCAATTTATTAGTCTAAGTGGTAATAAAATGACTTTCTGGATTGATATTTCTTCTTAATACGAAAAATGGGTTCATTAAGTGATCTTAAGTAAAGTCAAACGCCATTTTTACGAATGAAAATATTGTTAAAATGTGTTTATGTAATGAAATAAGGTTGAAATGAAACATTCATGAAAAATGAAATAAAACATAAATGAAGTTAGTGGCTGTTATTTTTCCACATGTCTTTTTTCCTGACACCAATGGGACATATTCATAATTTACAGCTGTCGGCAAAAATATTTAGAAAAATTCTATAAAATTATATTCTCATAAAATTAACGCAAGATTAAAACGGACAATGTTATTAAATTTAATATTAGTTATTAATCATTATAAGAGATATTAAATAAATCATTTGGGATCATATTGACCCCCTATCCCCCGACCTACTAATGTTAATGAACATGTTTAATTAATATAGATTATAAATTAATTAATAGTGCTACGCTTGAATTAATCTTCAATAATTTCCCATACCAAACGAACCATTAATAATTATGACGAGATATTTCAAGTGCATCCATTCGATAAAATGCATCAGCATTAAAAGTAGCCGCGGAACTGATTATTAAACGAGCGGAAAAAATCGACCATTTTTTCTAAAATCATCAAACACTAATGAAAAGAAAATATGTCATGATTGAATCAGCGAGAGATTATGTTTCCATGAGAAAAACTACCGTAAGCAATAAACTCATGCATCAATATTAATTTATGGAATAAATTAATATATCTGATATAATCAATCTTGTATAAAATGTCAAGTTCCGCTCTTTGCTGCGCTTTTTAAATCACTTTTTCCATTTATACTTTCGGACAGTTACTTCTCGATTTATATATATATGTACACAGTTGCCAGTCGGATATTTTTTAATTGGCAGATCGACTATTATGAATATCAGAAATGTTTTGAATTTAATTATAATTTCGATTGCATTTTCGTTCAATCACTAATTTTATCGTCGTAGATAAAAATGAAAGCTGATGAATATAGTTTTCAGCATGTATTTATATAGCTTCCTAATGCAAGTCATATTTATTTATATATGTATATAATGAATAAATAATATCAGAGTTTATTGTCAGGATAATCAGATCAACTTGGTAAAATGAAAATATAGCAAAACATAATTAGCAAGAACCATCACCTACAGCGGTACGCTGAAAGTATCACCTACTGCGGTACACTGAAAGTGTCACCTACAGCGGTACAGTGGAAGTATCACCTACAGCGGTACACTAAAAGTATCAGCTACAGTGGTACACTGGAAGTATCACCTACAGCGGTACACTGAAAGTATCACCAAAATCTACAATCATCTCCTACAGTGGTACAATGCAATTATCTGTGACCGGACACAATAATTGCCAACTGGACAATCCCCGTTAAATCTATTATTAATCATTTTTTTCCAATAAATTTATTTAAAACACATATTTTTCAATATTTATTTCGATGCACAAGACTGTGATGCACCAAACAAAATCTGAAATAATTTTCGGATAATGCAAAATATTATAATAATATTTTAGTTGAACTTTTTTTCAATTCCAAAAAAGAAACAGCTTCTCAAAAGCGTAAAACGTGATCTTCACAGAGTGCCTACTTATGTACATATTATATAAGTTAGTTGATCACACAATACGTTTTTTATTGTGTCTTTTCCTTTTACTTTTTAATGATGAAGTTGTTTAAACAATTATTTGAAATTTTGAAGTTGGTCACTAATTTTGACGTGTTTAAAACTACTATATTCACTCTTGCTTATTAATAAAATGCCTTATTGTAAAACACGTTGGAAGCTCTTCGATATTCAAACATAATATATTAAAGTGCATTCGAGTGGCCACTCCTGGATTTCGCTTAAATTGGCCATTATTGTCAATGGAAGAATCCCATCCAATTTAGAAGCAGCACTATACACACTGCTCCCTAAAGTATTCTTGTTTTTCGATAAATGCTAGCACCTTTGCTCTACCAGTTAGCTTATACAGATGTAAGCCAGCTTAATATTCATCAACGCAAAAGAGGGTTTTAAGCAGCATTTCTACTAGGCTTGAATAAAACGAGATCGTTAGAAAAAGGGAGAATGTTCCTAAAACAATAATATTGAGTTTTTGAGCCATGAGGATGTTAATGAATTCGGAACAGATTTTTTATAGAACTATTTGAAACTTATCCAGTGATCTCTTAAAATTGTTTAAAAGATCGTAAGTTCAAATTATGATATACTATATATAAACATAAAAACCTGATATAATAGGTAGATATAGAAGCATCATAACCTGATTAATTTAAAAGTGATCCACCATTTTATGACTTATGCTTACCCACTGTTATAGGTTTATTCAAATGTATTCAAAGGAAGGTGCCCTTAATTAGTCTAATTTTCCCCGCAACAGTCATTATGCAAGGATTCTTTCTTTTTCTACCCCAAATTACAGACATTAACATAATCCATGAAAACAGCTCCCTAAAGCTGTAATTACATTGTTTGACCAAAATACAGTAATGATATCTTGATTTTTTAACTGAGCAACTTTTCCATAGGATTGAAATAGTTCTATTATTGCGTACTTTTTGTTTTTTTAATTTTATCTATGTTATTAGGGCACATCCCGCTCTTATTAGAACTATAAAGACTATATCGAATAAGTGTGGGACATGTCTCTTTATTATTTATCCTGGTATAGAAAATATTTTGGGAGTAACTTTGATAATTTGGTTTGTTGTTTTCAGTCAGACTGTTTTAGCCGTAACTTAATATAAGCAGGTAAGAAAGAATAAAATCGATTATATGATAAGTAATAGATGTTATTTTCCATACAAAATGTTTTTAATCTATCCCACTTGCATATGTTATAACGAAACACGGAGCAACAAAATTACCAAAGTTACTCTCAAAATAATTTCTGTAAAAACGAGATATGTCCCAAACTAATTGTTCAATTATCATAAGTCTGAGTCGTAATAAGAGCGATGTAAATCCCTTTTCATATACAATTATACATATGGTATGAAAATCTTGGATGGATAGTATAAATTTACAAAGTGAAAACTACGTTCTGAAGCTCAATAACAAATTCAATTAATTAATCACTACTTTATATGTAATTGCAATTAATTTGAAAGGTATTTCTATCATTGGTAATTTAGAAAAATAGTAATATATTCACCAGATTACGAAAATTATAAAGATTTGAAGAGTGTTGTGATTTATTCAGTTGAAAATATTTATGCATCTCCCACAGAAAGAATAATATATAAATTATCAGATTATGAATAAAGTTAGAAATAAGAGAAGTGGGAAAATTCATACAACGAATGAGTATGAATATTATTTTTAGTTTTTCCATCTCTTATGTACCATCAAGAATTAAAAATATGTATAGCATAATGTCATAAATATTACGATATTTTTATTTCCATTTCCCCTTTTCTCATGGAATTTGTTCATAAAATTCATTTACAAATTTGTAAATAGGATAAAGGTCAAACCTTCAATTATCGTGTGTGAATTCTATTGTCCACTAGATATTTTACTCGGGGAGAAATGGATCTAGAGTATAAGTGTGAGTAAAGGATTTAAGTCAGGGGCGGACAAATCTTACTGTATAACAGGAGTAGCTATATATTAGCTAAATAAATCTACCTACATGAGACGCATGACGGGAAGAACGGCGGAAATTTATTGTCAAGGAATGATTGAAATTTTTTTTCAACGATTAGTGTAATATAATAATGAAGATAAATGAATGTTACGTCTTTTGATACTAATCGAAAGTATATTTTTAATTCACGACAGTTACCGATTGAAGTGCCTTTTTTTTCGTACACAGAAAGTTAATACTAGTTAAAAAAGTCTTAATGTAAATAATTAAATAATAAGTAGACAAAGGAGAGACACATCATTTATCCATCAAGCCTGATATAACGAAAGCGGAATCAATAAAAAATATGATAGGGTTAGTAGGAAAACAAGAACAACTTTATTCAGTATTTCAATTGCAATATAATATTGTAAAAAAAATTATTCACAATAACACCATGTAGGGTAAAACAAAAATACTTAGAAAATGCGTATATTATCTTTTATCAGTTTATTTTTCTTAAACTTTAAATATGGGACAATGCGTGATAAGCAAAGATAGAAGAAACTTTAACCTCACAAGCTGTATTTTAAAGAAATATATATAGTATATATACATATATACTCCTTTTATTAAACGCTCATCAAATTACGCTCACTTGAACTCTCCTTACGAGACCCTCGGGATATATCTCTCAGATTAATTCATGAAGAGTCCTCACGACATCGAGCCCACCTTCATTGCGAAGTAGATTACAACCCAATGTAATGAAATGATAAGGAAATCGACTACACGCAAGCCTTGCCGAAATTCACCAGTAGTCCTACATAGTTATTAGTTTTAAAGTCTTACAGACATTATTTGTCCATTAAATACAAGTAGAAGATTTTTTTTACAGAAGAGGAATACATTAAGTATTGTATAAAAAAAATACGTATGATACAAGAATTATGAATGAATTATTTTATTATATATATGTATAGCTATCAAAAACTAGCGCTGTCGAACAAATTGAAATTGGTATCATAAAATCTCAAAAAGTGTATCCAATAAATTTCGTACTTATTTAGAATAATTAGAACAAAAGATAATACAACTGTAGACTAGCAATGAAAAGTTATTCAAGACTCTTTGCAGATTCTCAGTCACAAAATTAGAGTCGTTCTATTATAGACATTATGCCAAATTCAATCGAATATTCAATTTTTTTGGTGAATCACGTCTATAAATATCGTTTCCGGTCTCGTAAAATACCCATGAAAGAAAAAATAACACTGATAATTATCACACTATTGACCAGTGTATTAATGAAACAACTGAAAAAAAAATCAATTAAGTTGAACGAATGTGTGTCCGAAAAAAAAACCAGAAACTTGATCAGTAATCAATTATTTTCTAAACCTTGTGAATCGTGACTGGTGAACTGAGCTTATAGGAGAATGTCAAAAAAAAAATTCATATTGCAGAAATTCAATTAGGATTATGATCCAATTATTATCTTAATTTAATAACATAAACAATAATATTTCATAACAATAATCAACAATTTAATAGTCCATGATAAATTAAAGTGTTGTATAATTTTTATTCAGAATGGTATAACATCAGTAATCTATATGAGCTGTTATTGAATTAATACTATTCTCCAACAATTATTCATACCTATATGTATGTGTATGAAATAGGATAATATTTTTTGAAATTAAATAACATAAAAAATATTTGAACGCCGATAGTAAATATTTGAGATTCTGAGTATATTTTTCTATACTAAAAAAGATCCCCTTCGAAAATAAGGTGATGCAAAGTTGCACACTACAAAAGCAAAGGAATGTAAGAAAAAGTTTAACAAAAGATGACCCCTATTTTAAAAGTGGAATACACAATATTAATATTAAATGATGAATATTTTCAAAGCAGCCTGTCCCATTGCATAATTCATGTTTGTACATTTAAGTGATAACAATCTAAACTAAACAAAGTAACTATTTTGCAATCAATAAAAATCAAGATGGAAATCTAGGAGCAATACTATTTCTTCTTGATATATGAATAAAATTTGCGTTATAGTTTAAGTTGCATGCACTTTACAAATTGAGATCTTGTCGAATAGGAACAAAACCTAATCCTATTATGGAAATCTGAATAGACCTTTGATATTCGAAAATAGTGCCACGTATTCGAGCCAGCAAAAGAATTCAAATCCTCTCACGAATCTGGATCAGATCAGAGTTTTCCCTCAAGTTTGTAGGTTCTAGGACGGAATAGACAGAACAGAAAACGCTTATATGCTCGAATATATTATACGAACATTTCTGAATTTAATTAAGACACGTGTCTGAACTTACATATGTTAATTAATAATTAATTTGTTATCAATTGCTTAATATAAAATAGAAAAATGCATATAAGAAAGAATTTCATTGGAAATTGATATGATAATAACAAGTATTGACTCATTTATATGTTTTATAGATATAAAATGTTTTTCAATATATTCTTTATATGAAATCAACATGCATATGACCCTCTCTTTTCTTTTTTAAAAAAACTTTTAGTGAACCTACAAATTTGAACAGCAATGGGGCAGTTCCACTAAACGAATGAGGAAATTATTTCCGTTTGTATCGGCTCTTAAAGACAATTCCCTCTTCTCTATCTTTTTGATTTCTCCTCTCTATTCTTTGATCTCTGTTTCAGCTCTCCAGTGTTTATAATATTAGTGACCTCGCCTCGCCCTGTTTTGCATCGTTTGACCATAATGAGCTTGACGTGTGTTTTCTAAGGACATCATATTCAAATTACTTTATATATTTCATGCCATTACTTTAAATTTATCGGTTTTTCTTGAGTTTGATCCTACATAAATACCAAATATATTTATATTTTTTCAAAAGTTAAAAAACAATTAAGTATCGGCGTAAATCACATAAATTAGGAAGTTAATTGTAGAAGCTAAACACACATCAGTACATGGAGAACACATACTTGCGAGAGAAACACTCCCGCTCTTCCACCCAATCACAGCTCTGGTCTCTCAGTTGCCAATGTCATAAATGTATACCTATGTATTTATTTCTCCTTATATCTTCAATATTTTTACTTAAAATTTGGTACACATTATTTTAGTACAAAAACTAACAACATAGTACCGTAGTCTTATAAATGAGACATGTGTTTCTAAAACGCATAGTCAAGCCTTCTGTTACCTTCTGAACGTCAAACTCATTAGGTTTAACTTTGATTCTCTACTTCCTTATTTGTAACCAGACATTATTTTCGATTCGAAGGATTATCTGTTTCATTAAATCCACATTCTATCTTTAAATAATAATAAATGAAATATGTAGATTTCAACCAAATTATTGTAGTGCTTCTTTTGCAAATTCAATTTTTTTGACCATTTGACAGACTAGATAAGAGGTTTTGTATCTTATACTGTAAATAACTGTAATGTCTATAGGTAATTAACAATATTGCTCAGAACTCTCTAAAAATCACTATCACATAACTATACTAAAAAGTGATTTAGTAATTTATTCTTAAATAATTACTTTTAATAGGTAGAAGTTGTTTAATTCAGTATTCAAAAAGGTATATGTAAAAATAATAAAAAAAAATGATTAACAACCTCCTTTATTGACATATAGTTACATATTTCGATGTTAATAATCATATGTTCGCTCTAACGTCTGAAAGATTTAAGAAACAATTATTAACCATGATAGAGACTACATGGTTAAATGACAATACATACATATATAACAGTAAATCTCGTATAAATTTCGTTAGATTCAAAATTCAATCTTCAAATTAGTAACTGATTTAATCTTGACTGCCATACCGAAATGAAATCACTCGGCGTTAAATTATCACATTCTTCAACACTTTGCTCCCGACAAGATTCGAATATTTTAAATGAGGACATTCTTAATTCATCACTGGAAAAGGCTCAGTGATTTCAAATTTGGGAGGAGGGTAAAGCTGAAAATTAAGCTTTGCTAATCTCATTTTCTTAGCATTATAGAGTTTAATATCATCACGAGTTTTTCTTTCATTCTGACACCATTTTTATGTAACGAAACATTTTTGCTGATTTGCAATTTTTTTTTTGTATATATATATATTTCTATATTTTGTACCATACCAATGCAGAAAATGTATATAGTGCATCGATTCTAAAACTTTTTTGATGTGTATATATTGGAAATTTAAGGGGACCGACCATGGAAAAATCTCAAAATTATATCATTATATTTTTATTTCATAAATAGGTACCTAATAACCTTATAAATGATTGTACAAAAAAATCAGAACTCTAGAGTGTCACTGTGTGGCGCTATGCCACTAGTGAGAGGGAGGAAGGGTGGCTCATCACGTCCTCGACGTGATGAACCCGGGCCATCCCATGAGTACCAATCTGGTGGATTTTGATTTGGTGTCGTGGTTATTGCTATGTTGAACTTTAAACAGTGAGTCAGGTGGCGCCTGATGATACACCCACCTCCGAGTGGATAATAGCGAGCATGGCTTGTCCATGCTCGTGGGGATTTATTGCCAAACAAAGCAATAACTTTGAATGCCACTTTGAGGCACTTCAAAAAAGCTACAAATTTTGGTATTCAAACATCTAAGGCTTTTTTTTGGTGGAAGCTACAGCATTGCTGTTTTTTTGCATTCGATGCTTAAAGACACTATCTAGAATCTTTGAAGAGTTTTGTTCGAATTTCAAATTATTTTTAGAAATATTATTTTTTTTTTCAAAATTTCGAAAATTATTCAGAAATTCGAACAAAACGCTAGATGATTTTAGGTAATCTCCTGGAGAATAGAATGCAAAAACCGCAATGCCGTAGCTGCAACCAAAAAAAGCCTTAGGCTTTTTGGACAATGGTTCGAAGGTCGAATAACTCGTTTTTTATGGGTCTAATCGAAAAAATGCCGTGAACAAGAACGATAGGAAATTCAATTTTGTATATGGGAAGGAAATTTCAGCTTCGTAGCTTCATTAATGAAAAGTTTACCAAAACCATGATCGGGATCCCCTTACTACTATTTGCATGTGATTCATTTGTATGATTATTATTGAACTAATAAATGGACCGAAGTTATTGTTAGAATAAATAGTGTAATTTATTTCACCAGAAAGGCTTGTTTTTCTCGTCGTACACATGATAGTGTGTGGCCGGCTTTACACTTACAATTCTAATTTATTCAATATAAAAGAAACATATTAAATGAACTTGCAGATATATATATATAGAACTATAAATAGTATTATAAAATTAAATTAGATGCGATTGGAGAATCGAAAAGCTGATATATGTAGAAATTGAACAAAACAGACTAATTCATATTTTAAATTATCAAAATCATGCAATGGCTCTCATAATGAAATACGAATTCTATATTTGTCAATCATTCTCTTAGAGCAGAAACATCCTATGATGTGAAAATCTATCTAAAGGGATCATTAATTTTAAGTGTATTTTGTTCGTACATATTTCAAATCATTCTTATAACATAAAAAGGTTCCTCTCGACCGTTATGAGAGCTTTTCTGAGAATGTATAATTCCAATCAAAATATTTTATTATTATTCCATCATTATAATAATGAATTACATTACTCACTTTCACCTGAACTAATTGATAGAATGTTATTAAAATCTATCCATCCATATAAAAATATTGTCATTTATGATTTTTCTAAAATGTCTGGATTTGTGATTTGAATAGTTTGATTAATTAATAGTGCATCAATCTTGATTTTTTTTTTGAAAAAATCCATATAATATCATTTATGAAAAACGATATTTTTTAATAAATTTAAATATTTTAAATATTACATATAAAACTATTCCTAATTTGTAAATAAGCGTTACTAATCCTTTTACCTTGGTTCAACATTGAAATGAATCAGCATAAGTTACTAAAATGTAGTAACTTTATACTCACTTAGCTTTATAAGTTTCTATCCAATTATGTTGTTCGTGTACGGTGTTTAGAGAGAGCAATAATGGTATGAAGCCTCGTAATGCAATTTAACTCTAATAACCATTCTTTTCAGTCATTTGCCCCATAAAAATTTAGCCGTAATCTGAAGAAGTTTCAAGTTCCCAGAAAATATTACCAGAACTTAGTGATGTACAAATTATAGCTTTTCTTAAGGCATAATATAATTTACAGAAGGAAGTTAATATATTGTTTACTTAAATAAGATTAAACAAATCAAAGATGCTTGAAGAAAGCTTATCTTACCTCTGGTTTGTGAAATTATCTTCTTTATTAAGTTCAGCATATAATCTGGGTGGTTATTACTGCAAAAAATGAACAGATAATAATTAAGGAATAGTTGGATTTTCAGAAATATTAATTATATATGGAAAAATGAATAATATTAATCATACTATAGAATAATGAGCGGCTTCATTTTATAATTTATGAGCTAATTACAGTCTATAAGAAATCAATTTTGAAAATTAAATATAGTAATTTAAATTGGCGTGTTGGACAGGGATTTTTGGTACTAAAGTCTACATTTCTGAGATTGAAAAGAAACATATTTACATCCAAAATTCACATTGAGAGTGTTTATAGATGTAAAAACAATTAATCTGTTAATACACAATTATCAAGTAATGAGATTCAAATATCGATGAGGACTCACGTATAAAATTGCAAAGTGAAATAAATGTATGATACTTATATTAAGAAGCTGATACGTAGCCGATACCTAAATGAAAAGCTAAAACCTGATGATAAATATCAATCAAATGTTAAAGAGTATCTTTTAGAAAAATAATAAGCTTTATGAGAAAATATAATAAACCAGTTTGCAATTCAATCCTTTGGACTATAGACAGATTTTATAATCAATATTCATCATTGGAAAATTACTCAAACTAACGTTTTCATAATAAATTTGCAGTAAAATTAATGTCTTGGAGATATACAAACTATAATATTTTGGTTAATCCCAAAAAAAAATACTTTATACTGCAAACAAAGATGTTTTTGGTGGAAGCTCCTTAAAAGGGTAAAGTTAAATATAATTAATTATAAATGTTGTCTCCCAATTTTTATGACAAAGGACAAAAAGTTATTGACAAACGACAATATATATATAGGCTATGTCAATTAAATGTCAGATTCTTATTGCAAAAAATATAGTACTGAACCACCGATTAATATTAAATTTATTTAAATATTTATATGTTGGAAGAATAAAGACATTACGAAGTAAGAAATAACTTATTATCAATAAATGAACTATTGGAAAGAAGCACAAAGAAGCACAAATACACAGTAAACAGATTGTGAAGAAAATTCGTCTAAAGGAAAACTTCATAAAATTTATGAAGGGCACCAAAGATTTGAAGTTATGAAGTGATTTCACGATGTCTTTCATCTCTTGCTCACTGGAATCCATTTGGAAATAAAGATGTAATACATTTTCTTCTTATTCATCATTTTCTCAGTTCATAAATATTGTTGTTTAGAAGAATTAATGTAGTCTCAATTATTCTAGTTAACTTTTTCAATTATTAGGATAAAGTGTACGCATAATTATTAGTTCCCCTTTTTCTCCCCGAGTCATTTTTTTCCATTAAAAAAAAAAGAAGTTATCATTGACTAGATATTTAGTGAAAAAACTGTATTTCTTAGTATAAATTAACTCATGAACCTCTCTGTGTGAATTGGCAAAGTGTTTGAACTAA
This sequence comes from Caprella mutica, assembly GCA_947561585.1. Taxonomy (NCBI): domain Eukaryota; kingdom Metazoa; phylum Arthropoda; class Malacostraca; order Amphipoda; family Caprellidae; genus Caprella; species Caprella mutica. The sequence continues at coordinate 165,170 of CANNZV010001071.1, forward strand.
CCTGGACTTAAAATCAACACAGTGAAGAGCAAGTAATCCTTGTTAAAGACTGGAGAAAAACAAGACCAGACTTCCCTGAAGGAGAGTCTTTCCTTGTTTGCCACGAAGGATATTTACCCGTGTACCTCTCCAGATCTAATTGTTTTCGACTATTGGCTATTTAGTGTGATTGAAATACATTTTAGCGTTAATACACACCTGATGTTAACACTCTGAAGACAGACAATTAAAGAACATTTTCTAAACTCGATGACCATGGAACAAAATCAAGTTCACGGTTTCGTCTGAGAATCTCCAAAAAAATCGAAGTGTGAACATATTGAATGGTTGAAGCTGTTGTTGAATTTCAATACTTTTAATTCTTCCGCTACTTTTAACTTCCTGTCACAAGTAAATGTCCGAGGGTCTTTATGTATTTGGTCTTTATGTATCTCAATTCGGAGAAGTATGATAAATGGTTACATTAGAATATAGTATACACATTATACAGATGGTGAAAGGGGTAATCGCCCGGAGATGGGCCCAACCCATTTCGGTTAAGGACTGAAGCTCTGACTCTATGATGAACATTCATGATACAATCAATAGTTCTTAATAGTTGACCATTTCTACGTCATACGAACTGAAAGCATTGGTTGCTTAAATTGGTCATTATAATGGAGGTGTTTAAATACAATTCCTAGTTGTTTCAGCTCAAGTCAGAGCTGTATAAGTGTCCTATAAGTTCAGCAAACTTTGTTTCCGAATGACAGAATCTGAAAGACTAATCTACACACGCGGGTGACGGTGTTACAAAAGAACTCCGAGTTACAGAATAATGGATCCTGGGTTATCGCTTATCTGGACTGTGGGACCCACTGGAGTCTGGGTCCACGAGGGTAAGCAATTGAAAGTAAATCAATGACCAAAATTGAGAACAAATTTGGAATTTAGAATACAAGGTATGAAAGTTGATACCTACATTGTCAATTTTTAAGTTCGTAAAACTAATTTCATTTTATACCTTGATACCTTAATTAAGGTATCAAGGATACAAATTAAAATAAAAGTTGAATAGCTTATAATTGTTATATATTTTTTATTATGTTATCGATAATGTGGAACTGTCCGATAACTTGGAACTTACCCTACAGTATCAATATAATTAATTATTAGAGTTTATTGTGATAAATTAGAAACTATCTAATTTATCAACAGCCGAGTTAATAAAATAAATTCAAAGATCAAAACCATATCAAATTTTGCTCGCTACTGTACAAGTGATTATATTTCAGTATAGTAAATGTATATAGTAAATGTGTATAGTAAATGTGTATAGTAAATGTATATAGTAAATGTATATAGTAAATGTATATAGTAAATGTGTATAGTAAATGTGTATAGTAAATGTTTATACCTTTATAATACCAATTATAAAGCAACCAATTTAAATTGAAATGAAGTGTCCCAATAATTTAATCATGAAATCTCTAAGAAGTAGGTTACTCTATGCTGCCTAGCCCATTGAATTTTTTAGCATGTAACCTTAGGTCAGTTCTACTTTTTCATGACAGAATCAACAGCCAAGAAATACGCAATATTCACTAAGTCAAGCTCTCAACTTCATTTTCTTTCATTATAACTCATAGAAAATGAAACGTTTGAGGATTGCAATCACATATTTTAACTTCAAGTCATGTCTCAATTTTTTCAGGCTTGATTTTGAAAGCGGGGATTTTGAAAGTGGGTATATTTACTGACAAATAATGGTAATTACATTTTATTATTCTATATGAATGATTTGATGAATAAATGCATTACTAAATGAATGTACCATATTTTCTAGGATAACTAGGATGTTCATATTTAAAAAATGATATTGAAACAAATAACAGAGTCACTGACCGACAGAGTCATTTAACATCAGGCAACTTATGTGGTTTCTTGATAATATTGTTGCTTGTGTTTACAGTTTACAGTTAATGGCTAGAAACATATGCATTTATCCTCAAAGTACGTAATGCATAATTCTCTATCTGTATAACCGGTCTCTCAACAGCTATGTGTAATAATAAAGTGGAATTCATAAGTTCAATACAAATGAGCTTGACTTCAAAATACATAAAGAAAATAACACTAAATGTGTACTTGTTATATGAAATCTATTTTTTTTTGGAATAGTGCATTTTAACAACTTTTCATAGGATCAGTTCTGCCGTATAATAATCATTACAAATTATGCAATAAATTATATTAAGGTAATACTTTATTATGATAATGAAAAATAGTTGACGAACTCATAAAAATGGTTTGATAAATAGCTGAGACTTATTGCATATTAAATATTTCACCCATATATAATCAAATAAATCTTTTACTGTAATATTTAATTAGTCATAAGGCAGCATACAGAGAGATTATTTATACAAAGAGAACTCTTGAAGAAAAGTTCTTTAGAATTTAGTCTTTTTAATGTTGAAACTCCTTGGGAAAGAATTCTCTTTTCAAGAAGAGAGATCCACTCATTGTCTGTATTTTATGGCAATTGAGAATTAAGGCCCTCGTAATGAAGAGGAAACTTTTCACTCGTTTCATAACATGTGAAATTCTCTAGGAGATACCTACCTCTAATTCAAGTATTCGCATTTTCGGAGACTTGGTAGGATATAACTTATTACTGTTTTCTTAAAATAATACTAACAATATTTATATAGTATGCATATATAAAAACAATAATTTTGAAAAAATGTTGAAATTATTGAAATTTTTGAGAGGGTGTATTTCGCTTGGAAATTTGGTTTCAATAACCAGACTGATTGGTTTTCATTTCAATCAATCTTTGGATATGTGCATATAGATGTACAGCTCCTTTTGAAGAAATTACATTGAATCTTAGCTAAAATTAAATTTTGGAAACTTCATTGACTATTGAATTACCATTTTTGGAAAATAATGAATTGGAAATCTTGAATCGATTGTAAACGTATTAGCTGATATTGAAATTAACACTGCTTTACTTTTTGCAACTGTTCAAAACTTTCAGGAAATTTCAAAATAGAGTTATCCTATTGCACTGGTCATTATTAATGGTTTATACCAGTTTTAAGTCAAGAATTGGAATTAACATCCTTGCTGAAGATAGCTATACCTTAAGCGCAGTCAATTATAAGCTACAATAATATTTTCACAAGTCGTGAGATTGTTTGAACGTTCAATATTGTTATTAATTGAGCGTTCAAAACGATCACTGTTTTTGGAGCTACTGAAAATACACTTCATTTTCCTACTGTTAACTTCATATGCTTCAAAGTCCAGTTTTCGGTCAAATTAAACTTATAATAAATTAAATAAAAACTTGACGAACGTATGAGCGATTATATTTCTTTTCAAGTTGAAATATCGAAATAAACACACTCAAATACTGAATGTGATGTGAAGTCTTTATACAATATATATATAACTATATGATCACTTATATCTATTAATGAATAATTTATAAACTCTTATTTATAAGATGTTTTCATTTATTTTAGACGGAATTTATATGATAATGTTCAAATTCGAAGAGATGACCCAAAATAAATTGTAATATTCTCTACTAAAATGAATTCATATCGGCTATAAATTTATGTATATATTACTTCTTCCACTATATCGTACCAAGTAGCAAATATATATTTATATACAGTTTATGTTGAAAAATACCTATATATTTGTTTGTTTATTTGGATTCAACGAAGCAGCAAAACATAAATACTCCCTATACGCATTTATAGTAACTATATATCATTGTAGAAGAGAGAGTAAATGTGACAATATTAATGTGCGACTTCAAACGACTATCCGTTGGCAGAAGTTTACAAGAAGAAGCTTGAGATCCGATTACATTTGTTTGTAATTCTTCTAATGACAGACGTACGGAAATGAATGAATCGTCTCATTCTGAGATATCTGTATAATGGATTTCAATAATTTGTATTCATTTTATTCAATCCATAATGTTTTTTTAAAATTCGAGAATGATTTCTTGGGTAAATTACGTTGAGGATCGTGGAATGATACACAGTCTTAGTTGTAGCTAAGTTTATTTTCAGAAGTTGTTCATTTTATTTTTATCCTTATTAACCTTATAGTCTTCACTAATAAAGTTTCAAATGGATGGGACTCAACACAGTTCCACTAGCAAATTCTGAAGCAATTAAGAGTGCAACCTGCACGTGAGAAGTTTTAAAGGCCAATGAACCAGATTGAATCCATAAACTAGTGAATTTAAATTTAAAGTAACTAGATACCATGGCGTACTAATTTGAAAGAATTAATGAACATTAAATTATGAGTATGGTTGCATTAATGTATGATGAATTACTAATAATAGTTACGTCTTGACAATGTTCTTCACCGCATGAATTCATTCATTGTAGAATGTTTCTTGTATATTTGTACATAAACAAGTTTCTTTGGTATTTATTATTATAATCAATAACCAGTTTCCTGAATTTTAAAGATTAATCTCATAGCCATTCCCACTTTAAAGTATCTAAAATTCAGTGGTTCTCAAAGTATTTTTTTCGGGTACCCCTTACTTTTCTAAGGCACCCCCTGAGTATTGTTTTGCATTGATATAGATTGATAAGCTATATTTAAAATACATTTGGTTGTACTATGATTTGAGAATTAAATATGTAAAAAGAAAAAGTAAGGAAAATGGTAGTATAAGAATTTAAAAAAAAATATTTTTAAATTTAAAAAAATATATATAATTTGTGATAATAATGCAGTATATTGCATTGTAGTTGTATAAATATATAGAGAATGAACAGTTGTAATTTAATAAAATAAAACTAATTAATATTACGGGATAGCGACACTCATATATAATCCCGACTCAGAAAGGAAAATTCGTTATAGAAAGGTAGAGTTTTTTGTTTACACTTTGTTTCAATGTTCTATTAAGTGTTAGAATATAGGACAGAAAGAATAAAAGTTACAGGCACACAAAACGAGAAATCCCCCACACTCAAAGATATAAAAAAATTATCGAAAGCCTCAATGATAATTATGTGTTTATATCAGAAAACTCGTATACTCTTATAACTACCTCATATCGCAATATTTTGAAGAAAACATATTTGGTGTTTATTCTGCATGATATTAATAGCAAGAACCGAACTTATAAACAACAGCCATCTCATGCACCCCCTATAAACAATCCAGGCCGAAAAGGGGGTGTCGCGCACCCCCATTTAAGAACCACTGATCTAAATGATCAAAACACACTGAAAATGAATGCTTAACTTATTCGTAAATGTGGATTAATCAATTTATAAGATTTTTGTCTTAATTTGTAAAAACATTTGAACCATGCAAGTAAATTCTATTAGAAAAAAGCACAAGAGTGCCATTCCTATACAGTATTCTATTATAGAAAACAATATGGAAAATATAGTAAAGTATAATTTCTAAAAATCACACAATTACTGAACATAACATCTATTATATTTTAGTTTTTCTCATAATGAATTGAATCAGAGACGTGACTGTTTGACCAAACGCATTTCCAAATACAGAGCGAGTGCTGAAACTCAAAACTATTTAAACTATATTGTTATTATTCTCGAGTCCAACAGAAACTTTCCTAATTAAGAATAAATCATTTTGAACATGTAATACTGTTTTCATAAATTGAATATTTAAAAAAAACTCATATAGTTGAGATTAAATGCAAAACAAGGCGGACGATAATTAAGTGATTCACATTAAATTCATTAATATCTTAAAGATTCAAAGCCAGCTGATTGATATGTGAACTATCTAATAGTAACTGATATAGTTTTCATTATATGTGTAATGGATGAATACCAAATTATATACCTTAACATTCGTTCATAGATAATCATAGTTGATTTCATATATTCCACATATTCTTTTCACTGTGAACCCTTTCCAAGGTGTGAGATAAATTAATATAAAACTTACGAGATAAATAAAAATAAATTCGAAAGGGACTTACAATACTGTTCACATTCTTCGGAACCTACGATATTGTTATGTATTAATACCTCCATTTATGCAACACTATATTGTATTGTTAATACTTAAATAATTGCCTAGTTGGCATCTCCTGTATAAGATAGCCAATGATATGAGTGTACCATATGTAAATTGTCAGTATTTAATAAACCGCTATAGACCTAACCAACTTGCTCATTCACCTGTGTTCATTGTTATATACATACACTATAGATATTAAACTCCTGAATTATATTATTCAAATTGTGCCAGTTTTAAAATATTCCCTCACATATTTTAGGATATATAGAAATACCGATAACTATATCTAATTACAGAATAACCAACATGATAGATAGAATAGTGGCGACCATCTGATCATTCTTTTGGTTAAGATAAGGCTCGAATAATTTTATAAATCATGAGGAACTAAAACTATTACTATAGGCAATTAAATTTCCTTCATTCATTGAATACCTATTAGTATCTGCATTAAATTTTTCGAAAAACTTTTATTTGTACTCTTCAGTGAAATAGTTATACATTGTTATAAGTTTAATACAGGCTGCATTGGTCATTTAACAATACATGTGGTGGTTCAATTATTGAATTCAAAAGGATTATCCCAACACCTGTTATCCTAATTGTGGTAATGGATACATATTACGCGATCCTAGGAATAAACATGTCACTGAAATTGCATTAGGTCCTAATTTCCGTGTTAACTTTGACGAGAAGCTCTAAATGAAGCCATTCAAGTAAGTTGCGAAGAAAACTTCTTGTGAATTAGCTCTCATTAAGAAATGAGGTATATTGTTCATCATGGACAGAGAAATGTATTGTATTCGAACCATTTTTTGGGTTTCTAATATAACGATTTTGGATTATACCTAAAATCTTCAAATTGATAATTTCAGTAGTAATAGTTTCTAGTAATAATTTCTTAGACATAAGTTCCTGAAGGAATTTCATATTTTGAAAAGATTTACTTCTTCTCGTAATGTAATGTAATTTGTAAAGTTTAGAAACACTTCCAAATAATTGATGCCTCTAATATTTTCAGATCTGCGTCGTTCGTTTTTCGACACATTCCTCCATTTCATTGAAAACGTTCTGTTTACATTCGTTTAAAATCACATAGAGAAATGAATATTCCTCAAGTTACGTGTTGACAGACCGGTAAATAATCCTTATTGGCAAGACCTGCTTTTCCCTGCATTCCTTGCGTTGCTGACTGAAGGAAGGAATGGAAGGGGATCTTCAGAGATTCTTCCTCAGAATTTCAAGAAATAATCCATTTCCAATTCTCACGCATCACTGACTGACTGCAACATTTATTATTCAGGTTTTAAAACCCAGCAAGGGGAGACTTTCATATGGATGACATTTATTTCACACATTTGGGTACGTGATTTATTGTATTATTAATGATAAAAAATTACAGAAAAGGTAAGGAAAATTAGGAGGAAATTATTATAGGTACAGATTATTCTTATGCTATCAAAGTTCAATTTATTTTTACGATAATTAATGAACTAAGATTTATATGAAATCTATTCGATAATCCGATTTGTTTACAATCAAAATCAGAAAATATTTAAAAAGATATTAACAATAAAAAATATCGATATACTTCCGGATTAAATTTAACCAAATTGAAAAGTTGTTGAAATATTTTCTCCAATAATGATAGTTTAATCTTGAGGGGCTTCTTCCGGATTAGAATATAGATTGCTACTTTAAAAATTAAACTTGAATCGCTGAATATTCTGAATTTAAATTGTGCATTGTGTATGACATATTTAAGTGAAAAAAATGCAATAAATATTTTTTAATTTAGTTTAATAGCATTTTATCACTATGCTGAAATCTAGACCTCAAGTGAGGTACATTCGCTGTTGCGTCACATTTTGATTTACATCATAAAATAGCTAATATATGACACAACAGCGGTTGTATTTCACCTGGCTTCCAGAGCCATGCCCGAACAAAAATAGGTTAAACTAAATAGAACAAATGTGTTGCTTTATTTTCACTGATATTTAAACGATACATAAATACGTCATGGGACAATAGTTTTCAAATTAGACATCAATATATTAGACAGAACCGGGCCAGGATTAAATTATTGATTAATAATTTATTTTTTGATTAGGTTTCATTAACTTTAACTTTCAAGGAACCAGAGCAATAAGACATTATTTGTATTGTAGTTTCTTTTTATATTTTTTCAATAGTTATTAGCATAAGAATCATATTGCTCCTCATTAGAAAAATAAAATTAAACCACAGCTATATATATTGAAAACATCTGCAACAGTACTTTTACAATGTTTTGAATTATATGATACCGTATTCAGCAGATAAAAGTATCAACAGCATATAAATCAACTATTCGAAATTTAGTTACTTTTACCTTTTCCAAGTCAATCTTGAGAAACTTAGCAACATATTCTTGATGTTAAGCTCTGACTTCATTTCGGATATGAGGTGACGATTGATATTCGATAACATTAACCTCATTGTAGACTAGGGGGAAGGATTGATAAGACCCCACAATTCTAATAGTAATAATCAAAGACTAAATTATCTACATATGCACTTACATGTACAATGGTACATTGTACAATTCTACATCTGAGACGTGGTGATAAGGAGTGAGAGTCAACTAAAAGCTCGATTATATGAAGAATTATTGTACTTTATATCTTTGAAAACCGTTATTTCATTTTAGACATTACGTTTCCGAGTTTTCCCAATTGCCTTGATTTATTTCAGAGTGTTCATAATACATGTAATATATAACAATAAGATATATAATCATTATATTGCATAATAATGTATACAATCACAGCACTATATAACAATAAGGTTACGCAATGTGGTTTAATTTCAAAGATAATAACATTTGAACTCTACCGATGAAAGGTATTGCTGATTGTTAATTAGACATTGAATGTAATCTAGGAATGGTTGTTATTAGATACTATTTGGAATAATATTTACGATATTGGGGTATTCATTGTGTAAGAACAATGACTATGGAAATATTACAATAACGTTCCGAGGGTAAACACGATGGTTACATTAAATTAAAATTAAATGTTTATTGAAGAAAAATATGTACATAACATAATTCATTAGGCCTTATTAGGGCAAAATGGTCCTTAATGAGGCCATTTGCCGCATTACTATTTTAATTATGGTACATAAATAAAATGTATGAACTATATTGTGATAAATTTTCAATTAATACCATGTCTGAAAATTAATATCTATGTGACATCGCTTCAAATCGATTAAAATCAAAATTGAATGATATAACTGTTAGTATTTTTAAACTTGCTCTAATATTTATATACTATATTCTAAAGAATGGTAAAAGAATAGCATACAATATTCTGCATGAATATATTGCTATATTTTCGTTTCAAATTAAAGAGAGAAATACGTTCGGAAGGAATCGAAAGGCTTGATTACGTGTTTAATCATCACATGTCATTTTTATAAACCTATGGTACTTTAATTTTTACAAGTTGGTAAAAACTAAACTAATGTGAACCAAATTTTAAGTAAAAATATTGATAACATAAGGAGAAATAAATACAAAGGTATGCAAGACATTGGCCACTGAGGGAGCAGAGCTGTGATTAGGTGGAAGAGAGGGTGTGTTTCTCGGGCGTGTATATCTTCTCCATGAAAACGTATGGACTGATGTGTGTTTAGCGGGTACCCAGCTGTATTTCTTTCCATACCTACATTGCCACACGCCATCATAGTATAATTAATTTCCGAATTTACGTTATTCAAGCTCATTAACGTTTTTTGCGCGTATTTACGTTATTCACACTGATTTACGGGTTTATTTTCAAACTTTTAAGAGCAAAAATTTATTTGATATTTATGTTAGAACAAAATCAGGAGAGGCCGGTAAATTTAAAGGAATGACTTGAAAGATATAAAGCAATTTAAACAGGATTTGCTTAGAAAACATACGTTGAACTCATTAGGGTTAATTAAGCTGAACAAAAGACAATAAAAAGTGGAATTATATATTGAGTTATCATCTATTTAATTAAATTAAAATATTTCATAGTGGCGTGCAAATCCTTAAGAGTTTTGAGAATATTATGGTATTAACGAGGAAATTAGATATTATATTATACAGTAAAACGGAGTGATAACAAATAAAAAATCACCGTCATTATTGGAGTCTGAAAACATTATACTTATGAAAAAGGCATTCCTGGACTTTTAAAAATGTATTTTGGGACTTTAAAAAAACAATTTAGAGCTGGTCAAAAGCATTTTAGTACTTTTTCTTTCACTTTTAGAAGATATGCAAACACAATTATAGAAGAAATATATAGTTATTTAGGAATTTTAAATTGGCATTTTAGAAAATAAAATGCGACAGTTAAGCCGTGTAAATGTAAAAAAGTGAAAAATAAGTAAGTAAATAATTGATTTGAGAGTTTTGTATATTGTAATGAATCCAGTTCACTGTTTATTTATTCATATTTATCCGAATAATGAAAAAAATATTGATTTTCCCTCGACGTGATCCACACAAACTTAAATTTTCATAATAATTCTTTTAATAGTTTTTTTTTATATAATTGATAAAAGGTAAATCCAGGAATTATATCACATCAACATTGATTCAGTATTATCGTTATGAATCTGATATTTCAGGTTTATGTCATTATTTAATGTAAAAATTCAATATTGTATTCAATTCAGAATTGATTGAAATCGTGCTTCATTCATTATATTTTATCTGAAATAGACTATTCATGGAAAAACTGTTTAAATAAATTGGTTCTAGAAAATATTGTAGTGAGCGACCTCTGGTGGCGAAATTGTGTGAATGAAGTGTGGTGTCACCTAGTCTTTGTGCACTGTCATTACCGGTTCGAAATTCGTATGAATAGTGTGTTTTGAAATAATCCTTTGAGAACTAATTCAGTGAACTCTTTCAACTTGTGTTATAATGTGTATAGTTTATTTGATAGTGTATTTATTCTTTTAAATTGGATAGATTATTTAATAGTTTAGTTATTCCTCTAAATTTGATAGTTTTGTTTTTAAATTTCATTGTTTAATTGATGGTTATTGGTAAAGTAATATTTGTGGTTTTCTTTTGCTACAGAGATTAATAATTCCAGTACGTTTGGGAATTAAACAAGTAATAACTATTTCCGTAACAGTTGGGAATTGCATTTACTCTAGTCTAATGTTACTCCTATTAATAAGGTAAGATGTGCGGTTGATGGGGGCTAAGAATACGCTAGAGAGTGTGAAATTGTGTTGTGCTACACCGCTGACTTTGAGCTCGGTAAGTAATTTATCACTAGGTATTATGACTGTGCTAGTCATATTTATTTTAGTTATATACTTTCTGCTTATTGTATTTTCCATTTTTCTATTTGTTGAGTTATTTTATTTCTTCACTCGCAGGTTGTAGCCTACACCCTCGGACGATAGTTTGGTGCCGTTCATAGTAGGGTGACGTATGGTAATTACGGCACTTGTTGATTGCCAGGCCAGATAGACTTCACGCACCAAGTTACCAGTATGTCCGATTCACTATATAAAGAGTTGATAAACCACTCTACTGGGACTGCAATCTGGAATTGTCGGATACCTGGTCTCATAGGATGACTGAGGGCATTTACGGTACTGGTACAGTGCTTGTTGTCTGGTGATTTTCTCCTTTGTGGCTATTTCTCTGCAGAATACAGTCGCCTCTGATCTACTTATGTGCCCTCTTTCGATAACTCTTGTCCAGCGGAGAAATCGGAAATAACTTAATCGTAATCATCAAGAGCCCTCTTATGTGATTAATGTTTAACTAGTATATATTATCTTTAGATTATTAAATAGAATTATATTTTTGTTGTGCTTATAATTTAATTTAGGTAGGAACTATTGTATTTTGAATGGCCATTCTTTGATGTTTATAGAAATAAAACTTAATTCATATCATTCTTTAATTTTTTCCCTCTTGCATCTTATTAGGTTTTTTTGTACCAGTACCTTGTGTGAAAAAATTAATTCGTCTATGAATTCTAAGGCGTAGTAATTACCCTATAGCATCCCACTACAATATATACATGCAGTCGGTCTCCATAGGCAAATTTGTGCACAACAACAGAAACTTGATAAAGTGATAATTGTATATAGAATTAAAATAAGTTGTTATTTAGTAACTGATAAATAAATACAAACTAAGCATTTAATAAGAGATAATTTAACATGCTTCTATTGAATTTATTCATTCCTATATTAATAAGTTTGATGTGCTTTGATTAATAAAAACGAGCAAAATTCGCGTACTTAAGTCTATATCTGCTAGAAATTAAAATATATCTTAATAATAAAGCAATGAGACAAGCAGATTGTTTCAAAAGGAATAGAATTAAGGAATAGGTTAGTAAACATTTTATTTTCATTTGTATAGATTTTTCAGAATTTGCACTGTTGGTGAATAGTAAACTATTTGGTTTCATTGAAAACTTCAATGAACTCTCAAAGGTGAAGTAGATAGCGAGACTACTACTGAGTAGATAGCGAGAGTACTTCTGAGTAGATAGCGAGAGTACTACTGAGTAGATAGCGAGAGTACTACTGAGTAGATAGCGAGACTACTACTGAGTAGATAGCGAGAGTACTACTGAGTAGATAGCGAGACTACTACTGAGTAGATAGCAAGACTACTACTGAGTAGATAGCAAGACTACTACTGAGTAGATAGCAAGACTACTACTGAGTAGATAGCAAGACTACTACTGAGTAGATAGCAAGACTACTACTGAGTAGATAGCAAGACTACTACTGAGTAGATAGCAAGACTACTACTGAGTAGATAGCAAGACTACTACTGAGTAGATAACAAGACTACTACTGAGTAGATAGCAAGACTACTACTGAGTAGATAGCGAGACTACTACTGAGAAGATAGCAAGACTACTACTGAGTAGATAGCAAGACTACTACTGAGTAGATAGCAAGATTACTACTGAGTAGATATCAAGACTACTACTGAGTTGATAACAAGCTAAATCTACTGAGTTGATAGCAAGCTAAATCTACTGAGTAGATAGCAAGCTAAATCTACTGAGCAAATCCAATTATCTATTATTTGCAATTCATTGATATACCAATGAAATTATTTTGTCTCATCAATGTATAATTCTCCTTAATCGATCATGTTTGCTAAAATTAATTTAGATTAAATGTAATAATTTTCAAAATCTTTTTTCAATTCTTCATCTTGTCAATTGTTAACAATATATACGCACAGCAATAACGTAAGAATAAATATTTACATATCCGATAGATTCGGTCGATAGGTAAGAGCATAGTAACATGTTATCAAAAACAAATTCACATCGGTTCAACATATGTCACGGGACTCCATTTATTGGTTTCTTGTTTTTGGAATAATTGAGGAAATAGAATATTCATTATCTTATGAATACAAAAACTAATTAAATATCATAATGAAACAGAAGTAGACACTGAATCTATTTAAATAGAATTTACTCAATTTATATATATTTTAACCACATTAGCCTTTCTTCGATGGGTAAAACAGCATCTACAGATGATCCATTTGAACTCAGGATTATGTATTTATTGCATATATTGACATATCAGTAGGAAAAATCAACAATGGGACAGAATCAACACTTCGATTTAACAAAAATGTTTCAGGTGTAAACTTCTTCAGATTTATGCATTGAATACTTCTTCTTGAGAAATACTGATAGACAAGTCAAAAACTTTTCAAAAGTTTTACTTATGAAATCATCTGTAATTTCATTAATGTTAGAACTTCTCGTGCAATAACTTAATTGGAAGAAAACAAATGAAAATGATGTAAATTGAAATCATATAATAAATTGGTATCTTACAATTGAAATTATTTTAATATTTTTAATTTAATATATTTATCACAATTCATTTACTAAGTAAGTCAACTCTCTTATGTAACTCCTACTAATTGAAATGAAAGAGGATCAACATTAGAAGAAAATTAAATAGAGCTTATACGTTTTGAATGATAATTTGTGCAAAAAATGGATAACAATTAGCTAGTCCTACAAATAATGATCAAATAAATGGTTGCTTTGAAAAAGAAGAGGATACTATATAAATAAACTCTGTCATGTTGACTAATTATCACAATCTTTATTGTTTTTTCATGTTTAGCAGATTAATGGGTGCCAGCAAATCAATTTTCGAAATAGATTTAATTAGAATAAATTCAGTTATTTGATGAATTGCAAAGAGAGTTGATATTTAAGATGGGAGTTCGATTAATCTCGTTAACATGAACTAAGTATTAAAAACAGAGAATTTGATATTATGAGAATAAAATGTATGCATAATTGAATTGTTATAAATACTGTGTGAAATTGAAGTTTTGCTAAGAAATATTGAACAATAACATATAAATAATATTTTATTAAATAGTCCTTAACATTAGTAACCTAGGGACTTGTCCAGGCGGACCAGATGGTAAAAAAGAATATTTTATAATTTTATTTTTAAACCGATTTGGAAACTGCTTTTTAATGACACTTACTTTTCAACATAAATATATACGACTATACAAAATATAAGGTGATAAATGGCAAGATACTCATATTATGAGCATTTATTCAAATATTCAGGGTGTTTAAAAAAAAACTGAATATATCTTAAGTTAGTTTATTTCAAAAACTAGGAAGTTTGTTTCTTTCTGGTTTTGTTTTTATTGTTGAACTCTTCCCCATCCACAATTAAATTTTCATTAAGTCTTATTTAGTTTTGTGAATATTATGTATAAGGATTTTATTTATGGGTGGTGAAAATGGCTTTTGCACAAATAGTTAGAAAACCTAAGAAATATTTGTTTCTTGTTATTGCTTGTTTAATTTTATTTTAGATGGACAACTATTCTTTGGAGTTTACCAATGGTTGTGTGGATATGGTTGTGTGGTTGTGTGAAGGATTTTATAAGGACGAAGTATCGAAAAGTAAATTTGTTGATATTTTATAATAGTAGTTGTGAGGACTGGTCACTTTTATAAGTTAGGTTACTAGGGTTAAACTTCTTTTTAGAATTGTGTTTTTTTTACATTTCTAATATGAGTTTAAGACAAATCTAAGAAATTGAACGCTGAGCAACAGATAATCGCAATAGATAAATATGTGGCACCAATTATTGTATTATGATTGTGACTTCTGACACTAAAGTTATCTCCTCTCATGGCTAGAATTGAACAGAGGTAAACAAAAGCGTTATATATTCTAAACAAGTCTGAATTACGGAAGTGAGGACCAGAGTGAACGAGGAAGCCACTATGCGTTATTTTACGTATAGCCTTCTTGTGTAATATTTAAAATTTATCAATGGGCACAGCGGCTGACCATACCCACACAACGTTATAGTAAGATGGGTACACTAGATTATTATAGGAATTTAGCAATACATTTTCAGACATATAAAATAACATACAATAATGTACACCTATATTCTTAAATAGATATATTAACACAAATATAACTAAAATGATCTCTAAATGACAAAACGTCGTCCCACTAGGTACTTAGTGCCAGTATCAAAGTTTATAATTAACAACATTTTGAGAAATGTAAAGTTTATGGTCAATATCTACTTCATGATTACGATTTGTAAATATCAGAGCTACAGATTATTATATAGTGGCAGTCTATTTCTTAAAAACCAAAGATTAATATGGATATTTCATGATTATAATCATGAATTCGATCAATACAAAAGTCATAATTTTTTTTCATATTATAATAAAGATATATAAATGAGACTATATCTTTCGAAATCAAATTTCATTTATTATTCCCTTTATATGTTTTTCATTACAGGACATAGGTTCTCGAAGATGAAAGAAAATATATTTAGAATGAGTTTCTAGATTTCAAAAATGTTTTTGATATCTTGTACGTGTGTTTCAAATTGAGAAACTATATATTACTAGTTACAACAGTAATGCTGATACCATCTTCTATTTAAAATGTGTGCACCCTTTCATCTCACAGGATATTAGTTTCCTCGTCCAAGTTTCGGCTTTCATCTTCCTGTGGACGGCAAAAAACGAGATATTCACGTCATGAAACTGAAAATGTAAATGACAGTATAATATAAAAGATAACCTTTTATCAACCAAAAATTAATGAAGTAGAGTTCTTGCTGCAATATTGAGAGATATGTGGAAAAAAGAAATAGTATATATATAAAGCATTATAAGAAAAAAATATTTATTTTTCAATGATATTTTAGAACAGAAGGAGTGTATATAATTAAATAAATTATGCATATTTATATTATTGATAATATTTCAATCAGATAAAACCTTGTATTGACTGTGGACGGTGAATCATCCACAAAACCAAAAACTGATGATAATGTATATACATATAAGAAAGAAATAAGACATTATTAGTTACTGCAGTAGAAATATGTTTTATTTGTTTTATAAAATGTTTAAAGAAAAATTTCATCAAAAGTACTACTAATTCAACAATTTGCGTGAAAATTCTCATAACTAGGGGTACTTAATAAGGGCTTGGTGATATCGTATTTCTTACTTATCATCACTAATATCCTTAAATAAACTGGCACCACCATACGTGAATAATGGATATATAATCTTAAGCGTACCAAACGCCCGGTGCACCAATGCACAACTATAGTTCGCCACTGAAAAGTACTAGAATAAATTATAACTGTGAATAAAACACCGTAACAAACACCGTTATAGAGTAAATGCACTTGAGTGCATAGCTAAATAATTGGTCCCTGAGGTATACCAATCAAGACGGTGTTATAAAAGTAGAACTACACATCAAGGTATGTAAAATATAGGCCCCTTGGTATGTAAGATATATAAATCTATTGTAATTTTATTCATAATTCCAGCTTACATTATTAAAATTTACATTTGCCTTTTTGTAATAGATGGAAATGAAAAAAAAGACATTTTGTAAATGGAAGCATTTTGTCTGAAAATCAACGTGGATTCTGACAAAATAAAAACACAGAAATTGCCTATATGCATCTTATTGATAGAATTTTACTTACACTTATTGATGGTAAATACTGTATACAG
This sequence comes from Caprella mutica, assembly GCA_947561585.1. NCBI lineage: Eukaryota > Metazoa > Arthropoda > Malacostraca > Amphipoda > Caprellidae > Caprella > Caprella mutica. The sequence continues at coordinate 182,296 of CANNZV010001071.1, forward strand.
TGGGCAGCAAAACTATTTGGTACATTGGTTTTCCTTTTATTTCTCAAAAAATACAAAGTTAAATTTAATGAAACTTACACTCAATAATATGTGAACAGACATTATTTATCCAAAAATAAAATTCAAATGGAGAAATAATTTTTTGATACATATTAATTAACAAAAAATCATATTAGCCATATGCAGAAGTAATTGACACTCTGTCAAATGTCATGCACAAGTACTGCATAAGTTGTCATCTCATCTTACTATCTTGCCATATAGATATGCTGTAATATTTCAAAAAATCAGAAGATAGTGTGATGTACATTCGCATCTTTCTTATTGAAATTACAGTAATTTAAATGTTATTTTTTGCAACAATTCAATTGCATTTCAACTTCTCTATTGCAAAAAATTTATCGAAATGAATCAGCCAATTTGGTTCGGTTCTAATGCTGTACATATATTTAATTGATAAAACTAGTTTCGGTTTCAATATAAGTAAACTTATCCATTCCTAGAGTCTAATGGTGAAAATCTTAACAGGGGACCGTACTTGGGAAAATCACATAATTTTATATTTTTTTTATTTCGTAAATAGCTATCTAGTACCCTTCCAGATGTTTGAGTGAAATATCAGAGCTCTAGAGTCACTATAACCCACTGGTGGGAGAGAGAAAGGAAGGGGGGCGAGGCGAGGATTGGGGAGTCGCTAGATGTTTTACACTCTCTCTATTAGCCACTAATAATTCGTAATAATTAATTATCTCGCCATATCTGGTAAAGTACCTACTACTCAGATCACAAAGCACAGGTATTGGTTCTCAATTCTGCTCAGTGCTCACTGCTCAGTGGCACTCGATATCTCATAAGGGAAGATGTAGGGTGTCAGATCGGCGCTTGGTGGGAGGCAACTTTGAATGATTTTTTTTTATCACTTCTCCATACGGACAAATATTGGTATTCAGAAACATACTTCATTTACAATTTTGAAGCTACGGCATTGGTTTTTTTTTGTATTCGATTTTCCATGGAATTCACTACAAAATAGTTTCCTTTGAATTTTGATTTGCATATTTGTTTTCGAAAATTTGAATTTAAAAAAATCCATTTAATTATATTTTCCCCTTTTTTCAAAAATCGAAATTCAAAGAAAACTGTCGGATGCAAAACAAAACCAATGCAGTAGCTTTGAAATAGTAAAAGAGGTATGTTTTGAAAAAAAAATCGAAATTCGAATAACTAGTTTTCTATGAGTCTAATCAAAAAAATGCCACGAATAAAAACGATAGATCCGTAGTATCATTAATAAAAATATATTCAAAAACCGAATACTATCCTCTTAATAGATAAATTGAAATGTTGAGATTAGGAGGTGTATAAATAATGCACAAACACTGTGTGACTGAATTTGTCAATCTTACAAAAATATATAAATAGAGACAATTTATCTATTTACTTTCTAACTTACTATCCAGGCACTAAATAAACACGACTTTCAATAGCTGTAAAAAAATTAAATTCCCCCTTTTTTATCACTAATAAAATCTCGAAGTCAAAATTATTACAGGTCAATTATCAGATAAGATGAAAGCAGACTCACACAGGCAATAGTAATATTCAGAAGTTTACTGTTTGATGCCCCTTCTCTACTCTAACTAATTTTGATTCTATGCATTGCTGTCTATTTAATCGTCAACTGAAATCAAGCTATTCGGCCACGGAGTATATGATGGTACGTGACTGGTAAATATAGATGCATGCTACATAATGAATAGGAAACGAGATTTCAACTAATGTTTTGAAAATGATGTGCTGCTAATTCAGACTAGAATATGGCACCTGAGCTACGGTGTGCTCAAAAAGGTTATGTTTCTTCCATCTAAAGTTTTTAAAATATAGTAAACATCCCATAAGGTTATAGAGAATATATTTCTATGAGTCTATACTGCATAACCTTCTATCGATACAGTGATTTACCGCATAATGTTTTTAAGGATAACTCCTACCTGATTTATCAGCAAGGAGGAGGAGCCAACAGGGGGCGGAGCACAAAATCGTGACTGTTCAGCATTCCGATGGCTCTACTTCCTTGAATATAATTATGAGATGCAACTTCTGCAATGTACGGTCATCTGTTTTCCATGTTTTCAATTCTAATAAACCTCTTATAACTTGTAAGCCACTTATAAATTGAAAAAGTTATAACTTTAAAAATAATAATTACTGTGATAATAAGGATAAACTGATAAGATATGAAAAATATAATTTCAGTGTAATCTAAAATTATACAAATGCATGAAAATTTACAAAGAGCAATAAAAAGATATTTTAACATATACTAATCTGTCTGTAGTTATATTGAGAATAGGTTTCTATCTTCTCACATGGTTGACAACACTGACAACAAGAGCGCCATAATGTTCTTTTGAGATCGGTCCGACTTGAGGATTTATTCCGGAGTGGTGTATACTTTTATCCGTGCGTCTCAGTCCATTTTGGAATTGTATTCAAAGTGTGTGTGAAATTAACATTCGTTGCTTGCCTAAATTAAGGTAGAAAGAGTGAGCACCTGTTGAACTAGTGTTAGTTTATTCTAGAAATAAACTATACTCAGTGTTATTTTTGCTGTTTGCAGCAAGCAAGTTGAGCTTTTGCATAGTGATTTACATCCTAAAAGCTTTATAGTCTATATTCTTAGAGAGTTACCGGTTGTCATATCACGGTTAAGTGATGTCAGAGCCTAGGTGGTGTCAGTACGGCTGTAGTAGAAAGTTGGAGACCATGTAATAGTTCTGGGAACTCGCAACTAGATTTCACATTTGTTTAGCTCTTGTTGACTAACCGTAACCAGTGACGTCATATTGACATCACTGCATTATGCACTTTCACTGGATATTGAAAAAAGCAAGCCCTTATTAGCTAGGTTTTTACTTGTAAGTTACTTGATAATTGTAATTCAAAATGTATATGACATTGAAAACTAATTTCAATTCTAAAACGCTACACAACTTTGAAAACTCTTTATAACTTTGAAAACTCCATATAACTTTGAAACTCCATATAACTTTGAAACTTATAACTTATAAAATACTCAAAGCTACCTATTACTTCGAATTTGTGTGTTGCTTAGGTATTGAACGAGCCAAAACCATTCCACTCCCTAGTTAAATTTTTGTATATTTTTATGAGTACTAATCCTAATCTCATGTTTTTCTCATTCAGGTTGAAAAAGGAGTCGATCAGTGTAATTTACGAGCTGGTACAATCTAGAGGTAATAATTATGGTAATCACATTCTAATGACTGACCTTTACACGAATGAATAATTTTAATGTTGTTCTCGTTTACTGAGCCAATGTTTGTAATTTTCTCCAAATCCTACACACTCACTTCTCTCCGTGAATGATTTCTTGCAGTGAATTGATTGGTGACAAAGTTAGAGTTATAAATCCCTGCAGCTCTCACTGGTTGACTGATTGAATTATGTCGCCTCACGATTTATGTGAGAAAGAGACGAAATATTTGAAAATGAATCACCAGCATGGCCTTATCAAAAATTAAATGTTCTTTAAATAATATATGGGTGTTCCAGAAGTCACGTATCAGGTAAGTTTTTATGAAGTACTTTCTACCAGTTTTTAGAAAAAAAAACTGAATGTCTAGGATAGAACTGAAATCCTAAACACCTTTAACATGATTTATAGTAACAGGTATGAACCGAATTTTGGAAAAAAAATCCGTTTTCTGATCGAATGCTTACTTGTTCGTTTAGATTATTTTTTCATGAAGGTAATTATAAAATGTTTAAAAAGATTAATGGTTATTGTTGATTCGATTGATCTATTATATATAAATTTGTGAAAATAAGTTTTTGTTAAAATAACCAACGTCCATCTTTGGAGAAAAGAAAGAATTTGTGGTTTAATTACATAATTAACGTTCATAAATATATTAAATACACAATACATATAAGTTTAATGCAAAATATGTAATAATATCGGAGGAAAAAATTATCGTGATTAAAGATAACGATTCAAGTTTTCACATTTTAATATTATAATATTTACATTATATTAAGTGCACTAAGATTGAATGTGAAGTTTGAGTTTGTCAAGACTTAATAAAAGCGATACAATATTTGTACATGCTTTGAATCAACTGAAGATTTCCTGACTTTTTTCATTAAACATTTTTGCAAATGGTTATATTCTAATAAAAAATCAGATGCCATCAATAACATCGAACAAATTTTTAAAATTTATTGAGGAACATTCGAGAGGTAGAATCTGTTTTAAGAAACGTATCGACTTATCAATCATCATTGATTGTCAATTTTATTTTTCATAATCAATAATTTTCAATTATCTCTCTTCTTTTATTTGATACAATCATGTAATACATATGTATTCTTCAACATTGTGCATTCGGCGACTTGAGAGGTTAAGAATCTCCTCTGTTTCTCATAGGATCAGCAGATACCTTTACAGTCTGCTGCACGGTGGAATAATTCTCTATAATCTCAGCTTCGAATGAAGCATTAGGACTGAATACAAATCCAGATTAATTGGATGTGATACGAATCCCTGATTTGGCTATCAGACAACAATGAGATGATATTCTGCAGAATCCTTGGCTTATCTTATATATATATATGGGTATTTGAACTGTCCTCTATTGTTCTTAAAGGAAACAAATATAAATGGAGAAGCAGCTATTCATAATGTATGATAAAGTTATATTTAACATGTTATCGCACAATTTTAACAATCTTCTAATCGAAATTTCCGTTTGAAGTAATTCTTTCCATCACTTGCATAAGTGAAATAGAATAATAATCATGATCCTTTTCTTTCACTCATAATATGGTTTAAGTAATTAATAAGCGACTACCATTTGACAGGTCAAAAACTATCATTCATTACAGGCATATCCTGATTTTATTGGAACTTATTTTTTTCAAAAGCTAGAATAATTACAAAGCACGTCTCGAAGATGTTACAGTACGTTGACGTGGAAAACGAAAACTATTTTTTTTATGCTTATTTCTTACTTAACTTACCCACTTATGAAGAAACTTTTTTATTTTTGAACCGATCGTTCTGAAATTTGTAAGGTATATGTAACTTCGCAAAAAAAAACACATTTTTTCACTTAAATTTTCAATTTTGGCTTTAGTTTTCGAAAAAAAGGTAGTTTTTCAATTAAAATTTTTTTTTACAAATATAAAAAAACGGGAAGTGTATGAGTGTGTTGTGTATGCTAAAATGAAGACGAAACCAGTTTTGGAATCATTAGAGCATTTCTAAAAAATGTCAAGAGATCTTTTTGAATTTTCCTTCCTGCTTTTTTTTATTATCATTTTTTGATGACTAACTAAAATTTAAAATAAATCCAAATTTTTGATTTGAACTGCAATAAACAGAGAACGAGGAAGAAATTTTAAAATGCCCTTTCAGGTTTGTAAGAATATTTCATGAATTCTAAAACTGTCTTTGTTTTTCTTATAGCTGAAGAACTTCATTGAAATAATAAAGTAAAATATCAATTTTATCACTATGGATGAATTTTGAATGATGTTTGTTTGTTATTCTGTGATCTATATGGAATATAAATGCTTAATTTTCGTATTTAACCAGTGAATTACCTATACTACCTTCATAAATTCCATAAATGCCATAAATATAAAAATGTCATAAGATGGGTTTTCCCACTTTTGGAAGAGCTTTTTTATTTTTGAATTGATGGTTCTCAAATTTCTACAGTATATGTAACTTTGCAAAAGAAACACATTTTATTCGTGTATAACTTTTTCAATTTTGGCATTAGTTTTCGGAAGAAAAAAAATAGTTTTTAATTTTTTTTAAATTATTTTCACAAATTTCAAAAGACGAGAAGTGTATGAGTGTATATGCTAGAATAAAAACAATGACAGTTCTACATTCCTTGAAACATTCTAATTTCCTTCTGGTTTTTCTTTTATGGGCATTTTTTGATAACTAACTAAAATTTTCCAAAAAATCACCAATTTTCGATTTTGAACTGCGATGAAAAGAGAACGAGGAACAAATTTGAAAAAAACCTTTTCAGATTTGTTTGAAATGTTCAAATAATTCTAAAACTGTCTTCGTTTTTCATTCTAGCATATACACTCATACACTTCTCATCTTTTGAAATTTGTAAAAAAAAAATCTAAATTGTATTTACCAAATAAAAAAGACGAGAAAACAATGAGTTTTTACGCTACAGGAAAACCAAACACGGTTTTAAAATCATTGAAACATTCATAATAAATCTATAGATGGCTTTTTCAGAAAAAGTTCCTCATTCTCTATTCATCGCAGTTAAAAATCGAAAATTTAGGATTTTTTTCTAAAATTTTAGTTAGTCATCAAAAAATGCTTATAAAAAAAACAGATGGAAATTTGAAAAAACCCTCTACAGATTTATTTGAAAAACCCCTCATATTTGAAATGTTTCAAGGATTCTAAAACTGTCTTTCTTTTTATTCTAGCATATACACTCATACACTTGTCGTCTTTTGAAATTAGAAAAACTACTTTTTTTCAGACAACCAAAAATCGAAAAAGTTACACAAATAAAATTTGTTTCTTTTGCAAAGTAGCATATACTATAGAAATTTCAGAACAATGGGTTAAATTAAAAATAGTTGAAAATCATGAATTTTGACCCTCACCCGACCCCCATTTTTGAACATCCTGGGGTGGTTCAAGTTGTCGTACCCTCACAAAAATTTGGGACATGAAAGCCCACTACCTAAAGATTCTTTTTCAGCAATAAAAAGAAATTTGATAATTTGCACCAAAATCGATGGGTTAAAATAATACAATAAATATCAATTTTCAACTTGTCCCAATTTAGATAAGTTATGTTCTGAAAAATGTAGGACTTTCCGATAACTTAGTACATACCCTACTGCCAAAATATCTTACAAATAAATTTATTGTTGGTTCATTTTAACAAAATTGTATAATAAAAAGAATCAAATACAGAAGAACTCCTCTATAGTGAACTCTTTTGCAGTGAATGTAGAGTCCTTAGTAACTACCCCAAAGAGTGAACAAATTTCCTTTCACAAATTTAGAAAACTAGTTGCCTTTTTATGGCAGACTCAAGCAAAATTGTTCACTAATTGGAGTCATCTACATTATTTATACATGAGTTCAATGTAGACTAGAGGAATATTCTAATGTAAAATACTAACCTATACTGAAAATAGAGTTGAATTATAATTGAATTGTAATTCTTTTAAATCATTTGCTACTTTGAATCTTCACAGAGCTTTCATATGCTAATTCTTGAAACAAAACTGAATTCTACGTTAGTAGAGCCCTAATGAACATTTTCTTTTATTCAAACTCATAGAAAATGAAATTTTTATAGGTCCTCTCCACTCTAAATTAGAAAAATTATGGAATTGCTTTAAATAAGTAGAGCTAATGTTATATAACATATAACAGTAAGCAGAATTTAAATCGATCACGTATTCTGTTCATAATTAATTAAATAAGAAATATTCACATTTCGCTTTTTTTCATTCTGAGAATCATAAGAAGAAAAAGGCCCCATAATTAAGTAGGTATATTCGTTCGTATATACACAGTGCATACCTATTCAAATGCAGTGTTTTAAAATTAACAGTTCTCTAGATAGGGAAAATGTTATAATATATGAAAACTATTAGTAAGAAATACTTGGATCCATTATCTTGGAATCAGCTTTGTTATTGTTTTGAATTTGCTGGATCTAGTAGCCTATCGCCAAAGGGGCTGTTTATTTGCTTGAAATTCAGAGGTGTAGTAGAAAGAACGGAAACAAATCTTAAATTACATATTATAATAAAACTATAGAATCAAATTTGAAATGGTTTGCAGTTTTATAATCAGTAACATTAGTTCTAATGAATAGTGAAATAAAAAAAATTCAGTGGAGGGGACCTTTAAGAAATCAAAATGAAATAATCACTTCCAGCATTGCCTTCCTGGACTCTGAGAGAATTAAGAGCAATAGAATTTACCTAAAACATTCGAACCGGAAATGTTGGTAAAAATATTTATGTCTGAAATAGTACAATAATATCATTGTATATCATATATTCTCGTTACACATATTCATATTAGTAACATATGTGATTCAAGCTACTGGAACTGTGTAAGATTTAAAAAAATTATGGTTTGAATATATTATGAATTTCTTAACCCTAGGAATACATGGCATGTAATTAAATGGTATACAATAATAAAAGGACATTATAGGAAATGACTTATGTTCAATAATTCATTTACATATTTTGCAATTATATTTCGATTAATTTCCACTGGTTAAAAGTAAATGGAAGAAAGACCATAAGTGGTTTGTTGTTTCTGGGATTAGATTGTGGAAGATGTATCCTAATCTTCGTTGAATCCAATTGTATCCTATGAATATTTTAGAATTAAGAGATATCGAGTTCAGTTTTAATCCATGATTGTAATCGTAAGGAATTCAATCCAATCCGAAATTTTCTGAAGATATCAATTGCTTACATTCACAGGTCATATAAACATGATTTTTAACGAGTGATAAAGTTCTGTTTTATTATGTGTGCAGCAGCGAACATATTTGCAAAACAAAGGTTTTCCGAATTGATGATCAAATATTTGTTTTCATATAGTTAACATTAGAATGTGGAAGAACATTAAACTGTCGTTCAATCAGGCTTAATAGCCAATAGTCGCGAACGTTCAGATATTGAGAGCTACTATAGGCCAAATGTCCCTCGGGACAAACAGAGGAATATTCCAATTGAAAAAAATGTGATTTGGAAAAATATGATGGCACAGACTCTTGAACAAGCAAGACTTTGGTATCATCATAGTTACTAAATATCGAATGCAGCAAATATCATTCAGGATCTTTAATTACTCTATTGATTTTAAATTCAGCTTCGATGAAATGAGTTGGCATCACCATTCACCAATCACCATGTCATCACTAGCAAAAACACCAAAAATCATCACAGAAGCAAGTGTTTTGTTTTACATCACAGGAGGATCTTTCGAGGGTCACAGGCAAAAATTTAAAACTTCTGACGAAAGTTAACTCGTATTTGCAGAAAAAAATGCAATCATGTCCTCCTTTATTATTCAGACTAGTATAATACCTGTTGCTTACTGATTGAGAATTCAATTAATATAATTTTTCAAGGATTATAATTAAATGCATACAATATATATGTTCTGCGTCATTTGCCGATCTGCACAATCTCGAGAATATTAAATCCCTTTAACACCTTAATGCCGACCGTGCGTTAATATCTTTATTATATATATTTTGAATTCGAATACTAATACCCCCCGAAGCCCTCTGCACATGAAGTGTGCAGTACAACAAATACATATAATGTTTATGTAGAGAGTTTCAATGTAATTTTCATTTATATATAAAGATTACTTTCGAAAAACTCAGCAAAGATGACCAGAAATAAATGACGATTACGTTGGGTGTAAGCTATTATTTCAATCAAACTATTATTTCAATTTCACTATCTACTATTCTACATTTATTAAGTATTGAATGCAATATCAAAATTATATTATAGTGTCCAATCTCAATCTATGATTTTGCTAATCAAATTATAAAATGATTTCACTATTTCTCAATTCAATTCGGTAATTAGATGATCAAACAGCCAATCATCTCGCCCACGGATCGATGGTATTCATAAAATAAATCAGTCGTGAGCGGAATTTAATTGAAATTACAAATTTATCCAAAATATAAAACGTGTTCACGCGATCAGCTTCACTTAGTATGACATGTAAAATAGTTGATAATAAAAGCAAAAACTAATAGAATAATTTATGATGAAGTTTGGGTACAGAGAAGTGTTCACTGTCAAATTGAACTTATCATTTTTGATATTCATTAAAATGACATTAAAAAGACATGTTATTAATGATAATGTAATAAATAATGATCAGTAAAAAAAAATCAATTTTGATTAAGAGTTTTAGAATAAAGGGGAGAACAAAAAATTGTAAGGAATATTTTTTAAGAAAAATTAATCATTTGAGATATAGCATAAACCTATGTATTTTCTTTAAATTCTATAAACTATATCTCTACCTCTATATAGTTTTTTTTTAATTAAAAATTGAAACTTGACAGTTTGTTTTTTTGGTAATATAACTGATTCAATCAATAGTTTCCAAGTAATCCGAAGCAACTGCATATACAAAATTATATACGCGATAAATGTAGAATACCTACGCAATTATATACCTTCTGATAATATTATACAAGTTCCATGACACCATTATAAACTACATTTCTATAGCCTCTTTACATACAAAACGGTCCTTCATAAAATGTTATGACTTTGCTTATGGCTACTTTGAGACATCATTGTTATTATATTGAGTAAGTGCGAACAGATCTTCTATCTCTCCTTTCCTCTGAATGGAGATACTAACTAATTGAACGGATTGTATCCAGGATTGATATGTACTATCAGAGAAAAGAGTCACTGTGATGATGTACTATCAGAGAAAAGAGTCACTGTGATGATGTACTATCAGAGAAAAGAGTCACTGTGATGATGTACTATCAGAGAAAAGAGTCACTGTGATGGTATACTATCAGAGAAAAGAGTCACTGTGATGATGTACTATCAGAGAAAAACGTCAGTTTGATGATGTACTATCAGAGAAAAGAGTCACTGTGATGATGTACTATCAGAGAAAAGAGTCACTGTGATGATGTACTATCAGAGAAAAGAGTCACTGTGATGATGTACTATCAGAGAAAAGAGTCACTGTGATGATGTACTATCAGAGAAAAGAGTCACTGTGTTGATGTACTATCAGAGAAAAGAGTCACTGTGTTGATGTACTATCAGAGAAAAGAGTCACTGTGTTGATGTACTCTCAGAGAAAAGAGTCACTGTGATGATGTACTATCAGAGAAAAGAGTCACTGTGGTGATGTACTATCAGAGAAAAGAGTCACTGTGATGATGTACTATCAGAGAAAAGAGTCACTGTGTTGATGTACTATCAGAGAAAAGAGTCACTGTGTTGATGTACTATCAGAGAAAAGAGTCACTGTGTTGATGTACTATCAGAGAAAAGAGTCACTGTGATGATGTACTATCAGAGAAAAGAGTCACTGTGATGATGTACTATCAGAGAAAAGAGTCACTGTGATGATGTACTATCAGAGAAAAGAGTCACTGTGATGATGTACTATCAGAGAAAAGAGTCACTGTGATGATGTACTATCAGAGAAAAAAGTCACTGTGATGATGTACTATCAGAGAAAAGAGTCACTGTGATGATGTACTATCAGAGAAAAGAGTCACTGTGATGATGTACTATCAGAGAAAAGAGTCACTGTGATGATGTACTATCAGAGAAAAAAGTCACTGTGATGATGTACTATCAGAGAAAAGAGTCACTGTGATGATGTACTATCAGAGAAAAGAGTCACTGTGATGATGTACTATCAGAGAAAAGAGTCACTGTGATGATGTACTATCAGAGAAAAGAGTCACTGTGATGATGTACTATCAGAGAAAAGAGTCACTGTGATGATGTACTATCAGAGAAAAGAGTCACTGTGATGATGTACTATCAGAGAAAAGAGTCACTGTGATGATGGTTATATTTGTTCCATACTGAAAATATAACACTTTTGATACAAGGCGGATGCTATATAATATATGTATACGTCTAACGGTCTAACTAGACACTATTTCAAATTATCCATAACTTGAGTTAAAAGAGAAAAAGACCCAGATATAAATTCTCTAAGGATTACTAAAAAATCAACAAGTTCATTTTGTATATTTTCTGCCAGTGACTAACCAAATTTAAGCTCATATAGTTTTAGATAAATTCAATTGTGAATATCATATCAATTCAATATCATACAATCATAATGGATTCTTATCTACATATAATATAAATCTAGTTCGTAGTGGGAGACAGAAATGTGTTTTTATTATAATATTTTCCTATTTCTTCCAAAAACTATCAATCAAATAACTTTTATTATTATATGCATATAATATCATTATTATTTTTTTAATGAACATAACTTTGTAGATCTTTTTATTATTTACTGTTTATATCAAATTAATACACAATAAATATATCCCTTCACATAAATATAGTTCCTTGCCAATTATAATTAATAACCATTGCACTATAACTTGCCAAATTAGCAATAACAAAAAGACCAATTGGTATAAAGTTAGCACAAACTTTGTTAGTTATTATATGTATCGGTAACTTCTTCTATGGCAAACGGTGATAACTTTATAGGCAAGAAATAACGTCTTGATTATTATAATGATAATAATTCCATCATCTGAGAACTGTATAACAGGTTATTTCATTTTATCCCTCTAACGAACACCGTCCTCTTGGAAGGACATTGGAAAAACTGCAATTAATGTTTTAATTTATGCAATACAATTAATGTCTGGCAATAACTAGCGTAAAATTAAATGCCACAAAATGATTTTAGATTTTGAACCACCTTAAGTTCCTCTTAATGGGTTTCAACCTCTATAGAAAAATTAAAATAAAAAGTAATTTTATATATATTCTTTTTTTTTTTCTACGTATTCTTTTTTTTAAAAAGGTTATCTATATTCTATTCGTAACTTTGGCCTCTCAAAAAAGTAATTTGGGCCTACTCCATGTCTTCGGCGATAAAGGGTTAAATGGTATATTCATGAATTAATTTAACAAGTTTAATATAATATTCTTTATGAATACTCGGATGTTGAAGCATCGTACTGTTTTTACATCAATTCGATAATTTAATTATTTTATAAGAGTTGTTTTCATTTCCGTTCATAATATGTAGTTGCTCATCTGGAAAAAGATCCATTCAGTGTTATCTTTAATACCAGATTTGTCTGACAACTAAAATTGTAAGTAAAATTGTAACTAAAAGTGTAGATGTAATTCTCGGAACACAAAATATGCATCTGGAAAATATCTCAATAAATAGCTGAGTAATTTTAGCAGCGAAAATATTAAGATCAATTGGGTTTACCCAGAATTTGAGTGTCGGTAGGCCGTATATATTCAATTCCTGAAATTGACAGTAAACCAGATGATAATCGACCTCAGTTGATATATATCTTATTGTTGACTAAAAAATAAATTAAAGAAGAATTCCATTTGCACGATTGAAACTTAATCAATTTCTTTCTAGATATTATGTTCCTCGTTATTATATTTACTAAAGTATTTTTCATTCATTTTAACCGTAACAGTAGTTGAATGTAGAGTTCACGACCATATGTTTACTGACAGAGATAAACACTAATATGCGTCAATATTTGCAGTAATCTCTTTTAGTACACCGTAAGACGAAACTCCCATTTCCTATTTTGTTTGCACTGACGAAAGAGTGAGGAGCTTGGATAGAGCACGTATTTCACGCTTCAGCAACGAGGAAGAAATATGAGAAATGCAAAAATATTCGATGATATGCCAAGGAGCAAAACAAGAAGATGTAAATTTATAAATTATTTTCTTCGATATCTCTTATAATGAATGAATGTTAATTGAAGGCAATTGTGCTGCAATTTCTGAGTCTCAAAAATTATGGTGCCAATTTTGTAAAGTAATTTGACCACTGGTAAGTCGTCAATCATTAATTTGACCACCGATAATTTGACTTCCGGCAAATTGACCCCAGTCAAATTAACGGGGGTCAAGTTATCGTTTGTCAAATTATCGGGTGTCAAAATATCAGAGGTCGAATTATCGTGGGAAAATAAATTAAATTTATTTAATTGGGTTAAATTAACCTAGGGGGAAATTATCAGGTGTGAAATTACCAGGGGTCAATTTACCGAGGGTCAAATTACCGGTCTCAGCCAATATTATGTATTACGTTATCGTATAATGATGAACTTGTGGATTCAATGGCAGTTGATACATTTTTTATTAATATAATTGCATTAGTCATCCAAATTATAAAAAAAACTTTGCTGGAAAAAAGTAAAAAATACCCAGGTATCAATGATTCTCGGGCCAATGTTGTCCCAATATTTTCCCAATAGTGGCCCAATAAACAATGCTACCTGGGTAGAGAGCTATATATTATATACAAATAAAGTATCCACTATACAAATGTTGGTAACAAATTTCATATTTTAGACCAGGTTTTCATCTCTACTCCTGATGATAAACAGTCATTTTGATATTCAAAAGGTCGAATCCAAAAAATAACTTTCAGTTGATTACAAATCTTTTCTATCAGACTATCCTAATATTTTGAAAAGGGTAATTCAAACTCAACGCTGAGGATTTTTCAGGATTCGATCTTTCGAATAGAATAGATTACTTTCATCATCAGAAACAGAAGTGATAAACCTGCACTAAATAATGAATCTTATGATCAACTGTCGTCTGTAGGCTACCTACTTACTATATATTGTTACTGTTCCGACATCGAGGCCATCAGATTGAATAAGAATAAGTCAGAGAGTTTTTTTATTATACTAAAAACAGCAAAAACCAGGACGGTCTTAAAATGGATCTGCAACTAATATTTTTTCAGTGCACAGAGTGATGATTAAATAATCATATTAATATTGTATTAAATTTATTAGGGACAATTCTAAAGGTTTTCAAACACTTTCATTTATTATTTTGAATTTATTTCAATGTTGTATTATCAAAAGAGAGCGATAACAGTCATTCAAATTGAACATTTTATGACAAAATAAATGATCTTTAAAATGCAGTTGAATATATTTCAAGAATATCTTTTGTAACTATATCACCAAATGTTGAGAGGAAGAGCGTCCTCCAAAGTTAATATTATAGATGTAATATTATACACAGCAGTCACGTGACCCCAGATGCTAGTCACTGGGTCATCACTTGGAATGAGTCTATTTTTGTCTGGGTCCGGTATTCTGTAGCTACACCAATGTCTACCTGTTAAACCTCCTATTCTAGATCTCATTATTAGTTTTGTCTTCATGGTGTAAAGATATTATGATCTCCTAGGTAGCTTCTTAGATGCCGTGATTGAGGCCTTGTTGGAGATTTCAATTTTAAGGTAAATTTATATTAGTATTTCTTGTATGTTTTTAGACTAATTTTAATAGTGACTTATTCATGGGGTTATAGCTATGCCTAATTCCGAGCAGGGTGATTGTGTTTTTTGCCGATTTAGGACTGTGCCGTTTGATTAGAAGTAATTTATATATTATTAGGCATAGCTCGTCGTTGATCATACGCAGTTCTTGTGTTCGGTGTTTGGGTTGCTTACCCTAGTGATAGTGCCACTCTCATGAATAAATATTGTTTTATGTAGAACCGTTTCGTGTCTATTTTTTAATGTATACGTGAACAGAATTTAGTTCCAGTGTATCTGAATCATTATTACTTATTTTCTTGTGCGTTCACGTTAATATTAGCTTCCATTTAAATACCTAACGTTGATGTCCAATAGTTTGTGTAGTGATTTTGTATTATTCCTCTGTAATTTGAGTTCCTGTGGAGTTGGACAATGTGAGACTTTTTCGTATCCTTGTGTAAGACAGGCTGTTGAATACCATATGGTTTATATATTCTTGGTGAGTTAGCTTTGTTGGTTATTTCTTGGTATATGTAGTGTGGCTGGAATGTCATTGTGTATTGCTTCCCCGTCATTTGTTCTCTGCTTCGCTGAAAGATCCATATTCTCACCTTAGTTGGGCAGGAGATGTGCGTTCAGCATGGTTCCAAGTAACCCCATACATATCCTTGCTATGACGAGTGGTGTTATAGCTTTTGCAGTCTGGCTCTGTGCTACTGCTTGGTTCATGAAAAGCTATAGACTGGGAAACACTTGACGGGGGTCTGCAGTGCATCTCTTGCTGAACTGATAAAATAACTGAGCAAAATCTTTGTAAAATGGTACTAACTCCAAATAGTTGAAACCTGTATATGTCATTTTTATGTCCCTTGTATTATGTTCTAATTTTAGTGAAATATATTTCAGAACAGTCGGTCAATATCACAACGCATTTCAATACCCTGGCTAAGCACTAAAACTGCCCGCACTGTAATTTTATGTTATATAGAGGATATAGATATAGGAATAGCGGACATATACATAGAAACTATAAAATAATTTAGAACAATAAAACACATTTGATTATGTTGCAGTTGTATGGGAAGTAGCAATATAGCTATAGTTGGTAAAGAAAAAAAATTGAATTATTTGTCTCATATTCCAATATTTAATAGATTAATTAATATTAATAAACTATATGCTAGATTGCTTAAATAGAAAGATGGTATCCAACATACAACAATTGGTCATAAAATTCATCGCCAGGTCCAAGTTTTCCACCCTTCTCCTGATGATGAATAGAAATCTTTCTATTCAAAAGCTTGAAACAGAAAATACCTTCAACGCTGAGTTTAAAAAAAAACTGATAATATATATCCTATATGTTAACTTATAATGATTTACTGTATATCATGAAATTTGATAAAGATTCTTTTTAATTATAAAAATTCTACCCACTTCTTCTTCTAGAGGAAAGTCTTCTTTCTTTTTATAAATTGTTAATATTATGAACTTTTATCAGTGTTTATTAAATTGATCTATCAAAAGACCGTCATTTTTGACAACAGGCGTACACAAATGAAAATCAGAACGTTGATGATGTCAATAACCTCATACTTATAATATGCCTTGTTTCATTAAACTCAAGAACCAATCAGGTATCTTGATACAATTGATATCCTTTCAAAATACATTTCTAATTGAATTCAAGATTATTATTCGAATATATCAAACACTGACAAATATATTAGTTGATAGGGTTCAATGAGAATTCACAAAAATTTAATTTTAGACATTTGAAAATATACTAATGAAGATTTTACAAGTTTTTGAGTTATCATCAAGTTGGATTCAAATGACCTTTATTATTTTTCATGCTTAACATCAGTTAATTCTTGGTCTCATTTCCTAAACAGGGATAAGGTTGGGAAAAAATAAGAAAAGCATAGAAAATAATTTTTTTATGTAAAACAAGATATATTAAAAGTAATATTGTATAATGATTTTTTTATATAGATAAATATATTAGATAGAAAACTTCTTTCAATCAATACATTTTGCAAGGGAAAAAATTATTAGTTTTGATATATTCAAGTGTCCTCTGGGAAAAACGTTAATAATATGCTATTACAACAATGAAGCATTATATGACAGACACTTTCCGGTGAAGCAATTCGTACACCCTCTAGTTTTTAGTGATTTCTTCCATAACTTCCAAAACGATTGTTTGAACCAGCGTCAGTTTTTCACAGGATAAAAAGTACATAATAGGAAATGATATGTATAAAAGGCAAATTTCAGAACCATTGGGCAATGGGAATGTTATAGTACTCAAACGAATAACTTTTACAAATTCAGGTAAGAAAATATATTCAAACAGTTGGTGAAATTGTATTAAATTTAGAGAAATGGGCCAAAATTATTAAGCTATTTTTTCAGTAGAGAAGTCACATACTCTAAATTATTCAGGGCGCAAACTAATTCTAGAATATTCTACTCAGGTGCGAGAAGAGGCGTGCCTTAATTGTCATTCACAAGCTAACGTCATGATTGTGAAGCCGAAGAATTTCAATATCGATGCAGAAGATTATTGACCTTCACAAAGCAGGAAATAGTTATGGTAAAATTTATAAACGCCTGACATGCCAATATCTTCAGTATAATCTGTTATAAAGAAGTTTGTTCAGTTTGTCACTGTAGAGTGTAGAAACATTACCAAGTCGTGGCCAGAAACAAAAAGTGTCAGTTAGAACTGCTCGAAAACTGTTTCGTGAGGTCAATAATAATCCACGAATGGAGTAAGATAACATTGCAAAGAGATTGGATGTTGAGGGAGCTAGCGTTAGTGCGCACACAGTACGACGTTGCATGAAAAAGAATGGGCTGCATGGTTATCGACCTCGACGTACGAACTCCACTTCACAAACAATGCCATGTTGCTGCTCGCTTGAACTTCGTAAAATCTCATTTGGATAAAGAGAAAGGCTCTTTCGGACCGAGTATTATGGAGTAACGAAACAAAAACGGAGCTTTTTGAACATGATGACGTGGAGAAGATTAGGCACAAGAAAAAAGAAGCTTTCCTTCCGAAGAACACTGCGCTAACAGTTAAACAAGGAGGTGAGTCAAGTTGCCCTGAAAAATGAGCAAGAATTGAAGAGATAATGAAATATGACGATTGTTCAACTAATTTGGATGAAAAACTCAAAACATTGGCTCAGAGATTGGGTCTTGAAAGACGATAGGTATTTAAACACGAAATTCACCCAAAACATTCGTCCAAGACTAGAAAGGAGGAGGTGACTGTGCTTCCATGGCACCGTCGATGAGTCCAAATTTGAATTCAATCAAGAACCTATGACTACAATTATTGAAAGTCCGAATCAATAGTAGAATTGAAACGTGTCGCCTATATTCCACTATATTCCCACTTGAAATTGCGTCCTCTCTCTTCACTAACCGTAGGAAATGACTGCAGATGGTCAAGATGAAAGGTCATATTATTGAAGTATTAACATTATAATTTGTCTACCATTTAGTAACTGTACGAATAATTTTTGTCAATAAAGTATGCAATTTTTGTTTGTTAAAACTATTGAAAATAAAAATGACTTTGAATATTGTGTGAAAAACTGAACACTGTCCAAACAAGATATTTCAATTTATTGATTGAAAAGTGTACTTGTATTTGTACTCTTCTTTGTTGTTCTGGTAGACAATATATGTATCACAAATTATATTAAGTTTTTCTAATGTCATCCCATAGGACAGAGGTCGTAAAGGGGATAACAACTACACCTATGACATTATTAAAATATTCAAAAATCATACTCTTGATTACATCGGTCTTTCTGCGTTGAGTGAATTATTAATAACACATTTCCGTAATTTAAATCTTTGAATATTTTATAGAATTATTTTATTAATTTATCCATCCTATAATATTCATGAAATATCCCTGTATTATGAGGTTGAGGTTTTGCTCTATGAAGATTATAATAAAAACTCCTGTTATATTCATTGTTTACCTAAATGAATAAAATAGAGTTGCCAGAGAATATATTTTTTGAACATTCATAGAATATTCGGTATCTTTGATCCCTACTTATTCAGATCACATAGAAAGATTTTTGAAAGAAAATCATGAACACACTAGCACTTAACAATATATATTAACGTTCTTAGAATAAATGTTAGTGCACGCAAGTACTGCTAAGTAATTTCCCATTAATAAAAGATTCAAAGCTGCCTTTTATCAGGATAATCATAGACATAATGGATAGATAATGTGGTCGTAAAGACTAACTTTCAGGTCGATAATCGCCTGCTGATGGGTAATATTGATACAAAGAAAAGTGAGTCCTATTATATTATATATATTAGGATGTTGTACTGTATCAGTGGAGAATTTTCTCCTATTTACTTATTATGAATAGTTACATAACAATTAATTGTATAATGATAATTATTTCAATTATTGGTTTAATGTTTAATGTTGAAGGTATTAAATGTAAATAGAGATCAGATTTTTAGTTCTAACGATAGTAATCAAAATAGCTAATAGTTTTAAACAACATTTTATCTTTTCATTTCCAGTTAAAATATCTTTTACAATTGAAATGGCGTTTAAGCAACCCATACCTTCTAAGCTCTACATTATTTATATGATTTTTAATCTACTTCTATTGATAGAACAGTTACAATAAAAATGTTCATTGCTTATAATTTTTTCGCAAGAAGCCTCGATATTATATTTCCTGTTTCCATTAATGCATTTCAAATAATTTATTTACTTTAAATAATATCGCAAAAAAATAACCCTAAAGTGTTAAATAATTAGTCATATTAAGAATTATTAATGATGCATAATTGCATATTCTCTGATATTTAAAATTGTAGCCAAAAAAAATCAGTATAACTTCTATTTTCGACATATTTTCAATATTGTTCATACCTATTATTGATTCTAAACTGCAATGAAATTGGAACGACAGTTTCTCTTCAAAATACCGAAAAGGGAAGGTGAATTTCCAATAAGATTCAGCGACTTTAGTTCAGAAAATAAGAAGATATAACTTAACAAGAATGATTTTGTCTTGTGTTTTATAGTCGCATATTTTTTGAATTACCTTATATCTTTCATCTCATTCCTTCAAATTTACACACCTTTCTTGCTTTTGTTCCTACATAAATACCAAATATATTTTTTGTATATTAAAGTTTAAAAATATTTACGTATCGGCGTAAATCATGTAAATAAAGTAATTAATTGAGCTGAGGTGACGTGTGGCAACGTAGAAATACAGTTTGGTTAGTCAATAACCACGAATTTGTCCACGTTTTCATGGAGTACAGACATTCGCGAGCTGTGATTGGGTCACACTCCACCCAATCAAAGCACTTCTCTTAGTTGCCAATGTCTTGCATATCTTTGTATTTATTTTTACTTATATGTTCAATATTTTTACATGAAATTTGGTACACATTAGTTAAGTATAAATACTAACAACTTGTAAAAAATAGTGTACTGTAAGTTTATTAATATGACATGTGTTTTTAATTATCAAACCTTCCCGTTCATTCTGATAGTCAAATTCATTAGGGCTGAATGAAATATAATCTATTTCTGAGAAAAGATCAAAGCCATCCATTGCCAACGCTTTTCAATATAAACTGTTACAATATACTAAAACAAAGTGAGTTTACCTTAATATATTCAATATATAAATATGAAAGAAGAACAATTATTTGTAATATATTTTAACAATTCAATGTAACTTGAATGAATATGAATGTTTCTTAGTACAAATTACATTGACTAACCAATTGAACTGTTATAATTTATATTATATTTGTCCCACATTATAAAGATCCTGAAAGCACGCAGTACATTTTCGAGATTATGCAAAATCACCCAATTGCGCGGAACATATGAATTAGATAGATTATTGATTATGATTTACGACTTTTACGATAATTTTCCATGATGGAAACACTAAATGAACAATTTCCCTTGCAAAAATAAACAAATTCTTCTACTATTTGCACCATTAAATTCAAAGCCAGTTATAAAAAAAATATCGTAAATATTCATAGTTTATCCTCATCTGTATTCAAATTAACTTAAATTTAGTTCAAAGATACGGACACTGGACAGTCAAATGTGAGACAGGAGTTTTAGAATAGAGTACTGAATTGATACCTTGGAGCGTGTATTGGTAGTATTTCTGTGATATTCAGTCGACGACAAGGAACGCTGCAGCACAAATGTGAATTTGATTACTGTAGAACAACCTTGCAATCCAAGTTATTTCTAGACAAGCAAGAAATGTTGTGTTCTGTATAATATTAAACTATGTTTTATAACTGTGTTTGAAAGTTATTATATTTCTAACTTTCACGGAGAACCAAATTTACGTGAACAATAAATTATTATGGGAGTTAAAGAAGCTAAATTTGTAAAATCATATGATAAAATTGGATTGTAATAAGAGACAGTTTTTTCTGATGTTCTCTGCTTGAAGTTCTTCCCAGGCTCCGGGGAAAAATAAAGTTTATTTCATAAGATTACAGAATTTAAGATTAAGATCATTAATCTGTAAAATACATAAAATTAGGTTCAGTGTATATTTTGCAACTGATTTTAAAGTATTAAATACTCTATGTACATACAACAATAATTGTACGAAAGACTGATATGACGCTTAAGAAAAAGTTTGTACACAGTACACTCTTTATTTTGATTTCTAAATTCAATTCTATAACAATCAATGCATGTTATGCCTTCGTTTGAGCACTAAATGTTTTCCTGAAGTATGCATAGAAAAGTTTTTAAATATTGAATTAATTGTACCCATACTAGCTGAGATTGAAAACAAAAGAGGTAAATTCTTTTTCATTGAGCTGGAAATTAGCAAGTCGATCAGAATTATGATAACGGGTTTTGTAGAGTTATGATTATAAAATTTTTTAAACCCAATTTAGAATTTAATATAGCTAAGCTATCAAATTTCATTGAGTTTTCAACAAAATGATAAAAAACGTAAGCCTCATTGAATAAAACAATAAAAAAATACATGGAGGAGACTTAAAAAAATGCTTGGAGGAGAAAATGAATAAGCTTATGATTTTTTTGTACTTTAAATGGTCAAAACTTCATAATACAAAAATGATATTTTGTAAGTATGTAAACAATGTATTTTTAAGGGCATCCAAAATCACAGTTCAATCCACTAGACAAAAAAAAACGCAAAACCCAATATGATCCACTAAGTAGATATTTATTAGCAGAGCACATAGGAATTATATGTATATACAGTATATTTTATCTTCCATTCTATTTCCTTCTCATTCCTCTTTCCCTCTATCTCTTGGCAATCTTTCTTTGCCTCTGCCGTACCGATATTCTTCTCATTCCTATCCCTTACTTCTCAACGCTCCGCTCTGTGTGCTAGTGAATATAGAAACAATATCAAATACATAATCACTAGCAAATACAAACGGTTTAGATTTGCAGCAGTTATCATCTTGTCCGGTGCAGAATCACATTTACTTTCTATCCCTTTGTCCGGTACAGTGTACCCGGTAAGTTGTTTGTCAACATGTTCACTGTTCTACAATGTAATACTGTCATCGTTGTGTTTTTTGCTGTTTCTTCTCGCTCAGTTTCAGTCCCTCACACTGCACATTATCCAAACTTTTTTAACAGTAACTGTCTCAATGGAAATTAATTAAAAATATAATTCACATACAAGTATATCTATTAATAATGTATGTGAGTTGTTATGACTTCAGTAATATTGCATAGCCAGCCCAAGAGTTCGTCAAATCCCTTGCGTAATATCGATTTGAATAAAGACTTTGCTTGGATTAATGGTTTATGTAATTTATTAACTTCAAGTAAAATCTTCCCTATCAATTTCATTTTTATAAATCAACAAAAAACCATTTAAAGTCAGCATATGATTTTATTATACACTAATAAAAGCGATAGCTATTATATGTAGATTGTAGAAGCTAAAAACTAGCAATCAAATCATTCATTTCACAATTATCAGCGTAAAAACTATATTTGAGAACACGCTTCGATTACTTCTATTTTCAATATCATTTTTAAAACAAGTTTATATTCCAATAAATGCAAACTGACAGACAGTTTCAATGAAAGATCTCCTCGTAAAAGTTTCTATTTGACTTGTGTGTTTGCAAATTATTCGATGATCAAAGTTGGAGCTGCTGGGAGATATCTGATAAAATTACAAGGTGGAAAACTTCTTCGTTTTCAATGGTATAATTGCGAGATATTTACTTACAACACAAATAGTACTATATTTTACCTCGAATGTTATTGCATGCAGTCAGAAAAAATATTGAGTACATTGAAGTAGAAGTAAAACTCTGAAATTCTAGTTTACGAAATTTTTAATTTATTGGCCACTATAAATATTTAACAACCATATAGTTACGAATTTTCTTCCTTTGACTTCAATATTTTCGATATCATGAAGTCAAATATATCATCAGTAGACACCAAAATGTTTTCGAGTATACAATTTCCATGAGATAGAAAAATGGCCGAAAAAAGGTGTCGAATCAAAGTGACTATCTTAACAGGTCAATTTGTTCGTTATTTTTGCCTTAGTTCATCAAATTTCACTCGCACATGTTCAGTGTAACCTCATTTCTAGGCATAAAGTCTTTCTTTCACAGGGGCATATTAAATGTCAGGATTTGATAAGGTAAGATCCAGTCGAATATCTGACGTTTTCTATTCGTTTTTCTTACATTAAACTCTACTATTTTAGCAGGAAATTTACTATTAGTTTATTAACTATATCATAGGGTGAGTACCGTGGATATAGTTAGTTATAGTTTATATTGTTAATAACTTTAGAAATGGAATGAAGCCTCCTAGCTATCCTGCAGGAATTAATGTATTTTATTTGTCATCAACGAAAGGAAATGAACTGGTTGTTGTTTTATGAAGCATATAGTTTATAAAGCTAGAATAGAAACCAGGAATATTAATAACTACCATTCATAACTTTCACATTGAAATTAATTTTAATAGAGGTAGTAATCAAAGTGTTGGTAGAATGTGTGGATATGAGAAATATGTATATTTTCAATGCTATATAATATTATTGAAGATTATTATTGTGTATAAAATGATTTTAAGAGATGGCATATCCAAAAAAAAAAAAAATTAAAAATACCCTCCAATTATCATCATATCTTCGGCTTTTTCATTTTGGAAAAGAAAACTAATGTAGTTATGTAAACAGCAATCGCAAACTCATTTATCATTATTCATTATGATAAATCACCCTTTTGATAATAAATTAATGTTTACTTAAATATGTGTTCATGTTATGCATAATACATTTTTCTGAAGTTTGAATATGAATGGGAATATTATTGGAGTGGAATAATACAAACTTATTGATTGGCTATGGAGATAGATTGACCAATGAGTATGTATACTTTTTAACCAATAAGTATATATCACCAATCATGAAGAATGGAGTACTACAAACTGGATTTCATCCATCTTTGTTGAGAGTTTCAAAGGTCAATTCATAACTATATACAATTAAGGAGGAGGAACCAAATGGGGGCGGAGCACAAACGGTTCAGTTCTCTGCACCCTGCTGGCTCCTCCTCCTTGCCGATCAATCACAGAAGAGATATCCTCTAAAACGTTAACCATAAAAACATTATTCTTGCAGCACTGTATCGATAGAAACTTATGCGGTAGAGAGAATATCTACCAAAGATTATGTGTTATTTATTATTTTTTTTTTTAATATTAGAGGGAATAAACATAACTTTTTTGGGCACACATATTTTATAAATAATTTTTCAAATATTCAGTAGTAGTTATTATGACAATTGTTTTACAGTTTTCATATTTACGAATTCTGATACGTAAAGTAGGGTCGGACAGGGTATCACTGCGCATACCCTTTTTATAGGATATCAGTATCACTCCGCACCCCTTATAATTTTGAAAGCACTTGCTTTAGCCTAAATCTGATTGCACCATCATTTCAAGCATCTTCTTTTCTCCCATAAAAATCATGAACACCATTATCCTCTTAGTATTTCTAGAGCTGAATTGCAATATATGTAGTGCTCTCAGAGCGATCTGAAAAAAGTATGCGCTGGTGATTTTTAAATCCCGCAAACTCCCCAATAACTCTTTTACCAAGATTTATAGATTAATATTGTTTTAGCATGTTAGCACAAACAATAAAACTTACATTATGTCAAATTTTCATATTCTCAGTTTCAACGGTTTTCCTGATACAACCGTGCGCAGTGATACCCCAGATAATTTAGAGGTAGAGGGGTATCACTGCGCATCCTTTATAACCATATTTAACCATATAAAAATATGAGTTTTGGCTCTTAATAAAGGCATAAATATTGAATAAGGTGTTATTTAATTATAAATTTGATTAACAATGAATTTACGATCGTAGTAGCTATGCAACTTGATGTGGGGATATTGAAATTGGGAGAGTGGGTATTTAGGGGGGTGGGGGGTGAGAGGTTTTTGAATTAAATATTGATCAACAATAAACCTACGATCGTATAATATTACTTGATATAAGTAGTTAACTAGTTGCGTAAAATTTAAGTGTTAAATTTGTGTCCGGTTCATTAAATATATGTTTAAAAAGCAAAGGTATTGGGGAGAGGGCATGTAGAGAGGGAAACACAGACGTTTAGATGAGGGGAAGGGGGATTTAGATGTGAGAGAGGGGGAAATAGATGGAGGAAAGAGGGAAATATATGGGGAAGAGAGGGATTTAGATGGGAAGACAGGAAGATTTCGATGAGGAGATAGTGTGATTAAAATGGTAGGACATGGGGATTTAGATGGGAAGAGAGGGGGATTAAGATTGGAGGAGAGGGATATTTAGATGGAGAAAGAAGGGAGTTAGATAGGGGGGATTAGGGGCATTAAAATGGGGACAGGAGGTATTTTAGGTGGGGGAGAGAAGTGCTGTATTCATGCAATGCGCAGTAATACCCCTTCATGTGCGCAGTGATACTCCGATGCACTCACTAAAAGTTACGCACAAAAAATGGCAAAAAGTATTTTATTTATTTAGGTATTATATTGAAACTGATTGAGAACCATCCTCATGTATGATCATTTCATCACGAGAAAAAGTTTCTCTAGTAAGTACCTTTAGTTTTCGAGTAAATACAGAGTTTGAGGGATTGTGCGTAGTGATACCCCGTCCGACCCTATGTTATACAGTTACTTGATTTGTTCCTATAAAATACTATTACATTGATAAATGAATGTTCCTTACATTTACCTTCTCATCGGAGCGAGTAACGCTGTATTTTGAATTTCAATTTGGCCAAAAGGCCTATAGATAATTACTTGCTAATTATTCAAACTCCTCTTCTCCATTACGATTGAATAATTATCTTGGGCTGAGCAATTGCTCTCACTCTATCTTTTAACGAGTTCTACTAATTGAATTGCATTTAATCTATTACCTGTTAAAACTCAATCTAATTCAAACAGATGTTATCGAATTTTCAATAGAAAATATAAAGCATAGAAAATATGCAGGGTGAAGCAGCTTATTTATTTATCTAAATATATCTAGCTGTAAATAATTGAAATGCATGTTGTTTCTATGCCTTGTGAATCAGCAAAAATTTTCAGCAGTGGGGCAATTTTCATATAGTAGTATTTGTAGATAGCCTTAATTAATATACTAAATAATTATAATAAACATAATAAATTATCTTCACTATACGCTGATTCAATAGTGATGATAACTGAAAGTTGATGCCATCTAGCACTTATTGTTATTTCAAATATGATTTAAATTTGATAGTTTAATTTCGAGAAAATCTGTTGGAAAACAGTTCTTAGACAGAGGGTTCTATTTTTTTTTTTTTTTTTTTTTTTTCTTGGTCGCTGTGGGTGTTACACATAGCGGTGTTGACCAGGGATGTTTTAATAGAGGGTTTCTTGCATTTTTTAACAGGGTTTTTTTTTATACAGGATATGTACTGTGCTTAACACATTTGAAGTGTTTCAAACTGAATTATTGTGCATCAGTGTGTTTACCTAAAGCATCAGGATATCATTCAAATACATAGGCTCTTATATTTTCACGAAACTTGAATGAGTTGAAAATCTCGATATTATTTTCAGCTCTCCTGAAATATCAATATTGAGACAGTGAATGAAAAATTTGGACAAACTCTAATATTTGTGTTAGCTCGATGTGTATTGACAGAGATGAATAAACCAAGAAAAAGATTTTAAACAGACTTATTCGTAAAGTTTATACTACGATATGTTAGCTTATTCTTCTGCCTTTGTTATATAGAGATATACCTGCGATTTTCCTAAGAGAGTCTACAGAGCATCATTATAAAATAATGTAATTTATATTGAATTATCATTTGTAAGCATTCTTATTCAATTGTGTATACATTTTACATAAAAATCAAATGATAAAAGAGTGTGTTGTGTATAGAGTAAAATAAATCATGATAATTATTAATAATAATTTAATAAAATGTACCTAGTTTTTTCTCTTCTTCAATTCTAAAATTGGGTACAACAAAAAGTTTTTTTTTTCCGGTGAGGGCGTAACTTGGAACATTCTAATTTTGGTCTAAGTACTATATAATGAAATATAATTCGAATACTCTTGCGAAAATTGAAAATTATCAACCAAATTTTTAGATTAGATAATCCAAATATTTCATTTATAGCACCGTAAAAATCTTCATTACATTCAATATCACTTCTAAATACAATCAAAATGTATTCTTATAAAAATCTTTTTATCCTCAATAAAAAGGGTACAAAGTTTAGATGTTGTCCTGTTCTACGAATAAATATTAAAATGAATAGAAAGAGTGTATGAATCTAATTTGAATAAAATGCTTAGGTTTTGTTTCAGAAATTAATGGTGTTGTCCAAATCAGCCCTTGAAATCATTGAGAGAAAATGTATTCAATTCTAATATGAGAAACATATAACCTATCTATAAAGTTAACACTGAATAGTTTGCCATAATTAAAATGATGGTCTAATATAAGAAACACATAACCTATCTATAGAGTTAACACTGTACAGTTTGCCATAATTAAAATGATGGTCTAATATAAGAAACACATAACCTATCTATAGAGTTAACACTGTACAGTTTGCCATAATTAAAATGATGGTCTAATATAAGAAACACATAACCTATCTATAGAGTTAACACTGTACAGTTTGCCATAATTAAAATGATGGTCTAATATAAGAAACACATAACCTATCTCTAAAGTTAACACTGTACAGTTTGCCATAATTAAAATGATGGTCTAATATAAGTGACCTTACAGGCTACAACAACTTATTGACAATTCTGAAAAATTTAATGTGTTTTAACTAATAATAATTTAATGATGAACCATATTTGTTTTGATTGTTAATTGTTAGTAATGTATGTTAATAATATTGTTGTGTCATCAAAATGAATCTGAAATCCTTTACAAAAATGTAAATTTTCTAAACTTTTTAATATTTTAACTTTTTGATTTCGCACCCACCAAACGCCAAATCGATTTATTCGATGATAATTTTTTCCGCCGCTCAAGAAATCTTCCAATAACTTTAAGATCTTGAATTGAACTGCAGAATTGATATTTTTATCTTAATCCCTACTCCAGAAAAAGGATTTCAGCGGATTTAGTGTCGGATTTCTATTTTATCCAGGAGGAAGATTTGAAGAAAGTACAGTTAAGATTTGTGCAAAATAAAAAATTGATGCATTGTGTTCGATGAAATTGAAAGAGAGTTCTCTCTTTAAGAATACGAAAGAATTGACCAAATTATTCATATATTCTAAATGTAATCATAATGTAAAAAGTCGCAATATACTTCGAAATATACAAATATTGCTGTATATACACATCTATCCTAATGTGATATACACATCTATCCGTAGTGCATGTGTTTATTTATTCATTTATTTATTTATTTTACTTGGTGTCTGCTTTATCACGACAGGTAGAACGCAAAAGAATATACTGATAGGAAATAATGATTTTTTTATTCCATTTTTATAAGTAATTTATCTATAAAATAAATCAGTCTATATATGTAGAAAATAAATTGTAATAATAAATAAATTACTAAATTTATAATAAATTGCTATTGATGATGACCCGTTATTTTTAACGGGCAAGTACTCTAGTAATATATGAATTTTGAATATTTAAAAATTCTTTGAATTCTACTGAAGAACATAGAAATTATTCAATTGAGTAGAAAACCGTGGAAATATGATGATATATTAAATTCATAAAATCAATATTATACGATCTATCAATTTCTATATTTAAATGTTATAGGGCTTCAATTCACCGAAAGTACTTCAGTATAATATATGATTTATCTTAATGGAATTATATATCCTTTGGAAGGTGCCGTCCCTACATAATAAGCTGCAGAATTTTGTACCTATCGGATGCTCTCTTACGTTGAAGATCCTTTCTAACCGTCTAATAATGAATAGGGGCTCGGGTGCGGCATTTGAATGGACTTCAGGACTAAAGCTGGGATTCTTTCATTTAATAATCCCCTCAAAGAGAGGATTAAATGGAGTGTCAGGAGATAAGTGAAAAGTGTACAAGTAAGTAGATTGAAGACACTAGTCACACTCTTCAGTGGTATTTATATCAGGCTGATAATTATAATTTCATCTTTCGTTTTTTGTCATTTAAAAAGATATGAAAATTGGTTTTTCATTTTTGCCTCAATGGCTTAATCTTTCAGATGAATAAATCATTTTTCAACTTGACTATAATTATTTTTTTAATCATCTTTTTTGTAATGGACAAATACAGTCTCTTCAAAATATGATTATAACTTATATTTTATTAATCCAAATTTACCTTGCTTCTCATTTATACTAAGAGAATTATTCAGACATACTATATAAACCATTATTTAAATTCAATTTGATGTTAGTTTGATTATATGAAGCTGAAAATTAAGGTCAGAGGTCTGAGATATATTTTTTATTTCCCAAACATCTATTTAAAACCTTCAATAATTTGATTGCTGATGCTTGACAAACTCATATACTGTAATAATTTAGAGTATTTAAGAAGAAAAACTAATTTAATGAATCGAGTTGTTTAGTAATTTTTATAAACTGTAGCTGTTAATAAACTTTTCTGTGTTTATGATTATTCATGTTGATTGTTTTTTATGTCTACATTTAAGCATGCATTGTAAAGTCAAAGAAAAGTGCATCTGGAATGATTTTTCTACAGCTCACTTATAGCTATCACATTTTAAAAAAAAAACCTAACCTATTGTAATACGTTTGTAGATATTTTAAAATTGATCTGGGTACATAAATTATGAATTAAAATTTTTCAAATTAAAATAAAAAAATTAGAAAACTGTGATTCGTGAAATTAGTATCAAGCGAAATTTCTTTCTCCGATAGTACTTGTGATTTCAAACTTTTGATTGTGTGCGTGTAGGTGTGATTTAGTGTATTATGAGGTAGGACAAATAGGAATGTGCGTGTGTTGTGTATGTACAATCGTATTACAATAAGTTAGGTTTATTTTTGGAAATGTGAAATTAGTGAACTGTTGAAAAATCATTCCAGATGCACTTTTCTTTGACTGGGCTGGTTTGCGCTCAAATCTAAATGTGTATTTTTTGTAGGTATTTTTATTCCTAATAAATTTAGTGATACTGACTGTATATCCATTTATCTATGCTTATTTTCATTAAATTTACGGAATTTCTGCTGTAAGATTTTTGAATATACTGTTATATACATAGGTTGTTCTTATCTTTTCAAATATTGTCCACAACTGTACTTAATTTTGAAAAGAAATTTCAGGAAGTTTACTTTCTATTTCTTATCAGAAAAATACGGATAATATGACAGGAGGTTTCTTCAGATCTAAGATGCATAACACACCATCCCACAGTAATTAGTATTATCAATTTTATGTGTATTATAAAATCATTTTTCGACAATCCACTTGGTAGTGATTCCAGGTTAGAATTCTAATTCAAGTCGAGGAACAAGATAATATTTTTTCAAAACTCAGCAGAACTCAGACTTAATTATTCTTTCAGGGGTTCTGCATAATTGGTTAGATGAACTCTATTATGCAGGAGAAGGAACCTGTGGAAGAAACTGAAATCTTTGTTCGCTGGTGTTCCCCATCGGTGTAACTTGAATTTTCTAATCATCAATTCTGATTCTTTAACTCAAATATTCCTTTCCTCTTTCAATATTGTACAAAACCCCAAATCTCCCCCGTTTACAAAACCACCAATGTTGAATGAGGTCAACTGTGTTACATATCTTTGAAATGGGACAGTTGATTTTTTTGTTTTCTTAGGGAATATTAGTATAACAAAAAAAAGGAAAACTATAGAAAAAATAAAAATAATTAGAAGTGTTTTTTTATGTATATTATTTTAATACATCAAACGTTTCTGATTAATTAAAGCCCATCATCAGTGATACATACGATTTTGATGTCTTTAAATCAATGACATGCTAACAGATCCTAGGAATACAGTTACCAGTCCATCCATGAATTTTTGGTTATTCTTATCCACCATAATTGGTGAAAAATGTGGAATTGGATTAAGGAATTTATTTTATGTTAACCAGTTCGGTTTTGTGATAAAACACTATACTGTATGTCCCATAAAACAGTACACTCGATTTTAAAATAAGATAAGCTTGCTATGAATAGAAATATATTTATTTAGTAGTCCGTATCTTTAATACAAGGTTTTTATATATATTATTTATTCATTATTTTGCTTGCAAATTTTAATGAAATAATTAAGTAGAAACAAATGTTATTGTATATTCGATGAATATTAGTGTGGGTGAAATATAGGTAGGGATGATTGGTGGGACGTACGGGGAGGAGAGATCTAACAATTCATTTGATGAGACAATATAGTATTCAATGAGCAAGCTATCATCTGTGAATGGAATTGCGCAATCTCATTTAAAATGCTAAGATATATAAAAAAATGAATTAAGCAATTATTAAACAAGATTAAATTTCAAAATAATTACAAATTCGAAACTAAACTAATTTATGAAATAGTTTAGAAGTCTCATGGCTTACTTAATATACATTATGTATATTAAGTAAACATTGTATAATAAGTAAACATTGTAAGTCAAGTAAACATTGTATGTCAAGTTAACATTGTATGTCAAGTAAACATTGTATATTAAGTAAACATTGTATAATAAGTAAACATTGTATATTAAGTAAACATTGTATAATAAGTAAACATTGTATGATGAGTAAACAATGTATATTAAGTAAGTATTAAGAAAAAACATAAACTGGTCCCATACGATGCATATAGCAAGAAACACTAGTCTGAATTTATTTGTCGTGAGACGACATGTCTATTATAATGGGAGCTTTCCATGGAAAACCCTACAGTTAGGAGTAGTGTAAATATATTCTTCTATCTTATGCAGTGTTGTTTTTTTCCATAACCGAATATGTTTATATTACATATAAGCAAACAATTGGTTCCAAGGATTAATGAACATTTTTTAGTTTCTTTTTCCTATTATAGTAAAGTAAATGATCATTAGTTTTTTTTTAAAGTAGGAGAATAAAAGTTTATATTGCGACGGGCCATCCTATATTCTCCTTACAAGGATGAAATTATTGAGTATATATGCTAATAGGGGCATAGGGAAAGAACTTTAAAAAATCGAAATTGAATTATTTATTCACAATAAATATTGTTCTCGAAGTAGGCAGCAGGTTTTGTTGAATAGCCAAGGTTTAGTGTTAACACAATGTGATATGTATATTTTTTGTAATAAATTCGAATCAGTTTTAATTGAAAGAAAGTCAAGAGTTGGTCTGAAAAGTGCAAGGAAATCTGATTCAATATTGCAAAGACACTTTTAATAATTGTACTATCGACAGTTAAAATGTGCCATAGAAAACGTAACTAATCGTCCAAAGAGAAAAATTAGGGAAG
The DNA here is from genome assembly GCA_947561585.1 of Caprella mutica. Taxonomy (NCBI): domain Eukaryota; kingdom Metazoa; phylum Arthropoda; class Malacostraca; order Amphipoda; family Caprellidae; genus Caprella; species Caprella mutica. The sequence goes on from CANNZV010001071.1 coordinate 215,421, forward strand.
AGAAAGAAAGACCAGAAGATATCCATGAAGCTTATTGACAAAAACCACTAACCAAAGTCTGGCATCTTGAGACTTCTTCATTAAATTCTTAAATTGTCCTCTTCCACCTTTCGAAAAAGACAAGCTATCTCAGTGGCTTTGAAGCAAAAAACAGACTGGAGAAGAAAAGTTCTGCTTAACGAATTGAAGGAGGAATGGCTAATTAGATTGTTGGATCAATTGAAAACATTTTCACACTTGAAGTGGCTCGTAATCGCAGAATTGATAGGGTTATTGTAAGAATGGTCATGGAAATACAGTATCATTAAAAACATCTCATATGTTTTGATCAGTAAGTCAAAATATTCATACACACTTGCGTTGAAAACATTTTGAGTCAATATTTGATTGTACTAAAGTGAAAAATTCGGTGAAGACACATAATGTGGACATTCCAACTAGAAGGTATGTCACATCATTAACTGCAAACTTTGTTCAACATTGATGTAGAGGGTTTTTTCCCTGTTTTTTGGTCTGAAATTAAGTGGTTTCCTTACTCTATGTACTTCGAATTCTGTTCCTTTTTTGGGTGGTTAATACTTCAAACAAAGTCATGCGGTAAAATTCACCACGGTTCTGACTACTGATAACGGTGCTATTAGTTAGAATGGTAAGATATATCACAAGAAAGGCTGCGTACCCCTGTAGAAGATTCTTTTATGGCGAACGCTGCAGGCAATTTGAATAAAGGTACAGTTTTCTTTATTTACAGTATAGTATTAAATCGTGCTTAGTTATTTTATTCACTATAATAAGACTTTCATTTTCTTTCATATTTATTGCTCCATATGTACACCCCTGCATTATTAAAATTAATAATATGTATAGTATATTACTACATGAATATCTGCAGTTTTAGTCAATTTAATATTAATGAAAATTATATTATTACAATAATGAAATTACATGCTATAAAATCAGAATATTGAATTATAAATCAGAATACAATATTTAATATAATTTCCATTTTTCATGTATAAAACTTCGATTAAAATGAGTGTTTGCCTGCGTTAATTCAGTGAGAGAATATGAAATGTCCAAACATTTTCTATTTTATTTCTCTCATAGAATAAACCGTTCATTATGCAATTCAATTTGATAAATTGTCGCTATTCCAATTTGATGAACTCATAGAAACTAATTCATTTCACAAAGTTTCCGCATTTTCGAGCGCTTTAATTGCTGAGTGTGCTGAGCGTGAACTTTTGAAGCATTCATATTGCTATCAAAGCGGAAGTATAAAAATAACAAAAGTGTAGGTATTCAGTTGAGTTAGAATGGGTGCATTTTTTGTTAGAGTGATTGAAAAGCTACACAAATCTTCTATTCAATTATTAAACTATGGCTACTCCTTCCCGAAAAGTGTTTTTTTTTTTACTTATAATAAGGGCTTAAGCTTTTACTCTATTTATATTATCATTATCATTATAGATTAGATGTATTAATTAAATATATTCTTGAATGATAAATGCTTTATAAAATAATGAATAATGAAGTGTGGGGATGGTGGTCTGAAACTTCACTTTGCGAGTAGATGACATCGTACACTATATGCTAACAGACAAAAATTTCATTACTAGTTTAACAACAGTCATCAACAATACGAATTGTCAAATATCGTTTGCCTTTAAACATTCACAATATTCAAGAACAATATATCTGTGGAAATTCTCTGCACAGATTTCATGCATGATTTATTCATAAGACAGAGGTAGGTGGAGGGATTAGAGGGTGAAGACTGAAACATCTTTCATACAGGTGTTTTTCTCATGCTGAGGTATAGTACATTTATATTGGGCGTTTTTTTAATGCTACATTTCTGTTGAAAAAAAAACGATCATGTGAAAGAGGCGTAAGTGTTCTGTACGATCCATGTCAGATAATATTTCAATATAACATTAACTGAGGCACATCTTTCGCCATTTACTTATTCTTGTTCTTCCTTTCAATTCAAATAAATTATAATTGAACAGAGTAGCATAGGTTTTGAATAACTAACAGTATAGCAATTATAAGGTACAGAGTAGCATAGGCAAATATGCTAACAGTATAGCAAATTGAACAGAGTAGCATAGGTTTTGAATAACTAACAGTATAGCAATTATAAGGTACAAATATAGATATTTACTCCTTTTTTTTGTTCTCTTTTAATAAAAAATGAATTTTAATAGACATATGTTAATATAACACCAAGGGAATATAGCATTGGTTTGAATGAATGAGAAGTTAAATGCGTCTTTTTCCTATCAAGCCAACGAGTTATTTTAGAACTAATGCCATTGCATGTAGTTGTACCATTGATTTTTGTGGTCTGTCATAAAATTCAATACGAGTTTCCAACGTCAAATATTATTCTCAAATTTTGAATACAATATCAATTCATCCCTAAATTAAGTTGGTATGAATATTACTTGGAATTGACATTTTTGTCTTCCTAAGCCTTCCTCAATTGGATGGTTATCACTCGGAGCATTACGTATAACTGACTTACTTCATTGCTTCCGAGCAGTGCAAAGAGCGTAAAGTCCATGCTATGTTCCAGCAAATTGAAGCCACTTTCATGCGACACATTCCATTTCGAAATGAGTTACGACGGCGCGTTCAGTTTGTTTGGATAATGAGGCAGTTTCCAAACGAGTTTCCAGGCTACAGATGTTGTTCTATTGCTCACAGAGTTTGGGTAATTTCAGTCAGGAAAAAATACTCTCAAATTTGCCCAATTAACTGAAAATTTTTCGAACCGGAAAGAAAGCTAAAGTAACCTACTACCATTAAATTATAAGACTATAATAATATGTACTTTATCATATTTCAATGAAATATGTGTTAATTCTGACTAAACCATTGAAACTGTCATTAACAGTTCGTTTTAAGTTCTGTAACCACTTATATCTTCAAATACAGAAAACATCCAAACCAAGCAAAGTAACCTCGTTTAGAAGACTGTCGCCTCGAATTTTTATGCAAATTGTATACTTGCTATCTAGCAACTTCTGAATATAAATTCTTGGGGATTGCCACAAGAAAATTGTAATATAAAAAAGAATATGATTATATCAATTATCGTGGTGAAGTTATTACACATATAATTATATGTGAAATTATCAGATCATTGAAAAACTTCGATTTAGCATATGCTGCAGCCTTGCATATTTCAATGGTTTAAAATCTCATCAATATGATAGTAACCGCACAAGACACAGGTGTAGGAATGTATCTAAATTACGAGTGAATGTACATTCATTGGCTGCAGGCAATTAATAAATTGCCAGAGAATAGGGCTGAGAATAATATTACTCTATTCACTACAGACAACATTGGCAGATGGCTCTTCTGTGATGGCAATATAATTGGACAACATAGCCATCTTCACTGCAACCTATGACTCCGTTGTGCATTTCTATATACTTCATTTTCTGGTGTACAAAACATTAATTCACAATATTTAATTCGATTACTGTATAAATTACCTAATTAATTATACTAGAATATGGCATATAGAATATAACCGTTTGATATTTTTCATGATCAACTTTCCCTACCTAAAATAAATTTTAGTGTCAGTTAATCAGAATTTTTAGGTAATTAGAGATATTTTAGAATGTTACGTGTAATAAGAGTGTAAGATAAAAAATTCCGATTATAATATAAACGCAATTTTAAATTATATAATATCAAATTAATTCTTATATTACTATAATCTCTTATAACTAATAATACGAAACATACATATATTGAAATGAAATTGAGAATTCTTCATCAGCAACACACGAATCATCATAAAGAGAGAAAAGTATGATAGGTATATAAATTCACCACTGATTAAGCCTTCTAAAGCTCTTTTAGACCATAATTACTAAATCATATTTTACCTTGCCTCTCATTCTGCCAGGGACAATTACACTACCTAAATCATTCTATGACGTTTATTACCCCATAAAATGCTCCTCTCCATCGATTTTGTCATTCAGTAAGAAAGCCAAACAGCGCCGATCTTTTGAACGGATCGCAGGAAATGACAGCAAAGAATGACCGTCCAGACCGTGATGTAGGAAAGTCCTTTGATGGAAGAAGTTCAGTGTAATGAACGACCTGAACTTCAATTCGCGATTGTTAGGTCATTTTTTCAATAAATAAATATTTATCAGAGTGCAGAGTGATAACTCTTAGCTGTCCTAGGTTAAGTTAAAGCTCCGCTGGCATATATAGTGTTAAAGCAATAGAATAACGTTTCTTTTAAATAGGTAGCATATAGTAAACGACATGAACTTCAATTAAAGATTATTAGGCATTTTTTTCAATAAATACATATCTATCAGAGAGATAACTCATGGATATCTTAGGTTAAGTTAATAAGAGCATTAAAATAACGTTTCTGTTAAATAAGTAGCTCATACTAAACGACATGAACATCAATTCAAGATTGCATGGTCATTTTTTTCAATAAATAGATATCTATTAGTGAGATAACTCATAAATCTCTTAGGTGAACTATAACAACCATTATTATTAATTTTAAGCATATTGAAGAGAACCCTTTTTGGCTTTACTAAATTACTGATTCATTTTATTTTCTTATTATGAAAATTGATGCAATATCAATTACAATAACATTTAAAAACTTCAAAAAAATAACGAAATAATTAAGAAACTATTTGTAGATACTAATAAAAAAAACTGTCTATTTGTATGATTTGTGTAAAAAGACTGTGAAGATTTGAATTTTTAGTCTTTCGCCGCATTATCGCTCGTAAACACCTCAGTGAAGTGTTCAATCATTGAGTGATGCTACTTGAACATGGTACCCCGTGTGACTTCTTCATTTGGGGTTATATAAAGCCAATTTTCTTCGCTAATTATAATTAGATTGATTGAACAGTAAATGCTATATTTTTCAATCATACAACATAATACAAAACATTAAATTAGAAGAGTATACATTTTGACACAATTGAATTCACCTGCGGGGAGTGATCGGCAGCAGTAGAACGAAAAGAATATGAAAATATATATTTTTTAAGAAGATAAACAGATATCTGCTAGTCGTTGTAATTCATCTAACAATAGAAATAACAGTGTGCTAGTGATAATACAGATATGAAAAGGTCGAAATTACTGATTGTTACGATTTAATTTACACATTGTGTAAGAATTCCTAAAAGTAGCATATAATCGATTTAAGAAAATATAAACAAACCTAGTAATACAGTATAGCAGTAGGTAGGCGCTAGGTAGTTTGAATTTATTAGACGGTAGGAAGGGATGGAAAGGTGAGAGACTTTTCACCTCGTAGCTATCTAACTTCTTTATTAGATACTTAATAATCCAAAATGCGCTACTTCCTCGACGATAATCTTATTTAATGCAACATCAGCAATGTGGTAGCTAAAATTTTGTCACTAATTCGACTGTTTTCTGAAAATTCAAGCAAGTTACGAGTGTCATGAATTTAAACATTTAATAGAGTTTAAAATATATATATCTCTATAATATAATACGCTAGATCTGTGTGTTTGTCTCTATTATTCACAAACGGTTAGACCTAGAGACTTGAAAAATTACAACTTTTTAGAAAGTCGTGTCGAATTTAACGTGTTAAAAGGATTATTTGAAATTCAAACGTGTTTTCATTAACACTTGATTTATAATGATATAGATAGAAATTAATTAGATATACTTTACAGGATATTTTCAGAGACTATCAAACAGAATGGGCTGAAATTTTCTGGAAACCTCCGGCCTATGGTCCTACAGAACGCTATTGATTTGTTTTACGAAATTCAAACGTGTTTTTGAATTATTCAAATTTTAAGTTTTAATGGAATAGATAGGGATTTAATTCAAATCGGCAAATACATATCCCTACAAACAACGGTGTGTCGATTCGATGGAACAATCTTTCGATTCGATTTCCCAGGCAATCGAAGAGAAATCGAATCGATATACGTTGTTTATAGCAATGCTGACATACGAAATAATTGAAAAATAAAATTTGCATTAATTGAATCGAAAAAATATCTACAATATGTAAAAATGGTCAACAAAAGTGACTGCGTTAACCGTTTTCCGAAAATCGAAGTGCTTTTCGAGATATGACAAAAATTAGAAAACGAATAATAAAATTCTACGCTGCATGGTTATCATTTCTCCTCATGAAAATACATTATATATTTTGCACGATTGAAAATATAATAATTAATTTTAATATTGATATTGACGGGTGGGAATATGAATAAATATAAATATTTGAAATATACGATATTTAAAATACATTGAATAGAATAATAACGAATTTTACATTATTTTATTAAGTAATTTAAAGAAATGGAATATTAGCTGCTACCTATATAATATGACGATTTTATTTCTCCTATTTCAAGCATTGAACTGATCGATGTAGCTAATTGTTTTACTTTTTCATAATGTGATTATTGGAATTATGTTTATAATTTGTAGTTATTTATACAGCTATTTTACATAATAATTTATGATCTATACGACAGTATTCTATCAAATTTATGACGTCACGGGAAAGAAAATTACTCTTTACTGGTACCTTATTCTTATGAAATGTAATGGAAAACGGGATGTGTAATGTGTATGAACAAACACAATAAGTGATGTACTAAAATATTACTATTAAAAAATATATAATAATATATACACGCTGCCGTGCATTTTGCATGTGTAACCACTAGTTTATTGCATGGCCGGTAAATTCCACCGCGGAAAGTTCTCCCGTGGAAAGTTCCACCAGGAAGATTCCACCGCGGAAGATTCCACCGGCGTTAAATGCAAGATGTGGAAAATTCCACAACGGAATTCTAAGTATAGGTAATGGATAATTATAAATGAATGAATCTTCCTTTTAAATATAAAACAATTAATAATCCATCATATGGGCATTAAATATTTAACTGATTAAAAGTGACAGAATATGACGCTGGTATTGGAACACCAACCTTTGGCAATACTGATAAATTTAGCATGTTTCATTATTGAAAAAGTTAATATTAAGCAGCAATATATGACAAGCATGTTTTTAATGTCTATTTCTATAGAGTCAATTTAAGGGCACCGTTCCCAGATTTTGAAAAAAAATTTATTATTGAAGCTACGGTTGTGAAACTTTGTTCACATATATAAAATGAATTCTAAGATGTTTTTGTATTCCGACATTTTTTCGATTCGACCCATAGAAAACGAGTTGTTCGAATTTCGAACAAATTTCGAACAGTGTGTAAATTAATAAATGGATACTACAATTTTGTAGTTATGACATTATGTTTTTTGCATTCGATTCTCCACAAGATTCTCTACAAACTGTTGGAGCGTTTTTTTGATTTTTCGAATTGGTTTTCGAATTATTGAAATTTTTAGTGAAAAAAAAAATGAAAAAATATAAATTTCAAAATTCAATATTTCGAAAATTAAATAAAACTCTTCAAGAGTTTGTAGAGAATTTCGGGGAGAATCTAATGCAATAAACCGCAAAGCAGTAGATTCTACCAAAGAAAAAAGCCTTAGGCTTTTGAATTACATGATTTGTAGATATCTGAAGTAACGAGTAATCTCCCATTCAAAATTTGATAATCTGGCACGCAGCATACTACTCTCGCGAAGGTCTGCGTGTAACTGAGGAATATTTCTTTGCAAACCTTAGTGGATGTGTTATTAGTGGTAGGTTAGATACCAGATATAGCGAGATAATTAATTATTACGAATTATAATTGGCTGAGAGATGGATTTTAGAGTACATATTGACCAAGGTTCATAGACTATAACAGGTTAAACGAATGGGGAAAAAATTGTCATTGAGAAAACAATATTTTCTGTCTTCCTTCTCGAATATCTCTTAAACGGTAGATTAAACTTGTGCGTGACTCAGAATAGAATTCTTTAGAATTTAATAATTTATCGAATGGTATAAAAAAATATTTTAATAAAATGGTTATTATCACTACAAAACCAACAAAAACTAACTGCTATTCACTACGACAATTAGCAATGGAAGGAACAATTTCTGTCTTTCTTCTTGAATATCTCTTAAACGATAGATTAAACCCGGGCGTGAGTCAGAATAGAATTCTTTAGAATTTAATATTCTATCGAATGGTATAAAAAATATTTCAAAGAAATGGTTATTTCCACTGTTAAAAGAACAAAAAGCTAACTACTATTCACGTCGTTGTCCGTTAATTAATGGGCACTGGTCAACATTTTAATCCGCTTTATCTAGCTAAAAGCCTAAAATAAGAACAAACCTAATATTGCAATAATAAAATAAGAAATAAACAATGTAAAATGTCAATTATTCGTAACATAGGTTTTAATCTAAAGAATAGGTTTTCATAAAAAGAATTTGTAGACTCAGCTCTTAGTAACATTTCGTACTATTTCTATTCGTTTAACCTGTTATAGTCTATGAACCTTGCATATTGACTCCCTACCCCCCGGCCCTCTTTTCCCTTTCTCCCTCTCCTCAGGGGGGTTAGAGTTACACGATACCTCTGGTATTTTGCACACACTATAAGAAGGTTATGAAGCAACTATTTACACAATAAAAAAAAATTGAGATTTCAAAAGAAACTCTGTACGTGTTATGATTTTTATATCTTATGTGAGTTTTGAATTTATAATTTTTATCCGTATGTCTGTGGTTTCAGATCGAAGCTAGTTAATGTACCGCAATTTACCTGCTTAACTCTATTTTCAAACTTTAGTTAAACAGTTACAGAAAGTTTTAGCTTTGTAATGTTTCTTTTTATATTAAAATATATCGATACTAATTCAACATTTTATTTCAGTACGTGTCAAATTGATTCTTTAATTCCACCAATCATCGTCGCTGATTTAATTTTTAATATATCTTGGTACATTTAAAAACTTGGGTGATAGATAGTTTTTATATATAAAATATAATTTATGTTACAAAAAAAATATTATCCTTAATTTCAGTTTCAACAAATATATGTTTAAAGGAGAATCAAACGGAATCTGAATTGTTGGTCACTTGGGCAGTAGAACTTTATTGTTGAATTTCCACGATTTAAATTTTATAAAAAATTAATTGATATATATTTTAAAGATCGTTCGATCTGTTTATCACTTCGTATCTTCGCCTTAGCTTATCTCGTAGTTCTTGACTTAACATAACATATTCTTAAAATTTCTTGAATTTCTAACTAATGAAATGTTGTTCGGTTATCACAAAAAAAACATTTTACTTTGAATCAGTTAATATTAATTGTTATACCTTCTGTAAATGAAATCCAAAATTATGTGGTGGAATTTTCCAGCGGTGGAATATTCCGTGGTGGAACTTACCAGCGGTGGAACTTACCTTGTAGAACTTTCCGCGGTGGAATTTTCCGCGGGGGAATTAACCTAGAACCGTTTATTGTATTCATCCATCGTCTTCTATTAAAATTTCAGAAATATTTAATTAGTGTCTTAAATATCACTCTACAGGGTGGGGCGTAAGTTTGGAAGCAATTTTTCAAACATTAATAAAATTCTTAAAAATAAGTTCCTACAGTTGGTGATAGGGTTTGAACTATAGTAGAGACACTACATTGTGACCTGGCAGTTTTATTTTTTACAAAAATTTAGTCAATTCAAAAATGTCAGACAAAAGAGAAGCAATTATTGCTCTACACCGTGCCGGGAAGTCAGATTCCGTCATTTCAAAGACTCTCTCAATAGCGAGATCGACTGTTTGGAAGTGTGTGAAGCGTTTTAATGAGAGAGGAGACTTGACTGATCGTCCAAGAAGTGGTAGACCACGCTCACAACGAACCAAACAACTGATAAAATGTGCCAGAGAGAAGATCTGGAGGAACCCGAAAAGGTCAATACGATTGTTAGCAAAAAAAGCTAATGTGAGTCTCAGAACAATGAGAAGAGTTGTCAAAGAAGACCTAAAGATGTCTTCTTTCACCCTCCAAAAGAGACAGACTCTGTCAGAAGCTGTAAAGAAAAAGAGATTGGAGAGAAGCAAAGCACTTCTGAGAGAATTGAAGTCTGGCACGGCTGGTGAAATTGTTTGGTCTGACGAAAAATATTTCACAGTGGAAATGGCTCACAACCGGAGGAATGACAGAATAATTGGTAAAAGTGCAAAAGACATCCCATACGACCAAAAAACTGTCCACAGAACCATGAAACCTGCTTCAGTAATGGTCTGGGCCACCGTTTCAGAAACTTGGAGATCTCCTTTAATTTTTGTGGAACAAGGCGCCAAAATAAATGCTAAATGTTATATTGAGAATATTTTGACGCCAATGTTGGAGTCAGCTAAGGATCACTTCGGTAATGACACTCTATGGACATTTCTGCAAGACGGCGCGACTTCACATACTGCAAATGTCACTCAAAACTGGTGCCATGACCATCTTCCACGGTTTTGGTCCAAAGAAATGTGGCCTCCCTGCTCCCCAGATGTTAATCCTATGGACTTTTCGGTATGGTCCATTCTTGAATCAAAGGCCTGTGGTAAATTCCATCGCAGTGTGGATGATTTAAAGCGTTCGCTCCAGAGATCTTGGAAGGAAATTTCACAAGAACAGTTGCGTGCCGCAGTAGGAGGAGTTCGGAGGAGATTTGAGGCTGTTATTAAAAACAAGAGGGGACATTTTGAATAAATTTATGATTTTTGAATTCTTAAAACCCTTATGTAATAATACATAACTGTAAATTAATAAATATATTTTTCGTTGGATTATAATATGCACTTTCATTTGCTTCCAAACTTACGCCCCACCCTGTAGTATGCTATTTAGATAATTTATAGAGAATCTTACTAGATTTCTGGATAATTTACACTGAAGAGAGTAGTGGTACTTGGATCTTAACACATACTGTATTTATCTCAGTTTGTAAACATCTGAGCTCAATCACTAAATAAAAACAGTTGTAATTTAAATACAATGATTTTACTGAAGTTACCTACATATAAGAGAGAGTGATTAGAATAGCCCATATAATGCTATTAAATTAATAATGCGTTTTTTTGTCAAAGCCAATTGGCAAATGCAAAAAAAAATACCTAAGCCGAAATCAAATAAGAGAGAGAGATAGAGAACAAGATTCATAGGTCTCCAAGAGAATTAGATCTCCATACATTTTCTCATTCAGACTCGAGGCTCAAGCAGTAAACAATTAGACGTCGTTGGTTCTCCGGGTAGGCTCCCCGATCCCCACATCCAGCATCTAAGGTCTGTGCTCTGTATTCAGTTGAAGTTTACACGTTAAAAGAAGAAAGGACCAGATGATGCAACCGAGAAATCATGCGAGATGAACTAAATTCTCACTCAAAAGATTGGACATTGGGGCATTATGAAGACTCTGAAAGCTGGTTCAACTCATATCCATATGGTCATGATAAAAAGTACAAATGGCTCGTGGTACAGGTGAGTTGTGATAGTCTATGTGAACTACAGCGTTCTGCATTCACTGCATCCTCCATGTGGGATGGAGTCAGATACAGACTAGCTTACTGGTCTTTCAAAATGCTTGAAAGGAGGTTTTCTCGATTCCGTGAAATGGCAGAACATCGTTAATGTCAGAACCTTCTTGTCATCGAGCCTTTTTTGTGGGGGGTTGCACACAGGCGATTTGAAGTCAGCCATGCCTCGAACCTGTGGAGGTAGATCTGTAAGCTGGAGTTGGTCAGATTAATGTCCAGTCTTTAGCATTAGGAAATCGATGACGGTATCAATTTGGGTATTAAGAAGACTAAATAGAGAAGAGATTCTAATGAGAAGCTGAAATTAGACTGCAATGTTGTTGTTCGAGAATGTGGAACAAGCTGATCGTTCAGCAAATGTCGAATAGCAGCTTCGTGACTTTGTTCCCGCGTTATTGATAAAACTTGGAAAATTGGATGTAGGTCTAGAAAAAGGTACCTGAAAACACTATTACGGTCTGCATCCGTTGAGAGGAACAGAGAGAATATTCTGATGATGAGTAGTGCCCATTAGTCTGGAGATGTTTGAAGGAATAAAAGAAATGATCATTCACTACAGTTATTTTCTCCAGCTGCTCAGAAAACGAATTTCATCTGGTATCAGTTGGCTGTGAGTCAAACCAGTAGAAGTCATCAACAAAACAGATTAACAGAAAGGGTTGTTCTTTTATAGAACTTTATTTTTTAGCTCCGATAGTCGATTATGTAATATTGAATTTAATAAAAAAAATTGATATTATGACTGAATATAAGTATGTATGTATATACAGGAGCAAGTGGAGATAACGGACCCCGGTCCGTTATCTTTATTTGGTTATATTCTTAATATTGAAACAATAATTGGATTTAAAATAATATTTTGGAATCATAGATACCATATTTGAGGATTTAAGCAGATTTTTTTTTCGATTTTTTAATTACTTGTTCTTCACAACCTTAAAATTGATCGATCATATTACTGCAAAGAAAACTAATGGAAATTTATATTAAAACTAATGGAAAATATGTTGTTTTTCATCAATTATTTCAATTACCATATTTCTGGTCCATTATCTTTACTAGCTTCATTTTTGGTCCGTTATCTTTACTAGCTTCATTTTTGGTCCGTTATCTTTACTAACTTCATTTTTGGTCCGTTATCTTTACTAGCTTCATTTTTGGTCCGTTATCTTTACTAGATTCATTTTTGGTCTGTTATCTTTACTAGCTTCATTTTTGGTCCGTTATCTTTACTAGCTTTATTTTTGGTCCGTTATCTTTACTAGCTTCATTTTTGGTCCGTTATCTTTACTAGCTTCTTTTTTGCTCCGTTATCTTTACTAGCTTCATTTTTGGTCCGTTATCTTTACTAGCTTCATTTTTGGTCCGTTATCTTTACTTGCTCCTATATACATATTATAGCGATTATCTATGTTTTTGATACGTTCATTAATCTATAATGAATGATATACTAATGTATAAGAATCAAAACATAGTTAATAAATAAATCATTAAATAGAGCAGTTAATATGAATGAGGCTATCATTGTGTCTAACAATTTGTTGTCAATATGAACGAGGCTTATCTACCAATTTAGAACATTATGTTTTGATGCAATATCTTACAGCAATCTACAGTTTATCACGTCGGTAGGTTTACACTGCAGCTCATCTCGTATATAGCTAGGCAGTATATAAGCTTATCTAAGAGCTGAGCAGACTCCGTCGTTGGACTATTCTGACATGACATACAATGGATTGTTGCAAGATATTGTATCAACAGTAAATGCTCTAAATATATTGTCACAAGGATTCGAATCTCGTTCAGCATAGCAAATCTAGTTAAGTATCGACATGTAATAGTTAGGATGCATATAAATGATAGTCATCAAATTAGTTTCTATGTAAAATGAACTAAATACGATGGAGCTTCAAGTGCTATTAAATATATAGATTTAGTGAAATTAAATACAATGTCTCCAGTGTGGGTAAAAACAAACAACGCTCATATCTTCTGGATAGAAAAGATAATATTTTCTAACGACCTAAGAAAAAATAAGAAAAGTATTTCCTGAATAGCCTAGATTGAGGGGTAACAACGCAAAGTATTGAAAGAACTGATCTTCAAGATTGGGTTTACATCATATCAACGGGTCCTAAACAAAGTAGCAGATATTTATTATCGTGTGGATTCATTTATCCTCGGGTTTCCTCGAGAGAGATGTTTTTATTTCTCCATTGCAAGGCCAAAGGTTTTAGTTAGTGAGAGGTGAAGTGTTCCTGAGAAATGGTCTAGTGATTTATTTCTAAAGAAAGAATGTTTTAGGGGAGCCACTTGCAGGAAGGAAAACAAATCAAGAGCAGATTAAAGTGACCCTGCAACAGTTAGAGGGACTATAAATGAAATCGTTTGACGAAGAAAACAAAATTAAGCAACGAACAAAAACAATCAAATTCAGTCGACAAAACAAGACATCCTCTTTCAGGTTTCTCAATATAAATTTTATTGTCGTGATATAGAACTCATAATACAATTATTACTTATGGTTTTGTAGAGGTCATAAAATTTCTTCTTTTATAAAAATTGTCCGATTGCGCTAAAAGGAATATGAATTAATGTGTTCCATTTTTTACAGAAATTGATAGTCAGATTGCGCTAAAATATATTCAATTTTTTATTGAAATTGATTATGTTCGACTACATACACTTTTGACCAATCAGGAATAGATTAATTAATCGTCAAAATTGAACTGCACAGACTGGGTGAAATAGAAAGTTTGAACCTGTACTCAATCTTGAAAAAAATATACGAGTCTCACGCAGCAACTCTTTAAATGTTTTACTCTCTTCATTTTCATATATTTATTTAATGTTGTAGAGTAATAAACTCAGACAGTACAAAAATAGAGCATAATACTGTATTTAGGAAAAACTAGGTTTAATTGAAATATTTATTTATAATTTAGCTAGTGATAATAATATGTTTGTCTACTAAATAGTGAATAATTAAGTAGGCCTATAACAATCAAGAGTATTTCTCTCTATTTTTTTTCAATTGAAAACAATATTTATATCCCAAATAATGAATTCAAAATATCAGTATTTCGTCTTATTTACTGTAAATGATTATTACACTAAATCCATTCGGAGAAGACCATTTCAAAAGGAAATAATACCTTTATTGTTCTAAATACTGAAGAAATTAAAAAAAAGACTAAATCATTTCATATTTTTCATAAGATTTATGTACGTGAACTAGAAAAAAAAGAAATGGACTAAGAAAAGAAATGAAGATGCATGAAATTTAGGTTTTCATAATATACAGGGTGCGGAGAGAGTCCCCGATCATATAAAAATGTTAATATAATGAGTTGTGATGGATGAAATATAACAAAACTTATCACACAATATCTCAATAAACCCATTTAACAGTTATACCAATTATTTTTCAATATGACCACCATTGGCAGCGATTACTCTCTCGAGTCTACCTCTGAAGCTCTTTACTGCGGCACGAAACGTTTCTTGGGGAATTTTGGCCCATTGTCGCTCGAGGGACTTCTTCAGAGTTCCCGTACAATCATGAGCTGTAGCACACGCTTCCTTCTACAAGATGGACCACACACAAAAGTCCAGAGGGTTCAGGTCTTGCGATGAAGGAGGCCACAATTCCTTCCTCTAAAACGCAGGAAAATGACGCTCACACCAATCCTGAGTTTTGTTCGCTGTGTGTGCAGCGAACCGTCCTGTTGAAAAGTGAAAGGCCTCTCCTTAAAGTGTTTCTTCATCTTGGCTTGTCCTGGAGTCAAAATATCCTCGATATACGATTTTGCGTTAATTTTAGCTCTTTCTTTTATGAAAATGAGAGGAGATCTACAACTTCCAGAGATGGCAGCCCAAACCATCACAGAGGCAGGCTTTTGGCGACGGAAAACAGTCTTTACAGATGGAGGGATACTGTCAGCACTTTTTGCCAAAATTCTGTCGATATGGGATTTGAATTTAGCCTCCACAGTGAACATTTTCTCATCCGAAAAGACGATCTCACCAGTCTGCGTGCCATCTTCATTGCATTCAAAAGAATCTTTGATCTGTCCAGCCTCTTTTGTTTCTGCAAGTCCGTGAGCCGTTGCATGTTGGTCATTTTGAAGGAGGACAACTTTAGGTCATCTTTGACGATGGTTCTCACACTTTTTTCGTCGATATCCATAC
>CANNZV010001072.1:0-185105 GCA_947561585.1 Caprella mutica
CTAGGACTATTTACCGAATGGCAGTTATTTTTCCCCGAATAGATATTTACATTATATATCCGTGGGTAGGATCAAGGGTAGGACTCCATTTGGTATTCCATTAGGTTTCATTAGGTTTCATTAGGTTCCATTAGGTTCCATTTGGTTCCATTAGGTTCCATTAGGTTTCATTAGGTTCCATTAGGTTCTATTAGGTTTCATTAGGTTCTATTACGTTCCATTCGGTAAATAGTCCTACCGCCTGGCAGGGGGGCTCGGGGGCGGCACGTCCCTTAAATATGTACATATATCGAATATTAAAAAAAAATTACATAATTTTAAAACTTACACCATGTTAAAGTTTACATCTTGTTAAAGTTTACATCATGTTAAAGTTTACATCATGTTAAAATTTACATCATGTTAAAATTTACATTATATCAAAATTACCATGGAATTATGTTATTACGTAATATAACTTAAATGTTATTTTTAATTATCAAACGCATTTATATGGATTTAATATAATATAAACACAATTACTTTAAGCACATAATTTAAGTGACGTTTATTTTTTCTCTCTCTCTCGAATATATAAGTCAGTGGTGAAACTAGATATTGGTGTCGTTTTCTATGAGTAGAATTTTTCAACCCAGTTTGTTATTGATTGAAAGGCAGTAGTCATGTTCTCAGAGCATTGAATATGCACATCTAATAATAAACATTCACTCATTAAAGTAACGAGAGAAATAGTTAGTAACGATACATAGTGAGATAGTATATAATATATAATAGTTGTAGTATGCAATATATTTATGTTAGTTACTCCTGGAATTCTTTTCAAAGTTTTCTTTGGATAGCCATACTTCAGTAACAGACAGAATGCCAGACAAGGAAGTGGGTTGCAGTGTACGCCCTTTGCTTATTATACACTCTTTTGTACCTAAATTATACTATTGGTTTAACATGCAATAAGATGAACTAGAATCAACTGTATCGAAGCTTGAAAATTTTGTACGTCTTACTAGTGACTTGTGAGGAGTGTTAGATATCTGTAGTGAATGATATGAACGTAACGGTATGATTTCTTAGTGAAGTTTAATTAGCGATGTTTTCAATAATGAGAAATGACAACAGCTGCAAGTACCGCTATTTTAAACAAACAACTTTTATTTTAAATAAAATGAGGCAGTAACGCTGTATCTCATGGACAATGGAAGAAGACAGCATTTCTGATATTGAGAATAGCTCCTTCAAATGTAAAGATTGCTGTCATTATCTTAGAAAAAGCTTTGAATACATATCTTGCTTAGTTTGCTTGGTGCTTATTGCTATTTACGGAATAAAAGGAATATTCAAACACCTGGTGATCTCAATAGTATTCTCTTTCTTTTTCGTGGCTTACTTAATAAACTTTTGCTATTTTGATGTTGCTTTGACCAAATCAACGAGAAAAGTTGTGATAACTGAACGAGATCTAGAAAGTGCATCTTTCTTTGGAATACCAATTCGGCCCTTCACCTACTCTATACCTCTGGATCAGTCTGACATTGAAGATTACCACCACTACCCCAGCTCTAATCCGCCAGAGGAAGCTGAGAACAACTGTTCCACCACCGGTAGTATAGTTTCTACCGCTGCTACCACTTCATCATCCTGCCGACATTCAGCGGTGGTTTGCACCAGAAACGAACGCCATCCTGCAACCGTTGATCCCCCAAGCTACCAAGAGGCCATCCTTCTCCCCCCTCACCCGGTAGAAGTGCACTACCAGGAAGAGTGTGAAACACCTCCGCCTTCCTATGAAGTGGCAGAAGCTCTGTCCAAGTGGGGGAACATTTAACGACCTTTAAGCATAGTGAAGACTTTAGGGTGATATTCCTCCTCTTTTTGATGAAGCGTTATGTACAGTTTCGCCTGGAGGGCACAACCTTACTCCTACAAACAGGCTAGCAGACCCCTCTTTGCTCCTATTTTGAAGTGAGTTCTCTAACATAGCGAGATTTTATTCTAAATGCGTTAAATTTATATTTTTTAATTGTTAAAAAAAGATTGGAATCTAATGGCATAAATAATTTCATCCGAAAAGAATTGTAGCTACTACAATTATTAAAAAAACATTTCGATTAGTTAACTAATATCTAGTATCATAAATCTGCAAACTGCAATAAATTCAATTCAGTATGTATATTTTTATATCTTTTTAATTATTTTCATACTCGGGTACAACAATTGAACCAAACAGTAATATGACACTGAAGAAAAAGTTTTATACACTCTTTGTTTTGATTTCCAATTTGAATTCTATAAACAAACATTGCTGTTCCTCCTTTATTTTAGATTTAAATTATATCCTCTTACAACGTTTCTATAATAAGTTTCTCTTATTATATACCATTACAAGGATAGTTAATATTGGATTGATTATAGCTGGTATTCAAAACTAACGGTGTAAATTTTCTTTAGAAGAAAATTTAGTAAGTCGTAAGTAAAACGGATACTGTAGTGTTTGAAATTATGAAAATATTTAAAAATAAAATATATGTGCTATCAAATTTAATGGGGGTTGCAGCAAAATGATAAGAAACATAAGCCTGACACATAGTATATAAATTGAAATAATGATTGGAAGTGGTTATGTGTATGAATTGTAAAGTTATTGAAGAGCATATAATTAAAAGATTTATGTGATTCTTAGATTGTTTCATCGGAGATAAAACATAGCAGCGATGACCAAACCGAGTTGCTGTACTCTGAAAATCGGGGAAAGTAACCGTGCGACAATTTCTATGCTATCGATAAAAAACTGATTTATCAGTTCTAAAAATTAAACATTGAAAATTCATTTCTTTGACTCCATCATTTAGCGAGATCTTTTTATTGAACTCACTTATTTTGCAGGTTTGGTAATTTGAATTCTATATATAGTCTAGGAAATAAATAACACAGTGTAAATGTTAGATGCAGAAACCGTGTAGTTTTCAGTCAATAGTTTGAGATTTGGTAACATTGCTTTACCTCTTAGGACAGCTCCTCCCTTACGTGTAGTGAATAGAAAAGATGCCAATTAGTAAATTGTATATGTAACTAAAGAAGTTAATTGAGTACTAATTAAATCGTATCATTTAACTATAAACTTTATATTTTATTCATGTGCCCATGTCATAAATATGGATACAGGCAAATCAGTACTTTCTATATAAATATTATAGTGACTTTTATATAAAAAATTAGCAAAAAGAATTCAAATTATACTTCAATAATATTTTAAAATGTAATCTTCACAGTTAGAGGATATGCTGGCTATACTATGAATATTCATCGATAATGTTCTAATTGATATCTTCAGTTACTTACGTTTTCCTAATGGAATCTTTTTCTTTTAATACGATAACGTATCCTAGACAACGTTGTCAAATCTTAAAAAAATTTGACTGAAAAATACACGCTTTTTCTTCTAACATTTACACTGTAGCCTCAATTTTCCCCCGAAGTACTTTACTGTATCTAAAAAATACCTTCTGCGTGGATATTACCATACCCTCTCGATAATGTGGATACCCTCTCGATAATGTGGATACCCTCTCGATAATGTGGATACACTCTCGATAATGTGGATACACTCTCGACTCTCGATAATGTGGATACACTCTCGATAATGTGTATACACTCTCGATAATGTGGATACCCTCTCGATAATGTGGATACCCTCTCGATAATGTGGATACACTCTCGATAATGTGGATATACACTCTTGATAATGTGGATACACTCTTGGTAATGTGGATACACTCTTGATAATGTGGATACACTCTTGATAATGTGGATACACTCTTGATAATGTGGATACACTCTTGATAATGTGGATACACTCTTGATAATGTGGATACACTCTCGATAATGTGGATACCCTCTCGATAATGTGGATACCCTCTTGATATTGTGGATACACTCTTGATAATGTGGATACCCTCTTGATAATGTGGATACCCTCTTGATAATGTGGATACACTCTTGATAATGTGGATACCCTCTTGATAATATGGATACACTCTTGATAATGTGGGTACCCTCTCGATAATGTGGATACACTCTTGATAATGTGGATACACTCTTGATAATGTGGATACACTCTTGATAATGTGGATACACTCTCGATAATATGGATACCCTCTTGATAATGTGGATACCCACTTGATAATGTGGATACACTCTCGATAATGTGGATACCCTCTCGATAATGTGGATACACTCTCGATAATGTGGATACCCTCTCGATAATGTGGATACACTCTCGATAATGTGGATACATTCTTGATAATGTGGATACACTCTTGATAATGTGGATACACTCTTGATAATGTGGATACACTCTCGATAATGTGGATACCCTCTCGATAATGTGGATTCCCTCTCGATAATGTGGATACCCTCTCGATAATGTGGATACCCTCTCGATAATGTGGATACACTCTCGATAATGTGGATACACTCTTGATAATGTGGATACACTCTTGATAATGTGGATACACTCTTGATAATGTGGATACACTCTCGATAATGTGGATACCCTCTCGATAATGTGGATACCCTCTTGATAATGTGGATACCCTCTTGATAATGTTGATACACTCTCGATAATGTGGATACCCTCTCGATAATGTGGATACCCTCTCGATAATGAGGATACCCTCTTGATAATGTGGATACACTCTTGATAATGTGGATACCCTCTCGATAATGTGGATACCCTCTTGATAATGTGGATACACTCTTGATAATGTGGATACCCTCTTGATAATGTGGATACACTCTTGATAATGTGGATACCCTCTCGATAATGTGGATACACTCTTGATAATGTGGATACACTCTTGATAATGTGGATACACTCTTGATAATGTGGATACACTCTTGATAATGTGGATACCCTCTCGATAATGTGGATACACTCTCGATAATGTGAATACACTCTTGATAATGTGGATACACTCTTGATAATGTGGATACACTCTTGATAATGTGGATACACTCTCGATAATGTGGATACACTCTCGATAATGTGGATACACTCTTGATAATGTGGATACCCTCTCGATAATGTGGATACCCTCTTGATAATGTGGATACACTCTTGATAATGTGGATACCCTTTCGATAATGTGGATACCCTTTTGATAATGTGGATACCCTCTTGATAATGTGGATATACTCTCGATAATGTGGATACACTCTCGATTATGTGGATACCCTCTCGATAATGTGGATAATCTCTCGATAATGTGGATACCCTCTCGATAATGTGGATACCCTCTCGATAATGTGGATACACTCTCGATAATGTGGATACACTCTTGATAATGTGGATACACTCTTGATAATGTGGATACACTCTTGATAATGTGGATACACTCTTGATAATGTGGATACACTCTTGATAATGTGGCTACACTCATGATAATGTGGATACACTCTTGATATTGTGGATACACTCTTGATAATGTGGATACACTTTTGATATTGTGGATACACTCTTGATAATGTGGATACACTCTTGATAATGTGGATACACTCTTGATAATGTGGATACCCTCTCGATAATGTGGATACACTCTCGATAATGTGGATACACTCTCGATAATGTGGATACACTCTCGATAATGTGGATACACTTTTGATAATGTGGATACACTCTTGATAATGTGGATACACTCTTGATAATGTGGATACCCTCTCGATAATGTGGATACACTCTCGATAATGTGGATACACTCTTGATAATGTGGATACACTCTTGATATTGTGGATACACTCTTGATAATGTGGATACCCTCTTGATAATGTGAATACCCTCCTGATAATGTGGATACACTCTTGATAATGTGGATACACTCTTGATAATGTGGATACCCTCTTGATAATGTGAATACCCTCCTGATAATGTGGATACACTCTTGATAATGTGGATACACTCTTGATAATGTGGATACCCTCTTGATAATGTGAATACCCTCTTGATAATGTGGATACACTCTTGATAATGTGGATACACTCTCGATAATGTGGATACACTCTTGATAATGTGGATACACTCTTGATAATGTGGATACACTCTTGATAATGTGGATACACTCTTGATATTGTGGATACACTCTTGATAATGTGGATACCCTCTCGATAATGTGGATACACTCTTGATAATGTGGATACCCTCTCGATAATGTGGATACACTCTCGATAATGTGGATACACTCTTGATAATGTGGATACACTCTTGATAATGTGGATACCCTCTCGATAATGTGGATACCCTCTTGATAATGTGGATACACTCTTGATAATGTGGATACCCTCTTGATAATGTGGATACACTCTTGATAATGTGGATACCCTCTCGATAATGTGGATACACTCTTGATAATGTGGATACACTCTTGATAATGTGGATACACTCTTGATAATGTGGATACACTCTTGATAATGTGGATACCCTCTCGATAATGTGGATACACTCTCGATAATGTGAATACACTCTTGATAATGTGGATACACTCCTGATAATGTGGATACACTCTTGATAATGTGGATACACTCTTGATAATGTGGATACACTCTCGATAATGTGGATACACTCTCGATAATGTGGATACACTCTTGATAATGTGGATACCCTCTCGATAATGTGGATACCCTCTTGATAATGTGGATACACTCTTGATAATGTGGATACCCTTTCGATAATGTGGATACCCTCTTGATAATGTGGATACCCTCTTGATAATGTGGATACACTCTCGATAATGTGGATACACTCTCGATTATGTGGATACCCTCTCGATAATGTGGATGATCTCTCGATAACGTGGATACCCTCTCGATAATGTGGATACCCTCTCGATAATGTGGATACACTCTCGATAATGTGGATACACTCTTGATAATGTGGATACACTCTTGATAATGTGGATACACTCTTGATAATGTGGATACACTCTTGATAATGTGGATACACTCTTGATAATGTGGATACACTCTTGATAATGTGGATACACTCTTGATATTGTGGATACACTCTTGATAATGTGGATACACTCTTGATATTGTGGATACACTCTTGATAATGTGGATACACTCATGATAATGTTGATACACTCTTGATAATGTGGATACTCTCTCGATAATGTGGATACACTCTCGATAATGTGGATACACTCTCGATAATGTGGATAAACTTTCGATAATGTGGATACACTTTTGATAATGTGGATGCACTCTTGATAATGTGGATACACTCTTGATAATGTGGATACCCTCTCGATAATGTGGATACACTCTCGATAATGTGGATACACTCTTGATAATGTGGATAAACTCTTGATAATGTGGATACCCTCTTGATAATGTGGATACACTCTTGATAATGTGGATACACTCTTGATAATGTGGATACCCTCTTGATAATGTGAATACCCTCCTGATAATGTGGATACACTCTTGATAATGTGGATACACTCTTGATAATGTGGATACACTTTTGATAATGTGGATACACTCTTGATAATGTGGATACACTCTTGATAATGTGGATACCCTCTCGATAATGTGGATACACTCTCGATAATGTGGATACACTCTTGATAATGTGGATACACTCTTGATAATGTGGATACACTCTTGATAATGTGGATACACTCTTGATATTGTGGATACACTCTTGATAATGTGGATACCCTCTTGATAATGTGAATACCCTCCTGATAATGTGGATACACTCTTGATAATGTGGATACACTCTTGATAATGTGGATACCCTCTTGATAATGTGAATACCCTCCTGATAATGTGGATACACTCTTGATAATGTAGATACACTCTTGATAATGTGGATACCCTCTTGATAATGTGAATACCCTCTTGATAATGTGGATACACTCTTGATAATGTGGATACACTCTCGATAATGTGGATACACTCTTGATAATGTGGATACACTCTTGATAATGTGGATACACTCTTGATAATGTGGATACACTCTTGATATTGTGGATACACTCTTGATAATGTGGATACCCTCTCGATAATGTGGATACACTCTTGATAATGTGGATACCCTCTCGATAATGTGGATACACTCTCGATAATGTGGATACACTCTTGATAATGTGGATACACTCTTGATAATGTGGATACACTCTTGATAATGTGGATACACTCTTGATATTGTGGATACACTCTTGATAATGTGGATACCCTCTTGATAATGTGAATACCCTCTTGATAATGTGGATACACTCTTGATAATGTGGATACACTCTTGATAATGTGGATACCCTCTTGATAATGTGAATACCCTCCTGATAATGTGGATACACTCTTGATAATGTGGATACACTCTTGATAATGTGGATACCCTCTTGATAATGTGAATACCCTCTTGATAATGTGGATACACTCTTGATAATGTGGATACACTCTCGATAATGTGGATACACTCTTGATAATGTGGATACACTCTTGATAATGTGGATACACTCTTGATAATGTGGATACCCTCTTGATAATGTGAATACCCTCTCGATAATGTGGATACCCTCTCGATAATGTGGATACACTCTTGATAATGTGGATACACTCTTGATAATGTGGATACACTCTCGATAATGTGGATACACTCTCGATACTGTGGATACACTCTTGATAATGTGGATACCCTCTTGATAATGTGAATACCCTCCTGATAATGTGGATACACTCTTGATAATGTGGATACACTCTTGATAATGTGGATACCCTCTTGATAATGTGAATACCCTCCTGATAATGTGGATACACTCTTGATAATGTGGATACACTCTTGATAATGTGGATACCCTCTTGATAATGTGAATACCCTCTTGATAATGTGGATACACTCTTGATAATGTGGATACACTCTCGATAATGTGGATACACTCTTGATAATGTGGATACACTCTTGATAATGTGGATACACTCTTGATAATGTGGATACACTCTTGATATTGTGGATACACTCTTGATAATGTGGATACCCTCTCGATAATGTGGATACACTCTTGATAATGTGGATACCCTCTCGATAATGTGGATACACTCTCGATAATGTGGATACACTCTTGATAATGTGGATACACTCTTGATAATGTGGATACCCTCTCGATAATGTGGATACCCTCTTGATAATGTGGATACACTCTTGATAATGTGGATACCCTCTTGATAATGTGGATACACTCTTGATAATGTGGATACCCTCTCGATAATGTGGATACACTCTTGATAATGTGGATACACTCTTGATAATGTGGATACACTCTTGATAATGTGGATACACTCTTGATAATGTGGATACCCTCTCGATAATGTGGATACACTCTCGATAATGTGAATACACTCTTGATAATGTGGATACACTCTTGATAATGTGGATACACTCTTGATAATGTGGATACACTCTTGATAATGTGGATACACTCTCGATAATGTGGATACACTCTCGATAATGTGGATACACTCTTGATAATGTGGATACCCTCTCGATAATGTGGATACCCTCTTGATAATGTGGATACACTCTTGATAATGTGGATACCCTTTCGATAATGTGGATACCCTCTTGATAATGTGGATACCCTCTTGATAATGTGGATACACTCTCGATAATGTGGATACACTCTCGATTATGTGGATACCCTCTCGATAATGTGGATGATCTCTCGATAACGTGGATACCCTCTCGATAATGTGGATACCCTCTCGATAATGTGGATACACTCTCGATAATGTGGATACACTCTTGATAATGTGGATACACTCTTGATAATGTGGATACACTCTTGATAATGTGGATACACTCTTGATAATGTGGATACACTCTTGATAATGTGGATACACTCTTGATAATGTTGATACACTCTTGATATTGTGGATACACTCTTGATAATGTGGATACACTCTTGATATTGTGGATACACTCTTGATAATGTGGATACACTCATGATAATGTGGATACACTCTTGATAATGTGGATACTCTCTCGATAATGTGGATACACTCTCGATAATGTGGATACACTCTCGATAATGTGGATACACTTTCGATAATGTGGATACACTTTTGATAATGTGGATACACTCTTGATAATGTGGATACACTCTTGATAATGTGGATACCCTCTCGATAATGTGGATACACTCTCGATAATGTGGATACACTCTTGATAATGTGGATAAACTCTTGATAATGTGGATACCCTCTTGATAATGTGGATACACTCTTGATAATGTGGATACACTCTTGATAATGTGGATACCCTCTTGATAATGTGAATACCCTCCTGATAATGTGGATACACTCTTGATAATGTGGATACACTCTTGATAATGTGGATACACTTTTGATAATGTGGATACACTCTTGATAATGTGGATACACTCTTGATAATGTGGATACCCTCTCGATAATGTGGATACACTCTCGATAATGTGGATACACTCTTGATAATGTGGATACACTCTTGATAATGTGGATACACTCTTGATAATGTGGATACACTCTTGATATTGTGGATACACTCTTGATAATGTGGATACCCTCTTGATAATGTGAATACCCTCCTGATAATGTGGATACACTCTTGATAATGTGGATACACTCTTGATAATGTGGATACCCTCTTGATAATGTGAATACCCTCCTGATAATGTGGATACACTCTTGATAATGTAGATACACTCTTGATAATGTGGATACCCTCTTGATAATGTGAATACCCTCTTGATAATGTGGATACACTCTTGATAATGTGGATACACTCTCGATAATGTGGATACACTCTTGATAATGTGGATACACTCTTGATAATGTGGATACACTCTTGATAATGTGGATACACTCTTGATATTGTGGATACACTCTTGATAATGTGGATACCCTCTCGATAATGTGGATACACTCTTGATAATGTGGATACCCTCTCGATAATGTGGATACACTCTCGATAATGTGGATACACTCTTGATAATGTGGATACACTCTTGATAATGTGGATACACTCTTGATAATGTGGATACACTCTTGATATTGTGGATACACTCTTGATAATGTGGATACCCTCTTGATAATGTGAATACCCTCTTGATAATGTGGATACACTCTTGATAATGTGGATACACTCTTGATAATGTGGATACCCTCTTGATAATGTGAATACACTCTTGATAATGTGGATACACTCTTGATAATGTGGATACACTCTTGATAATGTGGATACACTCTTGATAATGTGGATACACTCTTGATAATGTGGATACACTCTTGATAATGTGGATACACTCTCGATAATGTGGATACCCTCTCGATAATGTGGATACCCTCTTGATATTGTGGATACACTCTTGATAATGTGGATACCCTCTTGATAATGTGGATACCCTCTTGATAATGTGGATACACTCTTGATAATGTGGATACCCTCTTGATAATATGGATACACTCTTGATAATGTGGGTACCCTCTCGATAATGTGGATACACTCTTGATAATGTGGATACACTCTTGATAATGTGGATACACTCTTGATAATGTGGATACACTCTCGATAATATGGATACCCTCTTGATAATGTGGATACCCACTTGATAATGTGGATACACTCTCGATAATGTGGATACCCTCTCGATAATGTGGATACACTCTCGATAATGTGGATACCCTCTCGATAATGTGGATACACTCTCGATAATGTGGATACATTCTTGATAATGTGGATACACTCTTGATAATGTGGATACACTCTTGATAATGTGGATACACTCTCGATAATGTGGATACCCTCTCGATAATGTGGATTCCCTCTCGATAATGTGGATACCCTCTCGATAATGTGGATACCCTCTCGATAATGTGGATACACTCTCGATAATGTGGATACACTCTTGATAATGTGGATACACTCTTGATAATGTGGATACACTCTTGATAATGTGGATACACTCTCGATAATGTGGATACCCTCTCGATAATTTGGATACCCTCTTGATAATGTGGATACCCTCTTGATAATGTTGATACACTCTCGATAATGTGGATACCCTCTCGATAATGTGGATACCCTCTCGATAATGAGGATACCCTCTTGATAATGTGGATACACTCTTGATAATGTGGATACCCTCTCGATAATGTGGATACCCTCTTGATAATGTGGATACACTCTTGATAATGTGGATACCCTCTTGATAATGTGAATACACTCTTGATAATGTGGATACCCTCTCGATAATGTGGATACACTCTTGATAATGTGGATACACTCTTGATAATGTGGATACACTCTTGATAATGTGGATACACTCTTGATAATGTGGATACCCTCTCGATAATGTGGATACACTCTCGATAATGTGAATACACTCTTGATAATGTGGATACACTCTTGATAATGTGGATACACTCTTGATAATGTGGATACACTCTCGATAATGTGGATACACTCTCGATAATGTGGATACACTCTTGATAATGTGGATACCCTCTCGATAATGTGGATACCCTCTTGATAATGTGGATACACTCTTGATAATGTGGATACCCTTTCGATAATGTGGATACCCTTTTGATAATGTGGATACCCTCTTGATAATGTGGATATACTCTCGATAATGTGGATACACTCTCGATTATGTGGATACCCTCTCGATAATGTGGATAATCTCTCGATAATGTGGATACCCTCTCGATAATGTGGATACCCTCTCGATAATGTGGATACACTCTCGATAATGTGGATACACTCTTGATAATGTGGATACACTCTTGATAATGTGGATACACTCTTGATAATGTGGATACACTCTTGATAATGTGGATACACTCTTGATAATGTGGCTACACTCATGATAATGTGGATACACTCTTGATATTGTGGATACACTCTTGATAATGTGGATACACTTTTGATATTGTGGATACACTCTTGATAATGTGGATACACTCTTGATAATGTGGATACACTCTTGATAATGTGGATACCCTCTCGATAATGTGGATACACTCTCGATAATGTGGATACACTCTCGATAATGTGGATACACTCTCGATAATGTGGATACACTTTTGATAATGTGGATACACTCTTGATAATGTGGATACACTCTTGATAATGTGGATACCCTCTCGATAATGTGGATACACTCTCGATAATGTGGATACACTCTTGATAATGTGGATACACTCTTGATATTGTGGATACACTCTTGATAATGTGGATACCCTCTTGATAATGTGAATACCCTCCTGATAATGTGGATACACTCTTGATAATGTGGATACACTCTTGATAATGTGGATACCCTCTTGATAATGTGAATACCCTCCTGATAATGTGGATACACTCTTGATAATGTGGATACACTCTTGATAATGTGGATACCCTCTTGATAATGTGAATACCCTCTTGATAATGTGGATACACTCTTGATAATGTGGATACACTCTCGATAATGTGGATACACTCTTGATAATGTGGATACACTCTTGATAATGTGGATACACTCTTGATAATGTGGATACACTCTTGATATTGTGGATACACTCTTGATAATGTGGATACCCACTCGATAATGTGGATACACTCTTGATAATGTGGATACCCTCTCGATAATGTGGATACACTCTCGATAATGTGGATACACTCTTGATAATGTGGATACACTCTTGATAATGTGGATACCCTCTCGATAATGTGGATACCCTCTTGATAATGTGGATACACTCTTGATAATGTGGATACCCTCTTGATAATGTGGATACACTCTTGATAATGTGGATACCCTCTCGATAATGTGGATACACTCTTGATAATGTGGATACACTCTTGATAATGTGGATACACTCTTGATAATGTGGATACACTCTTGATAATGTGGATACCCTCTCGATAATGTGGATACACTCTCGATAATGTGAATACACTCTTGATAATGTGGATACACTCTTGATAATGTGGATACACTCTTGATAATGTGGATACACTCTTGATAATGTGGATACACTCTTGATAATGTGGATACCCTCTCGATAATGTGGATACCCTCTTGATAATGTGGATACACTCTTGATAATGTGGATACCCTTTCGATAATGTGGATACCCTCTTGATAATGTGGATACCCTCTTGATAATGTGGATACACTCTCGATAATGTGGATACACTCTCGATTATGTGGATACCCTCTCGATAATGTGGATGATCTCTCGATAACGTGGATACCCTCTCGATAATGTGGATACCCTCTCGATAATGTGGATACACTCTCGATAATGTGGATACACTCTTGATAATGTGGATACACTCTTGATAATGTGGATACACTCTTGATAATGTGGATACACTCTTGATAATGTGGATACACTCTTGATAATGTGGATACACTCTTGATAATGTGGATACACTCTTGATATTGTGGATACACTCTTGATAATGTGGATACACTCTTGATATTGTGGATACACTCTTGATAATGTGGATACACTCATGATAATGTGGATACACTCTTGATAATGTGGATACTCTCTCGATAATGTGGATACACTCTCGATAATGTGGATACACTCTCGATAATGTGGATACACTTTCGATAATGTGGATACACTTTTGATAATGTGGATACACTCTTGATAATGTGGATACACTCTTGATAATGTGGATACCCTCTCGATAATGTGGATACACTCTCGATAATGTGGATACACTCTCGATTATGTGGATACCCTCTCGATAATGTGGATAATCTCTCGATAATGTGGATACCCTCTCGATAATGTGGATACCCTCTCGATAATGTGGATACACTCTCGATAATGTGGATACACTCTTGATAATGTGGATACACTCTTGATAATGTGGATACACTCTTGATAATGTGGATACACTCTTGATAATGTGGATACACTCTTGATAATGTGGCTACACTCATGATAATGTGGATACACTCTTGATATTGTGGATACACTCTTGATAATGTGGATACACTTTTGATATTGTGGATACACTCTTGATAATGTGGATACACTCTTGATAATGTGGATACACTCTTGATAATGTGGATACCCTCTCGATAATGTGGATACACTCTCGATAATGTGGATACACTCTCGATAATGTGGATACACTCTCGATAATGTGGATACACTTTTGATAATGTGGATACACTCTTGATAATGTGGATACACTCTTGATAATGTGGATACCCTCTCGATAATGTGGATACACTCTCGATAATGTGGATACACTCTTGATAATGTGGATACACTCTTGATATTGTGGATACACTCTTGATAATGTGGATACCCTCTTGATAATGTGAATACCCTCCTGATAATGTGGATACACTCTTGATAATGTGGATACACTCTTGATAATGTGGATACCCTCTTGATAATGTGAATACCCTCCTGATAATGTGGATACACTCTTGATAATGTGGATACACTCTTGATAATGTGGATACCCTCTTGATAATGTGAATACCCTCTTGATAATGTGGATACACTCTTGATAATGTGGATACACTCTCGATAATGTGGATACACTCTTGATAATGTGGATACACTCTTGATAATGTGGATACACTCTTGATAATGTGGATACACTCTTGATATTGTGGATACACTCTTGATAATGTGGATACCCACTCGATAATGTGGATACACTCTTGATAATGTGGATACCCTCTCGATAATGTGGATACACTCTCGATAATGTGGATACACTCTTGATAATGTGGATACACTCTTGATAATGTGGATACCCTCTCGATAATGTGGATACCCTCTTGATAATGTGGATACACTCTTGATAATGTGGATACCCTCTTGATAATGTGGATACACTCTTGATAATGTGGATACCCTCTCGATAATGTGGATACACTCTTGATAATGTGGATACACTCTTGATAATGTGGATACACTCTTGATAATGTGGATACACTCTTGATAATGTGGATACCCTCTCGATAATGTGGATACACTCTCGATAATGTGAATACACTCTTGATAATGTGGATACACTCTTGATAATGTGGATACACTCTTGATAATGTGGATACACTCTTGATAATGTGGATACACTCTTGATAATGTGGATACCCTCTCGATAATGTGGATACCCTCTTGATAATGTGGATACACTCTTGATAATGTGGATACCCTTTCGATAATGTGGATACCCTCTTGATAATGTGGATACCCTCTTGATAATGTGGATACACTCTCGATAATGTGGATACACTCTCGATTATGTGGATACCCTCTCGATAATGTGGATGATCTCTCGATAACGTGGATACCCTCTCGATAATGTGGATACCCTCTCGATAATGTGGATACACTCTCGATAATGTGGATACACTCTTGATAATGTGGATACACTCTTGATAATGTGGATACACTCTTGATAATGTGGATACACTCTTGATAATGTGGATACACTCTTGATAATGTGGATACACTCTTGATAATGTGGATACACTCTTGATATTGTGGATACACTCTTGATATTGTGGATACACTCTTGATATTGTGGATACACTCTTGATAATGTGGATACACTCATGATAATGTGGATACACTCTTGATAATGTGGATACTCTCTCGATAATGTGGATACACTCTCGATAATGTGGATACACTCTCGATAATGTGGATACACTTTCGATAATGTGGATACACTTTTGATAATGTGGATACACTCTTGATAATGTGGATACACTCTTGATAATGTGGATACCCTCTCGATAATGTGGATACACTCTCGATAATGTGGATACACTCTTGATAATGTGGATAAACTCTTGATAATGTGGATACCCTCTTGATAATGTGGATACACTCTTGATAATGTGGATACACTCTTGATAATGTGGATACCCTCTTGATAATGTGAATACCCTCCTGATAATGTGGATACACTCTTGATAATGTGGATACACTCTTGATAATGTGGATACACTTTTGATAATGTGGATACACTCTTGATAATGTGGATACACTCTTGATAATGTGGATACCCTCTCGATAATGTGGATACACTCTCGATAATGTGGATACACTCTTGATAATGTGGATACACTCTTGATAATGTGGATACACTCTTGATAATGTGGATACACTCTTGATATTGTGGATACACTCTTGATAATGTGGATACCCTCTTGATAATGTGAATACCCTCCTGATAATGTGGATACACTCTTGATAATGTGGATACACTCTTGATAATGTGGATACCCTCTTGATAATGTGAATACCCTCCTGATAATGTGGATACACTCTTGATAATGTAGATACACTCTTGATAATGTGGATACCCTCTTGATAATGTGAATACCCTCTTGATAATGTGGATACACTCTTGATAATGTGGATACACTCTCGATAATGTGGATACACTCTTGATAATGTGGATACACTCTTGATAATGTGGATACACTCTTGATAATGTGGATACACTCTTGATATTGTGGATACACTCTTGATAATGTGGATACCCTCTCGATAATGTGGATACACTCTTGATAATGTGGATACCCTCTCGATAATGTGGATACACTCTCGATAATGTGGATACACTCTTGATAATGTGGATACACTCTTGATAATGTGGATACACTCTTGATAATGTGGATACACTCTTGATATTGTGGATACACTCTTGATAATGTGGATACCCTCTTGATAATGTGAATACCCTCTTGATAATGTGGATACACTCTTGATAATGTGGATACACTCTTGATAATGTGGATACCCTCTTGATAATGTGAATACCCTCCTGATAATGTGGATACACTCTTGATAATGTGGATACACTCTTGATAATGTGGATACCCTCTTGATAATGTGAATACCCTCTTGATAATGTGGATACACTCTTGATAATGTGGATACACTCTCGATAATGTGGATACACTCTTGATAATGTGGATACACTCTTGATAATGTGGATACACTCTTGATAATGTGGATACACTCTTGATAATGTGGATACCCTCTAGATAATGTGAATACCCTCCTGATAATGTGGATACACTCTTGATAATGTGGATACACTCTTGATAATGTGGATACACTTTTGATAATGTGGATACACTCTTGATAATGTGGATACACTCTCGATAATGTGGATACACTCTCGATAATGTGGATACACTCTTGATAATGTGGATACACTCTTGATAATGTGGATACACTCTTGATAATGTGGATACACTCTTGATATTGTGGATACACTCTTGATAATGTGGATACCCTCTTGATAATGTGAATACCCTCTCGATAATGTGGATACCCTCTCGATAATGTGGATACCCTCTCGATAATGAGGATACCCTCTTGATATTGTGGATACACTCTCGATAATGTGGATACCCTCTCGATAATGTGGATACCCTCTCGATTATGTGGATACCCTCTTGATAATGTGGATACACTCTTGATAATGTGGATACCCTTTCGATAATGTGGATACCCTCTTGATAATGTGGATACCCTCTTGATAATGTGGATACACTCTCGATAATGTGGATACACTCTCGATTATGTGGATACCCTCTCGATAATGTGGATAATCTCTCGATAATGTGGATACCCTCTCGATAATGTGGATACCCTCTCGATAATGTGGATACACTCTCGATAATGTGGATACACTCTTGATAATGTGGATACACTCTTGATAATGTGGATACACTCTTGATATTGTGGATACACTCTTGATAATGTGGATACCCTCTCGATAATGTGGATACACTCTTGATAATGTGGATACCCTCTCGATAATGTGGATACACTCTCGATAATGTGGATACACTCTTGATAATGTGGATACACTCTTGATAATGTGGATACCCTCTCGATAATGTGGATACCCTCTTGATAATGTGGATACCCTCTCGATAATGTGGATACACTCTCGATAATGTGGATACACTCTCGATAATGTGGATACACTCTTGATAATGTGGATACACTCTTGATAATGTGGATACACTCTTGATATTGTGGATATACTCTTGATAATGTGGATACCCTCTTGATAATGTGGATACACTCTTGATAATGTGGATACACTCTCGATAATGTGGATACACTCTTGATAATGTGGATACACTCTTGATAATGTGGATACACTCTTGATAATGTGGATACACTCTTGATATTGTGGATACACTCTTGATAATGTGGATACCCTCTCGATAATGTGGATACCCTCTTGATAATGTGGATACACTCTTGATAATGTGGATACCCTTTCGATAATGTGGATACCCTCTTGATAATGTGGATACCCTCTTGATAATGTGGATACACTCTCGATAATGTGGATACACTCTCGATTATGTGGATACCCTCTCGATAATGTGGATGATCTCTCGATAACGTGGATACCCTCTCGATAATGTGGATACCCTCTCGATAATGTGGATACACTCTCGATAATGTGGATACACTCTTGATAATGTGGATACACTCTTGATAATGTGGATACACTCTTGATAATGTGGATACACTCTTGATAATGTGGATACACTCTTGATAATGTGGATACACTCTTGATAATGTGGATACACTCTTGATATTGTGGATACACTCTTGATAATGTGGATACACTCTTGATATTGTGGATACACTCTTGATAATGTGGATACACTCATGATAATGTGGATACACTCTTGATAATGTGGATACTCTCTCGATAATGTGGATACACTCTCGATAATGTGGATACACTCTCGATAATGTGGATACACTTTCGATAATGTGGATACACTTTTGATAATGTGGATACACTCTTGATAATGTGGATACACTCTTGATAATGTGGATACCCTCTCGATAATGTGGATACACTCTCGATAATGTGGATACACTCTTGATAATGTGGATAAACTCTTGATAATGTGGATACCCTCTTGATAATGTGGATACACTCTTGATAATGTGGATACACTCTTGATAATGTGGATACCCTCTTGATAATGTGAATACCCTCCTGATAATGTGGATACACTCTTGATAATGTGGATACACTCTTGATAATGTGGATACACTTTTGATAATGTGGATACACTCTTGATAATGTGGATACACTCTTGATAATGTGGATACCCTCTCGATAATGTGGATACACTCTCGATAATGTGGATACACTCTTGATAATGTGGATACACTCTTGATAATGTGGATACACTCTTGATAATGTGGATACACTCTTGATATTGTGGATACACTCTTGATAATGTGGATACCCTCTTGATAATGTGAATACCCTCCTGATAATGTGGATACACTCTTGATAATGTGGATACACTCTTGATAATGTGGATACCCTCTTGATAATGTGAATACCCTCCTGATAATGTGGATACACTCTTGATAATGTAGATACACTCTTGATAATGTGGATACCCTCTTGATAATGTGAATACCCTCTTGATAATGTGGATACACTCTTGATAATGTGGATACACTCTCGATAATGTGGATACACTCTTGATAATGTGGATACACTCTTGATAATGTGGATACACTCTTGATAATGTGGATACACTCTTGATATTGTGGATACACTCTTGATAATGTGGATACCCTCTCGATAATGTGGATACACTCTTGATAATGTGGATACCCTCTCGATAATGTGGATACACTCTCGATAATGTGGATACACTCTTGATAATGTGGATACACTCTTGATAATGTGGATACACTCTTGATAATGTGGATACACTCTTGATATTGTGGATACACTCTTGATAATGTGGATACCCTCTTGATAATGTGAATACCCTCTTGATAATGTGGATACACTCTTGATAATGTGGATACACTCTTGATAATGTGGATACCCTCTTGATAATGTGAATACCCTCCTGATAATGTGGATACACTCTTGATAATGTGGATACACTCTTGATAATGTGGATACCCTCTTGATAATGTGAATACCCTCTTGATAATGTGGATACACTCTTGATAATGTGGATACACTCTCGATAATGTGGATACACTCTTGATAATGTGGATACACTCTTGATAATGTGGATACACTCTTGATAATGTGGATACACTCTTGATAATGTGGATACCCTCTTGATAATGTGAATACCCTCCTGATAATGTGGATACACTCTTGATAATGTGGATACACTCTTGATAATGTGGATACACTTTTGATAATGTGGATACACTCTTGATAATGTGGATACACTCTCGATAATGTGGATACCCTCTCGATAATGTGGATACACTCTCGATAATGTGGATACACTCTTGATAATGTGGATACACTCTTGATAATGTGGATACACTCTTGATAATGTGGATACACTCTTGATAATGTGGATACACTCTTGATAATGTGGATACACTCTTGATAATGTGGATACACTCTTGATATTGTGGATACACTCTTGATAATGTGGATACACTCTTGATATTGTGGATACACTCTTGATAATGTGGATACACTCATGATAATGTGGATACACTCTTGATAATGTGGATACTCTCTCGATAATGTGGATACACTCTCGATAATGTGGATACACTCTCGATAATGTGGATACACTTTCGATAATGTGGATACACTTTTGATAATGTGGATACACTCTTGATAATGTGGATACACTCTTGATAATGTGGATACCCTCTCGATAATGTGGATACACTCTCGATAATGTGGATACACTCTTGATAATGTGGATAAACTCTTGATAATGTGGATACCCTCTTGATAATGTGGATACACTCTTGATAATGTGGATACACTCTTGATAATGTGGATACCCTCTTGATAATGTGAATACCCTCCTGATAATGTGGATACACTCTTGATAATGTGGATACACTCTTGATAATGTGGATACACTTTTGATAATGTGGATACACTCTTGATAATGTGGATACACTCTTGATAATGTGGATACCCTCTCGATAATGTGGATACACTCTCGATAATGTGGATACACTCTTGATAATGTGGATACACTCTTGATAATGTGGATACACTCTTGATAATGTGGATACACTCTTGATATTGTGGATACACTCTTGATAATGTGGATACCCTCTTGATAATGTGAATACCCTCCTGATAATGTGGATACACTCTTGATAATGTGGATACACTCTTGATAATGTGGATACCCTCTTGATAATGTGAATACCCTCCTGATAATGTGGATACACTCTTGATAATGTAGATACACTCTTGATAATGTGGATACCCTCTTGATAATGTGAATACCCTCTTGATAATGTGGATACACTCTTGATAATGTGGATACACTCTCGATAATGTGGATACACTCTTGATAATGTGGATACACTCTTGATAATGTGGATACACTCTTGATAATGTGGATACACTCTTGATATTGTGGATACACTCTTGATAATGTGGATACCCTCTCGATAATGTGGATACACTCTTGATAATGTGGATACCCTCTCGATAATGTGGATACACTCTCGATAATGTGGATACACTCTTGATAATGTGGATACACTCTTGATAATGTGGATACACTCTTGATAATGTGGATACACTCTTGATATTGTGGATACACTCTTGATAATGTGGATACCCTCTTGATAATGTGAATACCCTCTTGATAATGTGGATACACTCTTGATAATGTGGATACACTCTTGATAATGTGGATACCCTCTTGATAATGTGAATACCCTCCTGATAATGTGGATACACTCTTGATAATGTGGATACACTCTTGATAATGTGGATACACTCTCGATAATGTGGATACACTCTTGATAATGTGGATACACTCTTGATAATGTGGATACACTCTTGATAATGTGGATACACTCTTGATAATGTGGATACCCTCTTGATAATGTGAATACCCTCCTGATAATGTGGATACACTCTTGATAATGTGGATACACTCTTGATAATGTGGATACACTTTTGATAATGTGGATACACTCTTGATAATGTGGATACACTCTCGATAATGTGGATACACTCTCGATAATGTGGATACACTCTTGATAATGTGGATACACTCTTGATAATGTGGATACACTCTTGATAATGTGGATACACTCTTGATATTGTGGATACACTCTTGATAATGTGGATACCCTCTTGATAATGTGAATACCCTCTCGATAATGTGGATACCCTCTCGATAATGTGGATACCCTCTCGATAATGAGGATACCCTCTTGATATTGTGGATACACTCTCGATAATGTGGATACCCTCTCGATAATGTGGATACCCTCTCGATTATGTGGATACCCTCTTGATAATGTGGATACACTCTTGATAATGTGGATACCCTTTCGATAATGTGGATACCCTCTTGATAATGTGGATACCCTCTTGATAATGTGGATACACTCTCGATAATGTGGATACACTCTCGATTATGTGGATACCCTCTCGATAATGTGGATAATCTCTCGATAATGTGGATACCCTCTCGATAATGTGGATACCCTCTCGATAATGTGGATACACTCTCGATAATGTGGATACACTCTTGATAATGTGGATACACTCTTGATAATGTGGATACACTCTTGATATTGTGGATACACTCTTGATAATGTGGATACCCTCTCGATAATGTGGATACACTCTTGATAATGTGGATACCCTCTCGATAATGTGGATACACTCTCGATAATGTGGATACACTCTTGATAATGTGGATACACTCTTGATAATGTGGATACCCTCTCGATAATGTGGA
Organism: Caprella mutica; assembly: GCA_947561585.1. Classification (NCBI taxonomy): domain Eukaryota; kingdom Metazoa; phylum Arthropoda; class Malacostraca; order Amphipoda; family Caprellidae; genus Caprella; species Caprella mutica. Next base: position 23,787 of record CANNZV010001072.1, read on the forward strand.
TACCCTCTTGATAATGTGGATACCCTCTCGATAATGTGGATACACTCTCGATAATGTGGATACACTCTCGATAATGTGGATACACTCTTGATAATGTGGATACACTCTTGATAATGTGGATACACTCTTGATATTGTGGATATACTCTTGATAATGTGGATACCCTCTTGATAATGTGGATACACTCTTGATAATGTGGATACACTCTCGATAATGTGGATACACTCTTGATAATGTGGATACACTCTTGATAATGTGGATACACTCTTGATAATGTGGATACACTCTTGATATTGTGGATACACTCTTGATAATGTGGATACCCTCTCGATAATGTGGATACACTCTTGATAATGTGGATACCCTCTCGATAATGTTGATACACTCTCGATAATGTGGATACACTCTTGATAATGTGGATACACTCTTGATAATGTGGATACACTCTTGATAATGTGGATACACTCTTGATATTGTGGATACACTCTTGATAATGTGGATACCCTCTTGATAATATGAATACCCTCTTGATAATGTGGATACACTCTTGATAATGTGGATACACTCTTGATAATGTGGATACCCTCTCGATAATGTGGATACACTCTTGATAATGTGGATACCCTCTCGATAATGTGGATACACTCTCGATAATGTGGATACACTCTTGATAATGTGGATACACTCTTGATAATGTGGATACACTCTTGATAATGTGGATACACTCTTGATATTGTGGATACACTCTTGATAATGTGGATACCCTCTTGATAATGTGAATACCCTCTTGATAATGTGGATACACTCTTGATAATGTGGATACACTCTTGATAATGTGGATACCCTCTTGATAATGTGAATACCCTCTTGATAATGTGGATACACACTTGATAATGTGGATACCCTCTTGATAATGTGAATACCCTCTTGATAATGTGGATACACTCTTGATAATGTGGATACACTCTCGATAATGTGGATACCCTCTTGATAATGTGGATACACTCTTGATAATGTGGATACCCTCTCGATAATGTGGATACACTCTTGATAATGTGGATACACTCTTGATATTGTGGATACACTCTTGATAATGTGGATACCCTCTTGATAATGTGAATACCCTCCTGATAATGTGGATACACTCTTGATAATGTGGATACACTCTTGATAATGTGGATACCCTCTTGATAATGTGAATACCCTCTTGATAATGTGGATACACTCTTGATAATGTGGATACACTCTTGATAATGTGAATATTCCGTAGAGTTGATATCTTTTCTAAGATTAGGCAGCTATCGGGTGGAGTTTCCATTGAATTGTGCTAGAGTTATCAATATTTTCATGTTTCTATTGAAATCAGTCCCTCCGTTTACTAGCAAAATAACAATAAATTTCCTTAATGTTGTGATAGACTAAATAAATGTATAATTTCACGAAGAAAATGACACTTCCACGTCGACAGAATGTTGGCCAATAACTAACTGACTAGTTCATCAACTGTGTAAATCACTAGTCACTTACATTCATATTTAAATGAAGAAATATTTGCTATAGTTTTTATAGTTGTATTGATTTACACAGTAGTTCTCGGTTAATATTTTGATGTTGTACGGTTTTGTATTTGCAAATTTAAATTTATAGTTTCGACAGAGACTTACTATCATTTGATATATTATTACTAAGCAAAATTATTTCCTTTAATCTTCCTCATCATGATATCAAATATCACTCAATTATTGCCTTTCTTTAAAAAAACCACTCTCATTGCTTAGTTTTATTTCACTGACGACGTTCATAAATATAAACAAATATATGTACAGTAAGCAATCAAATTGGTCATCAGTTATCGTCCCTTTTAAAAGTATTTTTTTCCATGACAATTATGCATGGAATTCTGGAACATTCCATGACTTGGACTGAAATCAGGAGAAAAACGTGTCAAAATTTGGAGTTTGTAATATTTAAAATTTTCCTGCAATATCAAAGTTCGCATGAAGGTGCAGCCAGTGGCCTAGGTAGTCGCAACACATTAGTTATGAAGTTAGAACCTACTAATACTAATAAAGTGCTTCTTATCATTTATATGAAATAAAAAATGTTATTAATGGTTTCATTTACAGGTTGCAGCGTATCGAATCCATGCTAATGGATAGCGGTCGACAGCCAGACAGCTCGCGTCAATGCGCCAGCTGTGGAGTGCAAACTGGAAGAGCTTCACGCTGCTTCAGGTGCTCTTCCATCGCCCTCAACTTTGACGGGGACCTGGCGAGGCTCAGGAACAGCTTGCATGACAATAATCACAACATGACTCAAATCATGGAAGAAGGTGCTCTTCTCGATGACTCCAGAGACAATAATAATAGAATTCAACAGCCTATCGAAATACTCACGCACAGAGCTTCTGCTAATGCCAATGGCAACAGCATTCCAGGTGACACTCAGGTAAACACCAATACTTTCCCTGAGAACTTCAACAGGTTTCGTATGAGCAGCTTGAACTGGGCTGTCTGGGGCTGCTTTATATTCATCACTGTATTATTATTTCCTGCTCACATATTTTTGAAAAAGTATGACTATCGAGGTGAGCTTTTAGGTATAATTTTGGTATCGACTATATTGTTCTTGGTATGTTTTTCCGTGTCAATGTTTCAAACTAAAACAAGGTTTATATTAATGCACAGACTTAATTTGGAAGAGAATATTAGGCCTTATCCTTCATCTGAATCTCCAACAATTCGACGACAACTTCACCGCAGAAACCTCCGCATCTCTTCAAGAAGACTGAGGAACAGATACAACTATCCCCTGAGGCGAGTACGATCAACGCCAGAGCTTCAGGTTCAGAACCTGCGCTGCTCCCAGAGATCCGCCGCAGCCGCTTGTAACATACCCCGCGTACATCTTGGTAGGAGATCGTCTAGGAGCTCCGTTCTAGGTGGTCATGACAATAACTTGGATCCTCCACCTTACCACTTAGCTATATTGTTACCAAGTCCTCCTTTAGATGTCTATACTAGAAGGTGTGAGACACCACCGCCATCTTACGATCAATTGTAAATTACGAAAGAGTTGGTTTCTTCTACAATCGATCATTTCCAATTAGTACTCACGTAAATACCAAATGCAGCAGACCATGTGCTGAAACTGAGTTTTATGATGTCATTCTTTGTTGAAATCAAGATAATTATTATTGATTAAATTAATTAGCGAAAAGTTCTTATATTAAAGAAATCGAATAATCCAGTAAAAGTCATGACCTGTGATTCAATATTGATTGTTCAGTTACTCGCGAAAATATTCAAAATTAGTATAACTTAAATATAAGTAACTCATTTTTTTCACTCTGTAAATTGCTGAACCGAAGATTAGTATTTTGTAAAACTTACTGGATTTAGGAGTCTTCTTTTTGCGTGCAAGTAGCGAGGTGTATCCAACAATGTGAGAAATGCACTGTTCTAATGTTCTCGCTGATAGTATCTTAATCTTAGTATTGATTTATCTGTTAGGGAGTGAGTTTAAATTTTATTGATAAATGATATTGATTGAATAAAAGGGAGGTTAGCTTCATTAGAATGAATAACAGAAATGTAGAGGTTTGAAGATAAATCCCCAATTGGAATTAGAAGACCCTTCTAAGCCTTCTTAGATAAGACACCAAACTGTAACCATAGAAGATGTTCCTCATCAAAAACTAATTAATAATTGCAATCATTGATTCAATAATTCTTGAGAAAAGGAAAAAGTACGATTTATAAAGTATTAAATTTGATCTAATAATTCTTTGGTTAAAGCTAATTATTAGAATATGTTGAACATATTTTTTCGTATGATTACTAATAGAAGAACTGACTTTGAATATAAAGGTAAAAAACTACTAATATGAAAATTACGTTATTCGTCACTTTTTACTTTCTGAATTTTTACTGCAGTTTGAAAAATAAATCACTCTGGTGGTTTAACTCACTCTGAGGGTTTAACTCACTCTGAGGGTTTAACTCACTCTGAGGGTTTAACTCATTCTGGTGGTATAACTCACTCTGGTGGTTTAACTCACTCTGGTGGTTTAACTCACTCTGGTGGTTTAACTCACTATGGTGGTTTAACTCACTCTGAGGGTTTAACTCATTCTGGTGGTTTAACTCACTCTGGTGGTTTAACTCACTCTGGTGGTTTAACTCACTCTGAGGGTTTAACTCACTCTGGTGGTTTAACTCACTCTGGTGGTTTAACTCACTCTGGTGGTTTAACTCACTCTGGTGGTTTAACTCACTCTGAGGGTTTAACTCACTCTGGTGGTTTAACTCACTCTGAGGGTTTAACTCACTCTGGTGGTTTAGCTCACTCTGGTGGTTTAACTCACTCTGGTGGTTTAACTCACTCTGGTAGTTTAACTCACTCTGGTGGTTTAACTCACTCTGGTGGTTTAACTCACTCTGGTGGTTTAACTCACTCTGGTAGTTTAACTCACTCTGGTTTTTGGCTTAGTAATAATTTTAATAATAGTAATATTAATAATTTTTCCATGTACGGTCCTCTTTATAATAATGCTAAATTTGTTATCTTTTAATCTCTAGAATTATTGTAGAGCAATGTTTCAGTTTTCTATTGAAATGACACTTCTCTTACACTTTGTATCGATAACTTAGTCGCTCATTAACATAAATTGGAAAACAGGGGAATTATTTTGCTCTTAGAGTAGAAACTCTCATGATTTTCAATATTAAAAAAATACCTTGATGCAAGTTTTTAATAAGCTTTGAAGTTACTTTTTTTAAATTTGATTATTGAAATCAAAGAAAGGATGAGCGAAATGAGAGGCTCGGTGGTTAGTTCACCGAAGATGTTTTTTAACTATGTTGATCAATGTAATGATAGTGTTATATTACAAACACATGATGCTTGTTAAGGAGTTGAGTCATGTCTTCAAGTTCTTTTACTTTCGATTCATTAAAGTCACTGACACTGCCAACACATTTTTCTATCATGTATTGTCATACGAAACTCAATTAATTATTTAGAAAAGACAATTTTAGCAGCATTGTACATCTCAGTGCCCATAATCTACATCTTTAGCACAATCTACATCTTTAGCACAATCTACATCTTTACCAGAATCTACTTCTTTACCAGAATCTACATCTTTACCAGAATCTACATCTTTAGCACAATCTACATCTTTACCAGAATCTACATCTTTACCAGAATCTACATCTTTACCAGAATCTACATCTTTACCAGAATCTACATCTTTACCAGAATCTACATCTTTACCAGAATCTACATCTTTATACCAGAATCTACATCTTTACCAGAATCTACATCTTTAACATAATCTACATCTTTAGCAGAGTCATATACTAGTATATGTTTTTTCAGAAGATTAACGTATTTGTCATCAATTGAAAATATTATTTGTGTGGAAATATTTGAAAAAAGACAATCTATATTTGTAGAAATATCATTCATATTGTATTCTGCGATTTCTTTCGTAACATGCAAGATCTAATAATATTGTTACCTAACTCTGTAATTTCTTAGACTTTGTAACCATTGACTGCCATGGTAAAGTGTTCATTTCTTTAAATTTACGGGGTGTTGTGCCCTCTAAAACATATACAGGAACATGTCACAGTACTCTGACACTCATTGTACTCGCAAAGTGGGAGTAGTTCAATTAGAAACATATAAAGGACAGATTGGTTCATTACCATTACCCACTTCCCTAGTACTGTGACTGCCTGAATACTGAGACCTTAGTTTACATAATTGCAGTGACAATAACTAGTTACTAGGCATCATTGTATTAGTTAGTGTTTTGATACTTCTACCTTCTTCCATCCTACCGACGACTCTGACGTCAAAAAATACACGCTGGGATTTTTAAGTCTTTCCACCAAACTTTTTGCAAAACTCCTTATGGAAAAACTTAAAAAACCCTGCGTGTGTACGGCTCTTAAGGCACACTAATTTATGTTAGGTGACGTGATTAGCAAGCCTGGTTTTGGATGCTTAGTGTACCACATATGGTACAGTATGCACTTCTTATCTATCTCCAGAAAATATCTCTATAAAATTCTTAAATTTTTCCGCAGAATCTATTGCCATTTTACTAAAAAAATAATTGAAAATAATTAAATTGGAAGTTGAAACCTACAAATTTTATAATATTTTCATTTTAGATTTTTTTAAATTTGAGTTCAAAGCTATTCTAAACACTCATAAAATCTTTCAAGGTGCTGATTATAAACTAGTTTGAGAAATGAATTGAAATTAGAAATGGTAATTGTTACTAACAGGGTTTGTAATAATAATTAAATGGGCATTGTATATTAAGTATGATTTTAGCATTTGATGTTAAAACCTTTATTATATAAATCTAGATTAATAATTGAATACGATTGTTGAGTATTGTTTTTATCATCTTATGGAATTTATAGTAAATATTTTTATTACAACCACCCATTGGAAACTATTGAATTATATTTATAAGATATGGCATATATTTCTAATTGATATTTTCTAATTTATTAATTGGTATAATACATTTATCATATTAAAACCTAACCAATTGAATATTAAAAATGAATAGACTCTTACAATTGTTTTTATTAACTCCTTTCCTTAGAATAATTATAAGAATTGGTAATGCAGTACTTAGTTGTAACTCTCATTGATGAGTTGCTGAATAGAACAGTCATCCCTGTGGTAACTTTAATTTTCTTTGATTGCAAAGAAAGAAATAAAAGTTAGTTCAGCCTGTTAATGGTCCTCTCCAGGATCTAGGAAAATAAAGAGTTTATTACAAAATATCATAGAACTAAGATCTAGGATCAATAATATGCAAACTGCATAAAATTCAGTTCGGTATATACTTTATTGTATGTTTTTAAAATTTGTGATACTCACTGTAGACAATAGTACGAAACACTAATCTGACGATGAAGAAAAAGATTGTTTTGGTTTCCAATTTGATAGCTGGTTTCCATTGTAAACAAAAAAAGGCATGTTAGGTATTCGTTTGAGGTTTATAATAGATAACAGGCTCTCACACAGAGCGCATACCTCCGCCACCGCATATAAATGACCCTGACCATCCAATAATTTGCCTTGAGTATAAATGATAAATGACCTTGACCTTTTACTCGTTCACTCTTACAATCAAAGCAAATAGTTCCTGGAAAATGACCCAATCTTCCGGTAATTTGGTTGGATACTTTTTGAGTTATTGAGTTAAAAATGACCTTGACCGGGTTGTTCCCAAAATATTTGCCATGTGGTTCCTGGACATTGCCAATAGTCACATCAAATGACAGGCTGGTGGAATACTTAGAGTCATGCGAGTAACAAGATGGCAAGTAAATAAATGCTGCCTAAAACATCACCTTCCGCAATTTGCGAAGGTGATGAACTCCTATAACATTTATTTAATTTAAACAAGTATTTGATGTTAATAACTAATATTAAAGATGGGCATCAAATAGAAGAATTATCTAAAAAATTATGAAAAGAAAAATCAGAAGATAAAATTAGAACTAAAACGAAAAATGCACAGAGTATGGAGAATGGTTACCTGTAAATATACCAACTACAGAGAAGTCTTTGCTTAGCCACCATACGTTACCTAGACTAAACAAATGCTACAATTAATTAATTATCATAAAAGAGTCAAAGTATGAAAAGTAACAAGATACAAGCAGTGTTCACATAAAGGCAGGAATGAACCTTCAGCCACTTCCATACGGTAGCAGGTAATTTGCTAGAAAAACAATTGCTTGAATGAACTATTTCTCGAAAAACAATTACTAATTAGAAACAAGGACGGTTAGGTGCAGCTAATTGAAATGATTCCACTACAATAACTACATGAATAACTGCTGACTTTCGACAATAATTGATCGAATGAACAATTGCCTGAATACTCAATTGCTTAAATAATCAAATTTAGAGTTACCAATTGCTTAATGTAAATGAAGAAAAAGAGTCACCAAGATAAGGGCTACCGAAAAGAGAAAATTTAAAAAGTGGCACGATTACCAGATGTCATGCTAAATGTCTCAGGAAAAAGCGCTCCCTCCTGGGGTCGGGAGTTCCCATAACCCAAAAGGCTCCACCGTCTGCAGCTAAGACCTAAAGAACCCTCACCTAGCCTTAAGAACATCTCGTCGGAGCCCAGTGATGCGATTGACTGACAAAAAAATGAAAATTGTAGTACCCAGAATTATGGAGAAATATAAAAATATGGAATACAGGAAAAGTATAATATAAATACTGTAGGTAATAGAATGATTGAAGGGGTAGTAAACCTAAACAAACTTTTTCTCTAATGTTGATAAATCTATAAAGGGATATAAATAATGGGCAAAGATATAGTTATTTCATTTTTTCAAATCCTATTTGAAAAATTAATTTAATTATTTCACAAATGCAGCGCCATCTACTGATGTAATTTGGAACTAAAACTCAGATAAAACGCACAAATACGTACAAACGCACGAAACACCATACAATCCATAGGTACTTAGTTTTTCATTCGTTCTACCCAAGTTGTTGTATTGAAAATGGCTAAAATGAGCTCTGCTATAGTAGAATAGATTGCATCTCATTCTAACAGTTGATAAACAGTAACAATTCGCAGCGCCCTCCCTGCAGATGACGTGAACTTTGGACTTAAAACTAAATTATTATATGTATATATTTTACGGTTGTTAGTTGAATGAACTCTCGTGTGTATACAACTAATTACTAATAACATTTTCAATAGAAAAAAATGACATTTTTATAAAGTTTACTGCCCCTTCAATATTAAATAGCAATGAAAAAATGAAATACAGTTATTATTAATTACTCCTTAGAATCCAGGACAGTTAGGTGCAGCTGCTCAAAATGATTCAATTTCATGGTTAATAGACTTTTATTAATTCGAACACTGTGAGTAATTTGATCATTCGAGCAATTGTGTTTCAACCAATTTGTTTTCGAGCAATTAACCTAGAACCCTTCCATACAACTAAGACCAATTATAGGTAAATTTATACATCATAGAGTACTATAGACCAAAAACAGACAGATTCAAAGCACAATTTGGAAGAAATATACTTAAGACAATTAGTTTCACAATTAGTTGAAGGCATTCAATAGTTAATAGTCAATTTTTTGTACATAAGTGCTGAGTGTGTAATACATTCAACGTGTTTGATAAAGCTTCATTTTCGATCAATACTTAATATACAATTTAAATACAGTATAATAAATCCACCCCCCCCCCCTTCCTCTACATCAATTTTTATACCCATCCATATTTCTAGTGGAAAATGAACAAGATGCAATATTGTATTTCCTTTCTTCTGGCAAGAACATTGCAGTGTCTTTGATCTTTAAAGTGTACATGGTCTTAAGTGTCTTTGATCTTTAAAGTGTACATGGTCTTAAGTGTCTTTGATCTTTAAAGTGTACATGGTCTTAAGTGTCTTTGATCTTTAAAGTGTACATGGTCTTAAGTGTCTTTGATCTTTAAAGTGTACATGGTCTTAAGTGTCTTTGATCTTTAAAGTGTACATTGTCTTAAGTGTCTTTGATTTTTAAAGTGTACATAGACTTAAGTGTCTTTGATCTTTAAAGTGTACATTGTCTTAAGTGTCTTTGATTTTTAAAGTGTACATAGACTTAAGTGTCTTTGATCTTTAAAGTGTACATAGACTTAAGTGTCTTTGATCTTTAAAGTGTACATAGACTTAAGTGTCTTTGATTCTTAAAGTGTACATAGACTTAAGTGTCTTTGATCTTTAAAGTGTTCATAGACTTAAGTGTCTTTGATCTCTAAAGTGTACATGGTCTTAAGTGTCTTTGATTCTTAAAGTGTACATAGACTTAAGTGTCTTTGATCTTTAAAGTGTTCATAGACTTAAGTGTCTTTGATCTCTAAAGTGTACAATTACATGGTCTTAAGTGTCTTTGATCTTTAAAGTGTACATGGTCTTAAGTGTCTTTGATCTTTAAAGTGTACATGGTCTTAAGTGTCTTTGATCTTTAAAGTGTACATGGTCTTAAGTGTCTTTGATCTTTAAAGTGTACATTGTCTTAAGTGTCTTTGATTTTTAAAGTGTACATAGACTTAAGTGTCTTTGATCTTTAAAGTGTACATTGTCTTAAGTGTCTTTGATTTTTAAAGTGTACATAGACTTAAGTGTCTTTGATCTTTAAAGTGTACATAGACTTAAGTGTCTTTGATCTTTAAAGTGTACATAGACTTAAGTGTCTTTGATTCTTAAAGTGTACATAGACTTAAGTGTCTTTGATCTTTAAAGTGTTCATAGACTTAAGTGTCTTTGATCACTAAAGTGTACATGGTCTTAAGTGTCTTTGATCTTTAAAGTGTACATGGTCTTAAGTGTCTTTGATCTCTAAAGTGTACATGGTCTTAAGTGTCTTTGATCTTTAAAGTGTACATGGTCTTAAGTGTCTTTGATCTTTAAAGTGTACATTGTCTTAAGTGTCTTTGATTTTTAAAGTGTACATAGACTTAAGTGTCTTTGATCTTTAAAGTGTACATTGTCTTAAGTGTCTTTGATTTTTAAAGTGTACATAGACTTAAGTGTCTTTGATCTTTAAAGTGTACATAGACTTAAGTGTCTTTGATCTTTAAAGTGTACATAGACTTAAGTGTCTTTGATCTTTAAAGTGTACATAGACTTAAGTGTCTTTGATCTTTAAAGTGTACATAGACTTAAGTGTCTTTGATCTTTAAAGTGTACATAGACTTAAGTGTCTTTGATCTTTAAAGTGTACATAGACTTAAGTGTCTTTGATCTTTAAAGTGTACATAGACTTAAGTGTCTTTGATCTCTAAAGTGTACATAGACTTAAGTGTCTTTGATCTTTAAAGTGTACATAGACTTAAGTGTCTTTGATCTTTAAAGTGTACATAGACTTAAGTGTCTTTGATCTTTAAAGTGTACATAGACTTAAGTGTCTTTGATCTCTAAAGTGTACATAGACTTAAGTGTCTTTGATCTTTAAAGTGTACATAGACTTAAGTGTCTTTGATCTTTAAAGTGTACATAGACTTAAGTGTCTTTGATCTCTAAAGTGTACATTGTCTTAAGAGGATCGTTTACATATTTTTTGTAATTTCAACCGTTTTTTTTTACTTTAGTTCGCTAGAAAACAGTCCAAAGAAAACGTACAGAAAATTTCAGTTCGCTGTGGCGACTGGAAGTGCATCAGGGGTGCGAATAATGGAGGGGGGGATTTTGTTTGTTTGTTTTGCTGTGTAATAGCCTCTCATTATTGGTAGATGGCTTCCAGGGAGGCTCTTTGTTTCCTCCGAATTGACCCGATGTTGTATAATAGTTGTTGTATTTTTGGTAGAGGGCATAGTCGTAGCCAGGGGGACCTTTGGTCTCCACGAATCGACTTAATGAGCTTTTTTTGTTTACTCCATTACATCGGTAACTTTTTACTCAAATCGTAATCGCCCCATGTCTATAGACTCAATGTGGGTTGGTTCTACAGAAAAATTTACGGGGAGCTAATATGTTCGACCTTCCTAGCATCGTCCAATGAGCTTTTTTTTAATTTCGAACTCTAACTTTTTTTTTAAATGAAAAAAAGAAAGAAAAACTTTAAAAAAAATCAAAATGAAAAATAAAATAAGTTAGAGATCGAAATTCAAAAAAGCTCATTGGACGATGTTAGGAAGGTCAAGCTGAACATATTAGCTCCCTATAAATTTTTCTGTTTGACCAACCACCATTGAGTCTATAGACTTTTCGGGAGGGGTGTGAAAACAGGGTTTTCGGCCCCCCCGGGGTTGAGGGGTGCCCCAAAATGAAAAATTTCCATGAACAAAAACAATATTTCGGAGCATTTTACACCTTATGTCAAAATCTCAGCTCCATCAGACGAGTATTATTGGTAGCTAGCAAAACCAGGAGACGATCCCCGTAAGTGTCTTTGATCTTTAAAGTGTAATAGTCTTAAGTGTCTTTGATCTTTGAAGTGTACTTTGGGTTTAAGTTAATCATGTTTATGGTGATAATTGTTGTTACATTATTTAATCTATATCTTGCCTCCTAAAGGTTGAAATATGCCAATAAATAACTGTTCATGATTTTATAACTGCTGAAAATACTATCCCCTTAGGATTATAATACTTTTTATACCAAACAAGTATGTTTATCCACTATGTGGTAAATAATTTTAACAGTATATCTACTTTTAGCTTTCAGATATAAGCTGAAATGTAGTGAGATACCAAAATACCTACCTAGATAATTAGCTATAGGAAAGAGAATCCGTGTTTCATAGTTTGTATCTCTTGCAGTTAAATAGACATAACACATTTCTATTCTTCACTCTGTGCACCAAATTTATTTATAATATTCTGAATGGTTTTTCAATCACTTCATTTATGTTTCGTTCATTATAGTTAAATGTATGGAAGATATACAGTACTGGCCAAATTATTATGGATTTAAAAAAAAAAAATAAAAAAATTCAGAAGGTTAATCAAACCAAATTCGTTGATTGCAAATGGATTTATTTAGATTATTTTAATACACTGTCATAGTGACACGTCTTGAAAATTCATTAACACTTGGTTTGACAACATTTAGCATCCGCAAGTGCTACAACGGTTGTTTGCCCATTAGCCTCACTTTCTCTCAATTCCCCATCACAATCTAAAGCCGTTTCAATCCTTCACTAAAAGGATGATAACTGTCCGAATTGGAATGGGGAGGAGGAAGGCTCCTCCTGCACCTCTTTTTTTATTGTCTTTTAATTAACCATTTTAAAAATGTTCGTTTTTGTTGGAAAAATATCCATAATATAATTTGATGAGTACTGAAGCTATTTAATATTAATAAACTTAATACAATAAATAATCTATATTTTAATCATAAATTATTAAATTAAAGAATTTACCCATAAATTAAATAATTAGTAAACTATGTAACAACTTAATAAAATAAATTTATATTAATTTTATCCTACATGTATAATTGTCTGACTGATGAGACTATAATTAGATCTACCGATTCCATGTCTCATGCTTTTGCCTGTTCAAATTAACCATTCACAACAGACTAGTGGCTAAAGGTTAGAAGTGGTAAAACCCACTGGGAAAATACCCGGAATAAGAAGGAGCCGTAGGTAGGTAGGCGTGTGTGGACAATTGGCCTAATGCCACTAAAAAAAGCCAAATGTCTTTCGGCCAATTGGTCGTGGGCTACGGACATAAATCCTCCACCCCGAACACGAGCCACTCCCTCGGACTTAAGCAGATTCCGAGGGGGAACACGAGCACCCATCGGACATAAGCCCCCTGGACACGAGCCCCCCCCCCCATCTTTTAAACTAGGTCACCAACGACATCCTAAACACAAATGGCTGTTATGTAGTTTGTTGTATTCGCTAGGTTATTTTACTGCACATTTCATGAATGATTAATGACCTGACAGGGGGGTTACAGCCCCCCCCTCCCAATACACTTATATTAGAGTGTGTTAATATCCCTTTTAAGAAAATTCACCAGTTAGTTAGGTTACCTTCTCTTCTGTTGATATAATGAGTTAATATATTATATAAAGTAAATAGGTAATTTTCTGAAATTAAGAAAGTAGAGGTAATAATATATATTATGGAATATCTTGAAATTTAGAAAAAGGGAGGCTCCTGTCCAGGGGGGGGGGGGGGGTGCTCGTATCCGGGGGTGTTTATGTCTACACTGATAAGATAAACAACTCCAAATGATGCACCCAGGTGTTTCTAGTTCACTCTATGTTTTTGTTTCCAAAGCGAGGCACTTAAGTGCATCAAACTATAGTTTGGGTGCACTTTGGCTTGAAAGTGCATCAATTCGAAGCACTTTAGTGTTTCAAATTATCCTTTGCTAAAAATGATGAGGGTAATTTCATCATCCTTTGAACAGAATTATATCTGAAACACTACAGTGTAGCGAACTATAGTTTGGATGCACTTTAGTGCATCCAAACTATAGTTTAATGCACTTAAGTGTCTCGCTTTGGAGACAAAGCCATAGAGTAAGCTCGACACCTGGGTGCACTAGAATTTGTCTAAGTGCACCCAGGTACCAATCGGTGTTCCTTAGATTAAAAAAACATATGTGAATATATATTATCCAAAACACGCACAAAAAAAGGTTCAATATGTTTTTAGTGATCAGGATGCATTTTCCATTTCTTCTCATTAATCCTTTAGCTTGTTTTGAGACACTGAGGGGGTGTGACGTCACGCTTTGGCGCCTTTATCACTTACCTGAATATATTTTAGATCCTTTATTAAATTTTTCCCATGAATGTTTTTGTAATTGATTGTAAAGTGTGTTATTTTGACGAAACAAAATTTTTTGTTGAATAAGAATGGAATAAAAGTGCAATTCTTCACCATTATCAAATTTGATAATATTTCCCACTGAGAATTAGACCTAGATGTGATTTATCATTGTTGATGGATAATAAGGATATTTTTATCGTATCAATTAGTATGGATTTATGTTTTAGCTAAAGATATTTATGATTAAATTGCATTGTAAATCACACAATTTTAATTGGAAGCACATGTGGGATTATTTCCTGTATTTCCTCGGATAGAATTTTACACATTATATCCTGAAAGAGCAGGTAAAAGTGCATACCAGTTTGAGTCCGTGATTGCGCCACAATGTACCAATAGACTTAATTGGACGATTAGGTACCTTAACCAGTTCTATGGAGCTCTTAAAAAGCACTAACCTTGACGTTAAATTGTTAACAACAAGCCATGCATTGAAGTAAGTACATTATAGGTACCCAGTATGTAACTGTACTCCAGAATTAAGGTAGAAAACCACCTCAGTTCCATTCTAGCGTTTGGTGAGTGTAGTGTGTGGTGTCACGAGTCGCTTCATCCACTGTCGGCCGCTGAGAAAACTGCATCACGCCCTTAGAGTTCTGCCGTTAATTTGTAGTTAGGTGTTAACAATGAAATTGTCTTGCGGTGGTAGTACTTGAGATCTATTAGTTTCAGTGGCGTTGGTTGCTTTATTTGTTATCTTTTTGGAGTGGCAGACTTGAACATCACTATGATATTTTCCAAGGTTGGTACCCATGCGATAGAAACTGGACACTATGAGTTGTACAAGGGACAACACAAACTGTACGAAATAAAGGGACACTATGAGTTGTACAAGGGACAACACAAACTGTGGGAAATAAAGGGACACTATGAGTTGTACAAGGGACAACACAAACTGTAGGAAATAAAGGGACACTATGAGTTGTACAAGGGACAACACAAACTGTAGGAAATAAAGGGACACTATGAGTTGTACAAGGGACAACACAAACTGTAGGAAATAAAGGGACACTGTGAGTTGTACAAGGGACAACACAAACTGTAGGAAATAAAGGGACACTGTGAGTTGTACAAGGGACAACACAAACTGTAGGAAATAAAGGGACACTATGAGTTGTACAAGGGACAACACAGACTGTAGGAAATAAAGGGACACTGTGAGTTGTACAAGGGACAACACAGACTGTAGGAAATAAAGGGACACTGTGAGTTGTACAAGGGGCAACACAAACTGTAGGAAATAAAGGGACACTATGAGTTGTACAAGGGACAACACAGACTGTAGGAAATAAAGGGACACTGTGAGTTGTACAAGGGACAACACAAACTGTAGGAAATAAAGGGACACTATGAGTTGTACAAGGGACAACACAAACTGTGAGAAATAAAGGGACACTATGAGTTGTACAAGGGACAACACAAACTGTAGGAAATAAAGGGACACTATGAGTTGTACAAGGGACAACACAAACTGTAGGAAATAAAGGGACACTATGAGTTGTACAAGGGACAACACAAACTGTAGGAAATAAAGGGACACTATGAGTTGTACAAGGGACAACACAAACTGTAGGAAATAAAGGGACACTGTGAGTTGTACAAGGGACAACACAAACTGTAGGAAATAAAGGGACACTGTGAGTTGTACAAGGGACAACACAAACTGTAGGAAATAAAGGGACACTATGAGTTGTACAAGGGACAACACAGACTGTAGGAAATAAAGGGACACTGTGAGTTGTACAAGGGACAACACAGACTGTAGGAAATAAATGGACACTGTGAGTTGTACAAGGGACAACACAAACTGTAGGAAATAAAGGGACACTATGAGTTGTACAAGGGACAACACAGACTGTAGGAAATAAAGGGACACTGTGAGTTGTACAAGGGACAACACAAACTGTAGGAAATAAAGGGACACTATGAGTTGTACAAGGGACAACACAAACTGTGAGAAATAAAGGGACACTATGAGTTGTACGAGGGACAACACAAACTGTAGGAAATCCCCGAAACTTTTATCCACAATTAGAATTGTAAATTTGATTCTAAACAATTTTATCAATTAAGTTTCAATTAGTAACGAAACTTTACTATTATAATGAAATCTATATTCTTCCATCCCATTATTTACCATGTTGATTTAAATTATTGAAAATAGTATTGTCTAATTAAAAATACTATTTGTATAACAAAACATCTTTTGGTCAACCTGTTCTACTTTATTTAAGCTTTTTTTTATATCTTTTGTTGTATTTTATGATTGCTAAAATAGAATCTATTGAATCCTGCCAGTTAGCAATGAAATGATTATTTATATCCTTTACCCTCTATTCTAGGGTAATATTTACCCTCTATTCTAGAGTAACATTTACCCTCTATTCTAGAGTAACATTTACCCTCTATTCTAGAGTAAAATTTACCCTCTATTCTAGTGTAATATTCACCCTCTATTTTAGAGTAATATTTACCCTCTATTCTAGAGTAAAATTTACCCTCTATTCTAGAGTAATATTTACCCTCTATTCTAGAGTAACATTTACCCTCTATTCTAGAGTAATATTTACCCTCTATTCTAGAGTAAAATTTACCCTCTATTCTAGTGTAATATTCACCCTCTATTCTAGAGTAATATTTACCCTCTATTCTAGAGTAACATTTACCCTCTATTCTAGAGTAATATTTACCCTCTATTCTAGAGTAACATTTACCCTCTATTCTAGTGTAATATTTACCCTCTATTCTAGAGTAACATTTACCCTCTATTCTAGAGTAATATTTACCCGCTATTCTAGTGTAATATTTACCCTCTATTCTTTAATAAAGTTTAATGATGTATTACTATTCCATTAGCATTTCATTTAATATATAACTCAAGATATATAACATCTGTCTGGCTAATTATTTAACAGTAATTAACTAGACACTACCATGCAGCGGTATTTTAATTAGATTTAAAATGCCTGAGAAATGTTATTGCATATATCGAATTGTTATGAATTCTATTAAGTATTCAATCTAGTCTAATTGTCGTATATTAAACCCATGTACAATTATTAACACATAAATCATCTATTATAAAAACTGTGCATATAATTGTAAATGAACTTCATTTCATCCATGATAATAATTACCTTTGTTTATTATCTTCATTAATTATTAATGTCTTACACCGATGTTAAATGATAGTCAACTTAATTATTTCACTTAGTGATTATCTTGCTACGTGAGGAGTAATTAATTGGAAACATACTTAACCTAAGCATTAAGTAATTAATTGAAAACATACTTAACCTAAGCATTAGGTAATTAATTGGAAACATACTTAACCTAAGCATTAGGTAATTAATTGAAAACATACTTAACCTAAGCATTAAGTAATTAATTGAAAACATACTTAACCTAAGCATTAAGTAATTAATTGAAAACATACTTAACCTAAGCATTAAGTAATTAATTGAAAACATACTTAACCTAAGCATTAGGTAATTAATTGAAAACATACTTAACCTAAGTATTAGGTAATTAATTGAAAACATACTTAACCTAAGCATTAAGTAATTAATTGAAAACATACTTAACCTAAGCATTAGGTAATTAATTGAAAACATACTTAACCTAAGTATTAGGTAATTAATTGAAAACATACTTAACCTAAGTATTAGGTAATTAATTGAAAACATACTTAAATATCTAACCAATATAGACTGAGTAACTACACTTACCTTCTCAGGACTAGAGTGTACAGAGACTGTAATATCAGACTGAGTAACTACACTCACCTTCTCAGGACTAGAGTGTACAGAGACTGTAATATCAGACTGAGTAACTACACTCACCTTCTCAGGACTAGAGTGTACAGAGACTGTAATATCAGACTGAGTAACTACACTCACCTTCTCAGGACTAGAGTGTACAGAGACTGTAATATCAGACTGAGTAACTACACTCACCTTCTCAGGACTAGAGTGTACAGAGACTGTAATATCAGACTGAGTAACTACACTCACCTTCTCAGGACTAGAGTGTACAGAGACTGTAATATCAGACTGAGTAACTACACTCACCTTCTCAGGACTAGAGTGTACAGAGACTGTAATATCAGACTGAGTAACTACACTCACCTTCTCAGGACTAGAGTGTACAGAGACTGTAATATCACACTGAGTAACTACACTCACCTTCTCAGGACTAGAGTGTACAGAGACTGTAATATCAGACTGAGTAACTACACTCACCTTCTCAGGACTAGAGTGTACAGAGACTGTAATATCACACTGAGTAACTACACTCACCTTCTCAGGACTAGAGTGTACAGAGACTGTAATATCAGACTGAGTAACTACACTCACCTTCTCAGGACTAGAGTGTACAGAGACTGTAATATCAGACTGAGTAACTACACTCACCTTCTCAGGACTAGAGTGTACAGAGACTGTAATATCAGACTGAGTAATTACACTCACCTTCTCAGGACTAGAGTGTACAGAGACTGTAATATCAGACTTAGTAACTACACTCACCTTCTCAGGACTAGAGTGTACAGAGACTGTAATATCAGACTTAGTAACTACACTCACCTTCTCAGGACTAGAGTGTACAGAGACTGTAATATCAGACTTAGTAACTACACTCACCTTCTCAGGACTAGAGTGTACAGAGACTGTAATATCAGACTGAGTAACTACACTCACCTTCTCAGGACTAGAGTGTACAGAGACTGTAATATCAGACTGAGTAACTACACTCACATTCTCAGGACTAGAGTGTACAGAGACTGTAATATCAGACTGAGTAACTACACTCACCTTCTCAGGACTAGAGTGTACAGAGACTGTAATATCAGACTGAGTAACTACACTCACCTTCTCAGGACTAGAGTGTACAGAGACTGTAATATCAGACTGAGTAATTACACTCACCTTCTCAGGACTAGAGTGTACAGAGACTGTAATATCAGACTGAGTAACTACACTCACCTTCTCAGGACTAGAGTGTACAGAGTCTGTAATATCAGACTGAGTAACTACACTCACCTTCTCAGGACTAGAGTGTACAGAGACTGTAATATCAGACTTAGTAACTACACTCACCTTCTCAGGACTAGAGTGTACAGAGACTGTAATATCAGACTTAGTAACTACACTCACCTTCTCAGGACTAGAGTGTACAGAGACTGTAATATCAGACTGAGTAACTACACTCACCTTCTCAGGACTAGAGTGTACAGAGACTGTAATATCAGACTGAGTAACTACACTCACATTCTCAGGACTAGAGTGTACAGAGACTGTAATATCAGACTGAGTAACTACACTCACCTTCTCAGGACTAGAGTGTACAGAGACTGTAATATCAGACTGAGTAACTACACTCACCTTCTCAGGACTAGAGTGTAAAGAGACTGTAATATCAGACTGACTAACTACACTCACCTTCTCAGGACTAGAGTGTACAGAGACTGTAATATCAGACTTAGTAACTACACTCACCTTCTCAGGACTAGAGTGTACAGAGACTGTAATATCAGACTGAGTAACTACACTCACCTTCTCAGGACTAGAGTGTACAGAGACTGTAATATCAGACTGAGTAACTACACTCACCTTCTCAGGACTAGAGTGTACAGAGACTGTAATATCAGACTGAGTAACTACACTCACCTTCTCAGGACTAGAGTGTACAGAGACTGTAATATCAGACTGAGTAACTACACTCATTTTCTCAGGACTAGAGTGTACAGAGACTGTAATATCAGTCTGAGTAACTACACTCACCTTCTCAGGACTAGAGTGTACAGAGACTGTAATATCAGACTGAGTAACTACACTCACCTTCTCAGGACTAGAGTGTACAGAGACTGTAATATCAGACTTAGTAACTACACTCACCTTCTCAGGACTAGAGTGTACAGAGACTGTAATATCAGACTGAGTAACTACACTCACCTTCTCAGGACTAGAGTGTACAGAGACTGTAATATCAGACTGAGTAACTACACTCACCTTCTCAGGACTAGAGTGTACAGAGACTGTAATATCAGTCTGAGTAACTACACTCACCTTCTCAGGACTAGAGTGTACAGAGACTGTAATATCAGACTGAGTAACTACACTCACCTTCTCAGGACTAGAGTGTACAGAGACTGTAATATCAGTCTGAGTAACTACACTCACCTTCTCAGGACTAGAGTGTACAGAGACTGTAATATCAGACTGAGTAACTACACTCACCTTCTCAGGACTAAAGTGTACAGAGACTGTAATATCAGACTGAGTAACCACACTCACCTTCTCAGGACTAGAGTGTACAGAGACTGTAATATCAGACTGAGTAACTACACTCACCTTCTCAGGACTAGAGTGTACAGAGACTGTAATATCAGACTGAGTAATTACACTCACCTTCTCAGAACTAGAGTGTACAGAGACTGTAATATCAGACTGAGTAACTACACTCACCTTCTCAGGACTAGAGTGTACAGAGACTGTAATATCACACTGAGTAACTACACTCACCTTCTCAGGACTAGAGTGTACAGAGACTGTAATATCAGACTGAGTAACTACACTCACCTTCTCAGGACTAGAGTGTACAGAGACTGTAATATCAGACTGAGTATCTATAACTATACTCCTCACTTCTCAATTAGATTACAACAGTTTACCAGTTCACGATGGGTTGACTCCCAATCGGGTTGAACAGCTCCAAGGTTGTAGGTTATCAAGGTATGGGAGCGGTATGAACTTGCAACCCTCTTTACCACTGTGTGGGAAAACGCTCTACCATGTGGGAAAAACTTAACCACCATGTGGGTATTTGTTACCTCACTGCACGCAATGCATTTCACCCAATGATATGCATCTTATGCACGCTTTTATCACACTCTAATATTAAATTAATTTATTCTTATTTCTATTTTGGGAATAATGTCCAAATGTTTTAATTTAATCCATGGTTTATCTTTTCTTTTTATTAATAAGTTTTGAATATATGAAATATAAAGTGGCACATATTGCACAGTTCACTTCAGTACACAATAATAGTTCCAATCTATTTCAAAATCATGAGTTCTTGTTTGTCCTTTTAAAATTTTATTCGTGCTATGGTTTTCCACACGATCTGGTGAAGAAGTTAAGGTCCAAAATCAATGAATAATAAACACATTTTGAGCCTTATGGAACCCCACAGCTATGATTTAACTCTAACGCTGTAAATAATGCACAGTTATGAAATGTTGCCTTCATTTTATTAGCGTGAATGCTAAAGGAGGTAAGTTTTGCTTGCTGCGATTGTTGCGATCATCACTCAGCGGTGATTGTCCAGCAATAGGAACACATTGAATCATAGCTCTGCAGTGATCGGTGGCTGGAAAGCAGCTCCATAGGAATAGCATTGAACTAGTGCTCAGCGATAATCACTAGGCGATGATCGCAATTAACAATCGCTGCATGCAAAACGTATCTTAAGAGTGGCGCTTGCTCTTCAGTCTCACGTTATCATTGTTTCATATTTGTTATCTACACTATTTTGATAAAACTTCTATCAGTTTTTCATAATTATTTTTTCAAATTTTCGTTTGATATATTTTTTTTGTTATAGGTTCACTAAAACTATTGATTGTTAAACTAATTAAAATTACCGAATTTAAAATCATTTATTTACTTAGAAAATAGTTTAACTATTGCGAACTGAATTATTTTGAATAAAATAAATCAACATAAAAATATATTGTAGTTATTAGCTACCTCACTAACTGTAGTAACTACCTCACTAACTGTAGTAACTACCTCACTAACTGTAGTTACTACCTCACTAGCTGTAGTTACTACCTCACTAACTGTAGTTACTACCTCACTAGCTGTAGTTACTACCTCACTAGCTGTAGTTACTACCTCACTAACTGTAGTTACTACCTCACTAACTGTAGTAACTACCTCACTAACTGTAGTTACTACCTCACTAGCTGTAGTTACTACCTCACTAACTGTAGTTACTACCTCACTAGCTGTAGTTACTACCTCACTAACTGTAGTTACTACCTCACTAACTGTAGTTACTACCTCACTAACTGTAGTTACTACCTCACTAACTGTAGTTACTACCTCACTAACTGTAGTAACTACCTCACTAACTGTAGTTACTACCTCACTAACTGTAGTTACTACCTCACTAACTGTAGTTACTACCTCACTAACTGTAGTTACTACCTCACTAACTGTAGTTACTACCTCACTAACTGTAGTTACTACCTCACTAGCTGTAGTAACTACCTCACTAACTGTAGTTACTACCTCACTAACTGTAGTTACTACCTCACTAACTGTAGTTACTACCTCACTAACTGTAGTTACTACCTCACTAACTGTAGTTACTACCTCACTAACTGTAGTTACTACCTCACTAACTGTAGTTACTACCTCACTAACTGTAGTTACTACCTCACTAGCTGTAGTAACTACCTCACTAACTGTAGTTACTACCTCACTAACTGTAGTTACTACCTCACTAGCTGTAGTAACTACCTCACTAACTGTAGTTACTACCTCACTAACTGTAGTTACTACCTCACTAACTGTAGTTACTACCTCACTAACTGTAGTTACTACCTCACTAACTGTAGTTACTACCTCACTAACTGTAGTTACTACCTCACTAGCTGTAGTAACTACCTCACTAACTGTAGTTACTACCTCACTAACTGTAGTTACTACCTCACTAACTGTAGTAACTACCTCACTAACTGTAGTTACTACCTCACTAACTGTAGTTACTACCTCACTAACTGTAGTTACTACCTCACTAACTGTAGTTACTACCTCACTAACTGTAGTTACTACCTCACTAACTGTAGTTACTACCTCACTAGCTGTAGTAACTACCTCACTAACTGTAGTTACTACCTCACTAACTGTAGTTACTACCTCACTAACTGTAGTTACTACCTCACTAACTGTAGTTACTACCTCACTAACTGTAGTTACTACCTCACTAACTGTAGTTACTACCTCACTAACTGTAGTTACTACCTCACTAGCTGTAGTAACTACCTCACTAACTGTAGTTACTACCTCACTAACTGTAGTTACTACCTCACTAACTGTAGTAACTACCTCACTAACTGTAGTTACTACCTCACTAGCTATAGTAACTACCTCACTAACTGTAGTAACTACTTCACTAACTGTAGTTACTACCTCACTAATTGTAGTAACTACCTCACTAACTGTAGTAACTACCTCACTAACTGTAGTTACTACCTCACTAGCTGTAGTAACTACCTCACTAACTGTAGTAACTACTTCACTAACTGTAGTTACTACCTCACTAGCTGTAGTAACTACCTCACTAACTGTAGTAACTACTTCACTAACTGTAGTTACTACCTCACTAATTGTAGTAATAGAATAATAATAACTGTAGAATGTACAGTTTTCCCAAGGTTCGCCTGTATCTTCATTTCTTCTGGAGGTTACGTTGAACTTGGCATTTATTTTGTCAGTTGCTGTTGTCGTTGTTTCTATTGATTCTAAGAGGAAATGTTCCATTACATTAAATAGTTCATTGGCAGATCTAAAGGATTGGTGATAAATGCAGTCTTTTCAATATAGAGTGCAAAGATTTAACATTGTACAGAGTGGGGCGTAAATATGGAAGCAAGTACAATTACACATTATAATGCAAAGAAAAGTACACTTACTAATTTATAGATATATATTATTGCATATACGTTCATCAACACAAAAAAAAATATTTGATAAAAGGCCTCTTTGCATTTGATTCTCGCCTCCAAATCTCCTGGAAACGCCTTCTCGCTGTAGAGAGAGTTTAATGCTGCCACACTGCTATACATTTTTATAGCAGTCCGTGGTTTTGAGGATTGACGACAATGAATCCTGGGATCTGGGGCCCACATTTTCTTTTGGTCAAAACCTAGTGATGTGTTATCCGCACCAGATCTGAGTCACATTCGCTGTGTATGGCGTGGCACCTTCTTGTTGCAATATCCACAGAATGTTCTCGCCGAAGTATCCTCAGCACATTCCAACATTGACTTCAGAATGTTTTCAACATAACATTTAGCGTTCATTTTGGCGCCTTAATTAACAAAAATTAGGAGAGACCTCCATTATTTTGAAGCGACGTGTCAAACCATTGCAGAACTTAGTTTCATTAATTTAAGTAATTATTTATTTCAACACATTGCGCCCTTACCTCCCTGTCCATAACAATTCGCATGTTTATATGCATGTAAGAATGACTTTGTGAACCGGTTAAGCGGATGCTTCAAGGGAAACCTACATATCAAGAAAAACTGTAATATATCATTAACAGATTCGTGCCAACATAATAAAATATTACAAATATTCTCAAGAACAGGCAATATCAACAACATTCAAAGTAACATAATTTCTAAGAGCACTAGACTGGTAAAATACTCTCTTTACTTTCTCTCCTGAAACTCTCGACTCCTCCACATCTTTTCCTAGCCAATGGAACATTATTCCATATTTTAACTCCGGTGAGGACTTGGTGTGTTCCTTATTATAATAAGGTAGAATATAATCTTTCTTATTTCTAGTAAAGTGACTATGCTGATCCTGGTGAGAAATTATCGAAATGAAAGTAGAAGTGTCTAAATTATCCACATTGAAAACATTACAGGTAAAGCTCTTATAACGACCAGTACATGTACCAGAAAAGCGTTCGTTGTAACGATCAGCGTTCGTTGTAACGATACATTATTTAGTTTAGTTGGAGATTTAAACTGTAAGTTTTCTTGTTAACAGCATTTCCAAGAAACCCTAATGAAGGTAAACAATCTCAGATTATTATTAAGGGAAAATTTTAATTAAAATCTTATAATATCTATATAACTTCACTTATAGAAATGTACGAAATAATAAGGTAGATATAACTGTCACTTAAAGTACTGTAAAATATGATAGAAAATGGTGTTATTTTTCAACTTCACTTACATAGATATCTATGTACCTGCATAGAAACTAATATACATAGCATAATTAATAATCGTATATTAAACTGAATACAATATACAAATATTTTTTTTTAATTTCCTGATTCTTAGTTTTTTGTTTGGTATGAATAAAGGAAGAATATTTTAAAATAGAATATAGAATAGTCACACTTTTTTCAAATTTCTATTAAAATTTTCTAATGAAAGAAAATGTGGCGGAAAAGGGTAACAAAATCAAAATAATGGAAATCTTAAAAACAATACATTAAGTGTTGATTTTCAATTGTAATACCTCTGATTATAATCAATGTTTGACTAGATACTTGGTAGACGAATAAAATATTTGTTAAACCTTATACGTAATTTCGTTGTAGCGAACTGCAGTCCGCTAGAACGGGCAATTTTTGTCTTTGGGTGTCCGTTCAAAGATCGTCCGCTGTAAGAGCTTTACCTTCATACATATACTATACACTCCTACTAAATATACAAACAAGTCAGACAATTGCAACATTATCATCTCCAACATAACTTTTTACGAAACTTTTTATTACTCAATAAACTGAATGGACATAAAAGAACACTATAATTCAATAGATCCTATTAGTTATGAAAGGGAACCCCTAACCATTTCATTTTATTGATCCATTAAATTATAGTGAATAGTAATTATCGATCAGCAGTTAACTGTAACAGATTGGAAGTATCTATTTAAATAACATATAACTTATAAACTATTTAATGGAGACATCAAATTCCATTCAAGTTCTATTTAGGGGTGACCGCAAAGAAACCCATAGAAGAAAGCCCACAAAAAAAAACACAAAAAAAAACCCACAGGAAAAATGCCCACAAGGAAAGAAGCCCACAACTACATAATTTTTAAAATACAGAAGAACTTGAAGGTGTTTCATATGTATATGGGCATAAGTTTACAAAGGCACGAATATTCAATTAGTTTTCTATGTCTTGCACCTTTTGTCTCATTTTGAAAGCCTTCGTCGCTAAGATTAATTATATACCTGTTGAAATTAAATTTTATAGTATATAAATTTGAAAATCATCCGTGATGTTCATTTTACCATTTTAATTATATTTTGCCCAAGTGACTCTATCCTGAAGCTGTTTGAGGTGAATGGAAGAGGGCTAGTGTTCATTTTGTTCCGAACTGTTGTAATTTGGATTATGTATTATCTTTTTTCATATTTACCATATTTATAATTTTTTAACGCTACTTGCAGTTTTAGAGGATAGCGCTAGGGTTATGCTCTTCAACTACGAGTTTTTAGATTTTTTGTTAGATAGGCTCGTAAGCTTCATTTACTACCACCTCTTCATTTTCCTCTTCCATCCGTGAGTGCAATCATTGGTGCTTGTGCTCCTATTTGTCAGATTCCTTGTTAAATGACTGCATTCACGGAGTAGACTAGTTTTTTTGCATATTCATAGAGCTACTTTCCTTTCTGACTGCTTCTTCCAGTCCTTTTTTAAATTTATTTTTGACGTCAGCGATATAATCGAAATGGCTGAAGGCTGACATTAAACCCAATACTGAATTATATTTAAAAACTGTATTTTAGGGTATTTGCCGTTAACTTATGCCCTTACTTAAAAAACTTTTATGTTTCACTGTATTATAAATATTAGGTAGTTGTGGGCTTTTTTCATGTGGAATTTTTCATGTGGAATTTTTTCCTGTGGGCTTCTTTCCGGCAACCCTATTTAGGTATTCATGTTTTTGAACACTGTTTCTTGATCTCTTTAGAAGGGTAAAGAGGACAACTTCAGGTGCAAATGTCTTTTCATAATTACGAGACTCATGTCAGCTGTCTTCTCAAGCAACCTAATCAATATTTTCTGGTTTCTCCTAATCTTCTCCGCAATGTGTTTGGTCATTGCTTTAGGACTTCAGACCGTTGTGAGGGTGATCTGCAACTTCTCTGACTGTCACACAAATCACCTCAATCATTGGAACATTTCAATGATTTACAGACAGTCGATATTGCAATTGATAGTTTCTTTGCAATAACAAAATCTGACTTTCCGGCAACTTCCTTTAATATTTTACCAACAACAAACTGTGATGTGTTAATGTAGTGCCTTGGCTATTCTATGAACATAAACATCTACTTCAGTAACTACTTATGTTAGATAATTAGGTTTGAATTTTTACTTTCTTCTCCCTGTAGTATTTTCTTTGGAAAATTCTTTAAAGGGAAATAGCCCCTATATTTCATATTTAAATGATTGAAACATGATAAGATGAATGAATCATTCATTTATTTCCTAGTAGTATTTTCCTAGCCCCCTAGGGGGGTCTCTATCCTGAAACTCTGGGGTGAATGGAAGAGAAGGTTTTTTTATTTGGATTAGTAGTTGTCTTTTGCCATGTTTATTATCATTTGTAACGCTACTTGCAGTTTTAGAGGATAGCGCTAGGGTTATGCTCTTCAACTACGAGGTCTTAAATTATTTTGTTAGGAAGACTCGTAAGCTTCATTTGCTATCACCTCTTCAGCCACCGGTTCTTGTGTCCCTTTACGTCACATTCCTTGGTAAGTGACTACATTCATGGAGTAGCTTTTCTGCATCCACCAGCAGACAGAGTGTCTCTACCAGCAGACAGAGTGTCTCTACCAGCAGACAGAGTGTCTCTACCAGCAGACAGAGTGTCTCTACCATCAGACAGAGTGTCTCCACCAGCAGACAAAGTGTCTCTACCAGCAGACAGAGTGTCTCCACCAGCAGACAGAGTGTCTCCACCAGCAGACAGAGTGTCTCCACCTCTTTTCTGTTTCACAATAACAATGTACTATTATACAGTGCTAAGTATTAGCGCACTAAATGATTATTAAATTACAAGAACAAAGCTACACACTATTCATCAGATCTCATCTAGGAACATTACTTGAATGGCTAACAACTCTCTTACCTAACAAAGAGTGTTTCTCTCTTACCTAACAAAGAGTGTTTCTCTTGGTCTAAGAGTTAAAGAGTCAATAAATTGTAAGAGTTCTGTAATAACCACACCTTACGGTTACGAAATAAAATTATTGTGAACAAAGCATTGGCATTGCAGTGCTCTCATTGCATATAATTCTCTCCTCATTTTTCAAGGTGCCAATGACAGTTTGTCAGTCTCATTGCACTGGAAACACTTTTCTCTCTGAACAACAACTTGGAGTTCGGGAAGGAGGGGCACTAGTAACGCGGTGGTTAAACACACAGTCAGATGCTGATGATTATGTTCTATCATTTTTCACTGATTTTCAAAAGTCTTGGTAAGGAAACTGCGGCACTGTGGTGCTAGAGGCAGCTGTCATTCGTGGTTTAAATCCAATCTGAGTAATAGAAAATAATCTATTTCTCATTTTGGTGCCGCTTCTACCTTGGAATCTATTGGAGAGCTCAATTCTTGGGTCTTAATAATTGTTTATTATCTTTACTAATGACATTACTAGCTGTACTAATAGGTTCAAATTTTTCTTATATGCTGACGACTGTACTTTATCCCATTCTTTCAGTAAAGATGATGTTAGTGTTGTTGCTGATGATGTCAACGTTGCATTGGGTGATGTTCTTCACTGGCTCACTAGGAATGGGTTATAGCTATCAAAGTTGGCAAAACTGGATATTTAGTTTAATTAATTGTGCTTTGGTACATCCCCATTTGTTATATGGAATTAAAGATTATTTTGTTACAAAAGAGAGCAATAAAAGCTGAAAATTGTTTTAATTTCATGACCTTAAGAACGATCACTTCCATGAAAATAATATATTGAAGCTTATCGATCTCCATAAGCTGCAGACATGTGTATTTTTGTTCTAAACATTGTACTGTTTATATTCAAAACATACGGTCTCACTCTGATAGATATTTTAGCCGTCGTTTATTTATTTATTTATCATCTTGTTATTCGCTTAACTGAAAAAGTATTCAACCAAATTGCCTGAAATTTTGTGAAACGATTGGTCCATGTCCAGTGACCTGCTGGTAGAATTTTGGGAGTGACCCGGTCAAAGGTCAAGGTCATGATCTTTTATAACTCAAAAAGTATTGAACCATATTGCATGAAACTTAGTGGGACGATTGGTCAATATACAGGAACCATTTTGTTAGATTTTGGGAGCGATCGGGTCAAACGTTAAAGATTATTTTTTTAATTCATATCTCAAAAAAATTATTCAACCAAATTGTTTGAAATTTGATGGGAACCATGTCCAGGAACCATCAGTTAGAATTTTGGGAGCGGTCCAGTCAAAGGTCAAGGTCATTTATAACTCAATAACTCAAAAAGTATTGAACCATATTGCATGAAACTTGGTGGGACAATTGTTTATTATCCAGTTAGCAGTTTATTAAATTTTAGGAGAAGATATGCGCTCTACCGAGTGCACCTAATCTAGTTTTTTACTGTATTTATTAGATCTTTTAATTTTTCTCTAATTTTGGTTAGGTCGCCCTAGAAGCTTTGGCTAATTCGGGTTCTTGTTTAGAAATGTAGTTTTATGAATTGTGTTTATATGTTAATTTGTTTTCTGACTAAAGAATAAAAAGACTCTAAAGTAGGAAGTAACTGTTCAACATTCTACCGGTGGTTATGAAATTCATCGTTTAGTTCTGGTTCTAACTCTTGTTCCTGATGATGAATAGTCATATTCGAAAACTCGAAACCTGAAAATACCTTCAGTGTTGAAATTTTATTACTCCTCTTGATAATGTTTACTTAATTTATTCTATTTATTAATACCCTTCACTATAAAATATTGTTCAATTCTAATTATGATTCTAATTTACCATGATTGAAATTACTATATAGTGCTGTACTGTTGTAATTTGGTATCATAACTCCTTTTTCTTTCCGTCATTGCGTCATGTTTTGTCATGTGGTCATGATATTTGAGTAGCTTTTCTTCCGTCAGGAAAATGCTGGCAGCTGTTTCAGTTCAAAGTTACATTTTCAGTCTGTTTTCTTCTTTAGAATCTATAATTTTCTAACTTAAACTAAATGATGATTTTAACATTAAATAACATGCAAATTTATTTTATTTATGTAATTTTTTATAGAAGCTGAATTAACTATTTTTCCGATTCAAAATAGGAAAATGTTTTCTCTAATTATTGGGGTGGCTATGAATTTGCAGGCTATAAGAAGCAATTGCGCTATTAATTGGTGTACAATTTCTGTCAGAAATAGCTGTTTTTGGGTCGGTTTGTACACAGAGGCTCTCTAAATAAGACAATTTGCACTGGTAAATAGTTGATTTAGCTACCATTGGTTATGCATACAGTTATATATATAGGCAGCTACATATAATTCGCATAATGTTTCAATTTTAAATTTCTGTTGACTGCAGAAAAGTTACTCCGTGTTCCTATGAAATATTTCCCTGGCAACACCGGTTGCCAATTAAAAGTTATTTAGATTCAACCCATGCACCTCTTTCTGACGGTTAAACCAGTTATCGGTAACACTTTGTCATTTATCGTAGAGACTGTTATCGGTAACACTTTGTCATTTATCGTAGAAACTGTTATTGGTACCACTTGTGTCATTCATCGTAGGGACTGTTATCGGTAACACTTTGTCATTTATCGTAGAAACTGTTATCGGTAACACTTTGTCATTTATCGTAGAGACTGTTATCGGTAACACTTTGTCATTTATCGTAGGGACTGTTATCGGTAACACTTTGTCATTTATCGTAGAGACTGTTATCGGTAACACTTTGTCATTTATCGTAGAGACTGTTATCGGTAACACTTTGTCATTTATCGTAGAGACTGTTATCGGTAACACTTTGTCATTTATCGTAGAGACTGTTATCGGTAACACTTTGTAATTTATCGTAGGGACTGTTATCGGTAACACTTTGTCATTTATCGTAGGGACTGTTATCGGTAACACTTTGTCATTTATCGTAGAAACTGTTATCGGTAACACTTTGTCATTTATCGTAGGGACTGTTATCGGTAACACTTTGACATTTATCGTAGAGACTGTTATCGGTAACACTTTGTCATTTATCGTAGAGACTGTTATCGGTAACAATTTGTCATTTATCGTAGAGACTGTTATCGGTAACACTTTGTCATTTATCGTAGAGACTGTTATCGGTAAAACTTTGTCATTTATCGTAGAGACTGTTATCGGTAATACTTTGTCATTTATCGTAGAGACTGTTATCGGTAACACTTTGTCATTTATCGTAGAGACTGTTATTGGTAACACTTTGTCATTTATCGTATGGACTGTTATCGGTTACACTTTGTCATTTATCGTAGAGACTGTTATCGGTAACACTTTGACATTTATCGTAGAGACTGTTATCGGTAACACTTTGTCATTTATCGTAGAGACTGTTATCGGTTACACTTTGTCATTTATCGTAGAGACTGTTATCGGTAACACTTTGTCATTTATCGTAGAGACTGTTATCGGTAACACTTTGTCATTTATCGTAGAGACTGTTATCGGTAAAACTTTGTCATTTATCGTAGAGACTGTTATCGGTTACACTTTGTCATTTATCGTAGAGACTGTTATCGGTTACACTTTGTCATTTATCGTAGAGACTGTTATCGGTTACACTTTGTCATTTATCGTAGAGACTGTTATCGGTTACACTTTGTCATTTATCGTAGAGACTGTTATCGGTTACACTAACATTTATTGATGTATAACAGTCTGATAAATAATTGTTTGGGTAATTTTAAATGGTAACTTCAAACGCATTCATTAAAAATTGTAAATTGTATTTTCATTTAGTAAAATTTATTTTTTATTTCATATGTAGAATTTTAAAACTCTATAATGTTATGTAATTGATTTTGTTTGTAATTGTTACCAGATTTATTCATACAGTTAGCTCACATTTGAAAAATATGTATTTTTTATCTAATTTTTAACTTCAGTAGTGAACATCATTCCATGTTTGTTCTATGTTCAAATTAAAATCAATTATATAAAGTGGAATATTGAGTCCTATAAAATATTGAACAGTCGAAACAGTCTACTATTTTGTCTCTTGAACTTGAAGGAAAATCGCATTTACATTTTACTGAATTTACTCAATAATATAAACATATTCTAAAGATATTCAGTTACTCTTGCAGTTATTCTTGCAGTTACTCGTGCAGTTACTCTTGCAGTTATTCTTGCAGTTACTCGTGAAATTACTCTTGCAGTTATTCTTGCAGTTACTCGTGAAGTTACTCTTGCAGTTACTCGTGAAGTTATTCTTGCAGTTACTCGTGAAGTTATTCCTGCAGTTACTCGTGCAGTTATTCTTGCAGTTACTCTTACAGTTACTCCTACAGATACTCTTACAGTTACTCTTACAGTTACTCTTACAGTTACTCTTACAGTTACTCTTACAGTTACTCTTACAGTTACTCTTACAGTTACTCTTACAGTTACTCTTACAGTTACTCTTACAGTTACTCTTACAGTTACTCTTACAATTACTCTTACAGTTACTCTTACAGTTACTCTTGCAGTTACTCTTACAGTTACTCTTGCAGTTACTCTTACAGTTACTCTTACAGTTACTCTTGCAGTTACTCTTGCAGTTACTCTTGCAGTTACTCTTACAGTTACTCTTACAGTTACTCTTACAGTTAGTCTTACAGTTACTCTTACAGTTACTCTTACAGTTACTCTTACAGTTACTCTTACAGTTACTCTTACAATTACTCTTACAGTTACTCTTACAGTTACTCTTGCAGTTACTCTTACAGTTACTCTTGCAGTTACTCTTACAGTTACTCTTACAGTTACTCTTACAGTTACTCTTGCAGTTACTCTTGCAGTTACTCTTACAGTTACTCTTACAGTTACTCTTACAGTTACTCTTACAGTTACTCTTACAGTTACTCTTGCAGTTACTCTTGCAGTTACTCGTGCAGTTACTCGTGTGCAGTTACTCGTGCAGTTACCAGTTGGTGTTTTTCAGAATGTCCTCACTCCAAGTTTCAGCTGCAATATAAAAAGGCGTTAAAATTACTCACCAATCTTTACTGTTTTTTATTTCCTGTATGAGAATGTTACTGCGAATTAGTTGCAGAGTTTAACTTCGCTAGGAATGGTTTCACTAGGTACTATGTGTACTAGAGTAAGTATTAATATGATCTATGTGAAAATAGCCTAGTGCTTCTATACCTAGTTACCATCACGATGTGACCTAACTCATTATTTGTTATATTTTGTTATAGTATAATTACCTGCCGAAAATCACACCAATTGCCTTCAGTTAAATGTGACATGGGTGACGCCTGGTGTACATCTCACTGACAGGTTTTTATTTTTACCTCAGACCGAAAGTTCAGAGACCGAATTTTCCGCTCGAATCTCATGTTAAATAAATGTCAAAATTACTAATGTTACGTATTATTTAACAACGGTTAATGATGTTATCCGCTTTTAATAAATAAACTACACATTTTAGTACTCATAATTTCAACTATTTATATTATTACTCTTCAATAAAATCATTATAAAACGAGAGCGAATTTTCCTAGAACTGATGTTAACCTGTCTGAGCTCCACTAATTGGTCTACCTGACGTCATGTGAGTCACATTCACATCATTAGGGTGTGACTCAACTGCATAATTAGGTAACTGGTAATAGCTGTGTTATTTGGCTGGTTATTAAGTTGTTTTGTTCGTGAAATAAATTATTAAAATATGACGTCTGCTCTCTTTTCATTATTTCCCTCCCCTCCGTCCCCTCTCAACCGGACCCCCCCCCCTTTAACCCCCAGGCGCCCAAGTGTCATTGTTAAGGTTACAAGTTAACAACTTTGACTAAAAGAAGTCAAACTACAGGAAAATAAAACAGCGATTGCTAGAACTGGGATGGTGTCAAGGGGAAATAATATTAAATTTCAGGGACAACTTATATTCTTATAATAATTATTGGAGATTGAGTGATTAAAGGAGAAGTCACCTTGAGGGGATCAATCTATTTAAGAAATATTTTTTTCACCAATAATTTCATAGTTCTGAAAGTCGGTATACTTATAGAACAGGATAGAAGAATTTTTTAGCTGTTGCGCTATAATTTGGCTACAACCAATAGAAAACGAGTTTATTTAATAGAAAACTTATATTGTAGGAGTAACTTCAACGCTTTATACTTCATCATATTTTCACTTAGACTGTTAGAGTTACATCATCACGATGTAACAAACTTATATTTGAGGAATTTATTTTTGAAAGCCTTTTTTTGTATATTTTCGAATTCTTTCGGCTATAATTTTTTTCTAATTCAGCTATCCTAAAAAACTGAGTGTTAATAATAGAACACCTCTCTTTGAAACCAGCCCAGACACGTCTCTCTAAAACAAAAACTGATACATATATAGAGAGCCCATCATCACATGACAATAGTGTTCAGGAGAGACTGAAACATCTCTACCATCAGGTTATCTTGCTCTAGAAGGATGTGTCATTTAAACAAGCAACACATCCCCATCGTACAAAAAGTCAATGCGACACTGATTTCTCATTGGAGCTTAGAATGCAGAGCTGGGTTTTTTTCTCCCAAATCAACTCCAACACTCCGGATGAAAATTGATTTGGGAACGCATGCCCGGTGGGCGGATGCGTTCCTAGCCACTCCTCCACCTAGCACCCCATTGTATGTGCTACAGACAAGCTATGCTGTTATAATTACAGTGTATTCTGAACACCAATATTTTTTACATTTTTGGCATTTCTGGAGGATATTGATCCCCTTAACATGTCACAGGATATCTAAGGTAGATCTAAGAAGTCACCTTAATGTGTTTCGATTTATTCGAACAAATTCACGAGTAGGAAGTCACCCCAGAGGTCAGGTCACCAAACATTTGATAGCATCACAGTGGATGTGCGAAAAAACATAAATTGAAAGAAAATTGATAAGTTTCGTAGAAATAATGTAAATCAAAGTGGGTGAAACTCAGGTAACTGCAGAGGGAATACTTACATTGGTAAATGCAGAGGTATAACTGCATTGGTAACTGAAGAGGTATAACTGCATTGGTAACTGCAGAGATATAACTCTATTGGTAAATGCAGAGGTATAACTGCATTGGTAACTGAAGAGGTATAACTGCATTGGTAACTGCAGAGATATAACTCTATTGGTAACTGCAGAGGTATAACTCTATTGGTAACTGCAGAGGTATAACTGCATTGGTAACTGAAGAAGTATAACTGCATTGGTAACTGCTGAGGTATAACTCTATTGGTAACTGAAGAGGTATAACTCTATTGGTAACTGAAGAGGTATAACTGCATTGGTAACTGCAGAGATATAACTCTATTGGTAACTGCAGAGGTATAACTCTATTGGTAACTGCAGAGGTATAACTGCATTGGTAACTGAAGAAGTATAACTGCATTGGTAACTGCTGAGGTATAACTCTATTGGTAACTGAAGAGGTATAACTCTATTGGTAACTGAAGAGGTATAACTGCATTGGTAACTGAAGAGGTATAACTGCATTGGTAACTGCAGAGATATAACTCTATTGGTAACTGCAGAGGTATAACTCTATTGGTAACTGCAGAGGTATAACTGCATTGGTAACTGAAGAAGTATAACTGCATTGGTAACTGCAGAGATATAACTCTATTGGTAACTGCAGAGGTATAACTCTATTGGTAACTGCAGAGGTATAACTGCATTGGTAACTGAAGAAGTATAACTGCATTGGTAAATGCAGAGGTATAACTGCATTGGTAACTGAAGAGGTATAACTGCATTGGTAACTGCAGAGATATAACTCTATTGGTAACTGCAGAGGTATAACTCTATTGGTAACTGCAGAGGTATAACTGCATTGGTAACTGAATAAGTATAACTGCATTGGTAACTGCTGAGGTATAACTCTATTGGTAACTGAAGAGGTATAACTCTATTGGTAACTGAAGAGGTATAACTGCATTGGTAACTGAAGAGGTATAACTGCATTGGTAACTGCAGAGATATAACTCTATTGGTAACTGCAGAGGTATAACTCTATTGGTAACTGCAGAGGTATAACTGCATTGGTAACTGAAGAAGTATAACTGCATTGGTAACTGCTGAGGTATAACTCTATTGGTAACTGAAGAGGTATAACTCTATTGGTAACTGAAGAGGTATAACTGCATTGGTAACTGAAAAGGTATAACTGCATTGGTAACTGCAGAGATATAACTCTATTGGTAACTGCAGAGGTATAACTCTATTGGTAACTGCAGAGGTATAACTGCATTGGTAACTGAAGAAGTATAACTGCATTGGTAACTGCTGAGGTATAACTCTATTGGTAACTGAAGAGGTATAACTCTATTGGTAACTGAAGAGGTATAACTGCATTGGTAACTGCAGAGATATAACTCTATTGGTAAATGCAGAGGTATAACTGCATTGGTAACTGAAGAGGTATAACTGCATTGGTAACTGCAGAGATATAACTCTATTGGTAACTGCAGAGGTATAACTCTATTGGTAACTGCAGAGGTATAACTGCATTGGTAACTGAAGAAGTATAACTGCATTGGTAACTGCTGAGGTATAACTCTATTGGTAACTGAAGAGGTATAACTCTATTGGTAACTGAAGAGGTATAACTGCATTGGTAACTGAAGAGGTATAACTCTATTGGTAAATGCAGAGGTATAACTGCATTGGTAACTGAAGAGGTATAACTGCATTGGTAACTGCAGAGATATAACTCTATTGGTAACTGCAGAGGTATAACTCTATTGGTAACTGCAGAGGTATAACTGCATTGGTAACTGAAGAAGTATAACTGCATTGGTAACTGCTGAGGTATAACTCTATTGGTAACTGAAGAGGTATAACTCTATTGGTAACTGAAGAGGTATAACTCTATTGGTAACTGAAGAGGTATAACTGCATTGGTAACTGCAGAGATATAACTCTATTGGTAACTGCAGAGGTATAACTCTATTGGTAACTGCAGAGGTATAACTGCATTGGTAACTGAAGAAGTATAACTGCATTGGTAACTGCTGAGGTATAACTCTATTGGTAACTGAAGAGGTATAACTCTATTGGTAACTGAAGAGGTATAACTGCATTGGTAACTGAAGAGGTATAACTGCATTGGTAACTGCAGAGATATAACTCTATTGGTAACTGCAGAGGTATAACTCTATTGGTAACTGCAGAGGTATAACTGCATTGGTAACTGAAGAAGTATAACTGCATTGGTAACTGCTGAGGTATAACTCTATTGGTAACTGAAGAGGTATAACTCTATTGGTAACTGAAGAGGTATAACTGCATTGGTAACTGCAGAGATATAACTCTATTGGTAACTGCAGAGATATAACTCTATTGGTAACTGCAGAGGTATAACTGCATTGGTAACTGAAGAGGTATAACTGCATTGGTAACTGCAGAGATATAACTCTATTGGTAACTGCAGAGGTATAACTGCATTGGTAACTGAAGAGGTATAACTGCATTGGTAACTGCAGAGATATAACTCTATTGGTAACTGCAGAGATATAACTCTATTGGTAACTGCAGAGGTATAACTGCATTGGTAACTGA
The DNA here is from genome assembly GCA_947561585.1 of Caprella mutica. Taxonomy (NCBI): domain Eukaryota; kingdom Metazoa; phylum Arthropoda; class Malacostraca; order Amphipoda; family Caprellidae; genus Caprella; species Caprella mutica. Next base: position 61,685 of record CANNZV010001072.1, read on the forward strand.
AGAGGTATAACTGCATTGGTAACTGCAGAGATATAACTCTATTGGTAACTGCAGAGGTATAACTGCATTGGTAACTGAAGAGGTATAACTGCATTGGTAACTGCAGAGATATAACTCTATTGGTAACTGCAGAGATATAACTCTATTGGTAACTGCAGAGGTATAACTGCATTGGTAACTGAAGAGGTATAACTGCATTGGTAACTGCAGAGGGAACAATTGCATTTGTAACTGCATAGTCAGTCAGTCAGGGTAATTTTGAATTGGTCGCCTTCTGGGGCGACAATTGGCCGTCCCAGGACAATTATGCCACACGACAATTGGGCTCCGGACAATTGGGTTCCAAGACAATTGGACCTACGACAATTGGGCCCCGAGACAATTATATTATTTGCCAATTTTTTTTTCAGAGTTTACTGTATCAACTTATTTAAAGACCCTTGCTACTGTAATAACTAGGTTTGTGACAATATGCGTTTTGTATAAAAATATAGTCTTGAGCATATTTAAGATTAAGAATTTTCCTAACATGTAAAAAATATTCTCGTTATGAAAAATAAATATTTTTTAATAGAACATATTCTTTTCATTAATAAATAGTATTATTCTTTTAAACTACAATAACTTTCTGTTCCGAGATAGGTCATGTATAAGCAACAAATTTTCTATTTACAGTACCTCTATATAGAACGTGAACTCCTGTGAAGTAAATGAGTTAGGATGTAGCCAATAGAAAATAAGAAAGTAGCTATTTTAGATGAAGAAACAATAGAAAATATGGATGTAGGTTTTTTAGACATACCGGAATTATTGGAACATACAAATTGAATTAAGGTTAATGTGAATTATTTGAAGCCTGTTCAGTGTTCAATATTATTATTATTATTATTACAAAATGTATTCTCATAATCTCATTTTATCCCAACAACTGTTAAAACAACTTTTCAATGTAACGTATAACCTTTAAAATTTACCCATTTTTACCTAATATTTGTCTTTGTCAGACGATGTACACTACACATTGGATCTATATGACATGATTCAAAATAATAAGACTTATTTAAATACTTCAAAGATTTTCATTACATTGCAACATGAGATTAGCATCCAAATGTGATTTAAGGGGCTTGCTAATATATACCTTATCAAGTATATGAATCGAATAAAAAAAATATAAACATGTTTTTAGAGAATATAAAGCATATTTCGAAGATAATATTGTCACTTCCCTAGTAAAAATAAGGTGTCTTTATTGTGTCTTATGCCCAATTTTTTTCTGGGCTTAATTGTCTTTGGGCCTAATTGTCGTGGGCCTAATAGTCTTGGAGGCCCAATTGTCCTGGGCCCAATTTTCGTTAGGTCCAATTGTCCTGTACCCAATTGTCGGGGCCCAACTGTCGGTGCACCGGAATATTCCACTGAAGAAAATTTCACTGCGGAAGATTCCACTGGGAAAATTCCACTGAATATAAATTAATTTATAAATTGTACTGCTTATTTTCTTAAACATTACTTTAGAAGTTATCATCTTCATATTATATAAGCTTTTGCGATTTTCATTCCACTGTTTCTTTTTAAGTGGTTTAATAAAATGTAAGTGAATCTCATTATATAAATTTTCTTGATGTACATTTTCTTTGTGCAACACCTAATGAAAAGCATATTCTACTTACAAAAAACTATTAAAGAAATTCTAGCTAGCCTCTTGTTCCGCAAATCTGATTATATAGTTAAGTTAATATTCATTTTGAATGTTAATTTGAGTTTTAAGTAGGGGCAAATAAAAATATATTTATACGAGATTATAGTTTGTAACAAAAAGACAATGAGCACAAAGAGTACAATCAGCTTATATATTAATGATGTGGACAAATTCTACAGTTTAAACATATTAAATACAGTAACAACAATAAAAAATAATTTATTAATGTAAGATATGGGCTATATCTTGTGGAAAAATTAATCAAGCTCAGTCATGATATTAATTTCTGTCTTGAAATCCACACACTAATCGTTTCAAGCGTGAGTAAATTGCCTCGTATTTATATGAAAATTATATTTTCAATGTAAGCTCTTTTAGGAATGTTAATCCGTTTTCTTCTTGATATCCAAGCAGAATGTAAAAAAATATACTTTAAAACTGTACAATTACATAATCAAAAGCACATAAATAAAATAATGTAAGAATAGAAGTTGCACAAAAATGTTTCACACAAATATAGTTCAAATTTTCATAGCCTTTTTGCTTAAAGACACTATCCTACACTCTGCTAGGATAACATTGAACATAAATAAATAAATATTTTAATGAAGTTAACGTTCCCTTGCTATCAACTTGCTGGAACTGTATCACCTGCTCAGCTAAAATAATTTACCATAATATATTTTGGACTGGCATTTGGACGGAACATTATTGTTTTATATAATAATGAATACAATTTAGGTTTCCGGTTAAATCCTAGGAAAATGTTCCTGGTTGATTTATAAATATTGAATTTTATTTAGTGAAATTTTCCTTGTGGAACTTTCCACTGTGGAATTTTCCTCAGTGGAACTTTCTGCAGTGGAATTTTCCCAGTGGAATTTTCCTCAGTGGAATCTTCTGCGCACTGGGTCTCCTGGTCTAGGAAGCCACATTTCTGCAGGATCCCCTTCTCTCCTCCTTGTTCTTGTCAACAGCTCCCTGCATTCTTCTCTTTCTTCCTCACCCCACTCTCTTTCTATTTCATTCCCATACATCTGGTAGATTCCCTCCCAAAATCCTCTCACTTGCTCCTCGTATTTCTCTTCGTCCAACTCCTCTCCCTCCTCTGTGTACAGCTTCACTTTCTCACCTTTCCGCATTTTCTCTCCTTTCAGTTTCTTTATCATTTTCCACATTTGCTTACCTTTTCCCATAGTTCTTATTTCTTCTGCTACTCCCTCTTCATATTTTCTCATCTCTTCACTGATATTAACTTTTTCTTTTTGTTCTCGGTATTCCCTACACATCAACTCTCTATTTCTGTCACCTCCATTTCTGTATCTCTTGTTATTTTCCTTCTCTTTACAATTTCTCATCTTATTTCCTTGTTCATCCAAAGTGGTTCTTCCTTTTTTTCCGCCTCACACACTTTCCTTCTATAATCTATTTTGAAACACCCATCTGCTGCTATTTTTATGACCTCATTTATTTTGCTCTGTTATATTTTCTGTTCGTAGAATCTCCCTCTCCACTGTATTTGCATACTCTTCCATCTTCTCTCTTCTACTGCTATAGAACCAGCCCTCATTCCATGCATTCCATATTGTTCTCTCCTTCCTACATGTTTCTATCTCTATTTCAATCATGCAGTGGTATGATAAATCTATTTTTTCTTGTTTGTCACCTTTTTATCATAGAGTACGCTCTTTCGTTATGCCATCACCAAATCAATTGCACTCCTGCTTTCTCCTCTCATCCAAGTAAATACTCCCTCACATTTCTCATTTACATTTAACAAAGTTAAACCACTCTTCTATCATTTCTGTATTTATATTCTTTTCATTTTCTTCCTGGTAACCAAAATGTTGACAGGACAATAACCCCCAGTGCAAAAAAAAAACCCGTGCAATATACCCCCCGGACAAAAAACCCCCGTACAATAAACCCCCCGTACAAATACCCCCCGGACAAGAACCCCCAAGCAAAAAACCCCCGGTGCAAAAAAACCCCGGTCGATATAAATAGCATAGTTCATTTTAATTAATTTTAATTAATTTTAATTAATTTTTTATTAATAAAATTACTATATGCTATAAATATAAAGAGATATAGTGCACCTAAGGTTAGGTTAGCGGTCCGATTGGGGGGGGGGGGGGGGGGTCGATAGTAACAAAATGTATACTGTACTTATTTTTACTATAAAGTAGGTAATTGGGTATACCAAAATTGTCATATTTTCGAAGAAAATGTAATAATTATTGGTTCGCATTGAATAATGATTAATAAATTAATAAAAATAAATTATGCTATTTATATAGACCGGGGGTTTTTTGCACCGGGGGTTTTTTGCTTGAGGGTTTTTTGGCCGGAGGGTATTTGTCCGGGGGGTTTATTGCACGGGGTTTTTTTGTCCGGGGGATATTTTGCACGGGGGTTTTTGACCGCGGGGGGTTTTTGTCCTGGAATCAACCAAAATACCCTAGATGACCTTTAAAATCTCCAACTGCTATGTAACTTTCCTGTCTCCTCTCAGCCTCCTCCACCCTCTTCTTCATTCCAGACAGTATCTCCTTTTTTTCTCCAGCTCCTCTTTTCCACTTCCAGTCTTCAGATGTACCACCGTTAAGTTAACAGTCTCTTTTCCAAAATTTCCCTTCATTTCCAAGCAATCACTATGACCACTCTCCTTTTTACTCAGACTCAGGCTTTCTTTCTCCTCATATAAAACCATTATTCCTCCACCCCTCCGATCCTCCACCTCTCTCATGCTCTCTATTATTTTAAGATGCTTGCAATTTCCTATATTGTTAATCTTTTTCTGTGTCTCAGTCATGCACAATACCACTCCCTTCTCAACTTCTTCATATATTTCAGAGTATTTTGATTTGTTAATCCTTGCACTTTCAAACACTTAATCACATACTTATTTGCTTTTCCTTTCTCCCTTCCTTTCAAAAATTTTTCCTCCTATTATTTTTCTTAGGTCTCACTCCTTGGAACTTCACCATCTGGTCCACACCCATCCCCATTCCCCCACTTTAGTCACGCCACGCCTCTCCATCACTCTGCCTCTCCTTATCACATATTGGGCCCCTCCACTGCTTCTCTTCTCTCTCAGCTCCTGTCTCAATTTCCTATCACTCTCCCTCTCTGCTTCTGTCATATCTCTTGTAATGTAGAGTGTCTTGCTTCCTCAATATCTCTCTCTTATCTTCTTCATCTCTCAGCTTTACCAATAGTGGTATGTTCCTTTCATTCTTCTTTCCCAGCCTAATCAGTTTTTTCTGCATCCCTTCCATCCCCAGCTCCTCCACCAGCAACACTCTCAAATTCTCCTCATCCTCTCTGTATCTATCAGGTGACTCACTCTGTTCCAACTCTTGCAGATTGGATATCATAATATTCTTCCTTCTTCTCTCCTTTTCCATTTCTTCCACCCTCCCTCCTATTACCTCCATCTTCTTTTCTTCCTCTTTCTTCTCCTTTCTCCTTTCTTCTACTCCTTTGTTAATCATTTCTTTCTTTACTTCCTCTAGGTCCCCTTTCAGCACTAAGTCACCTTCTAATTTTTTCTCCTCTTTCATCTTCTTGATTTCTTCAATCTCTCTTTTCATCTTTTCTAATTTCTCCAAGTTTGGCTCCTTTTTTTGTCTTTTTCGGCTCTTCTCTTTCACTCCTCAAATCCTTCATCTTAACTTCAGTCTTCCTCCCAACCTCTTCTACCATTTGCTCCATTTTCTTTGTTATCTCCTGAATTGTCTTGTGCACCTCCACCTTGACCATCTCTCCACACTCTCTGTTCATCTTTTCCATCCGCTCCCTAATCTGACCAATCACCTTCTTCATCTTCTTGTTTTCCTCTTCTAGCATTTTATTCCGGTCCATTACCCCATCCACCTTCACATTGCATCCCTGACAGTACCATCTCACCTTCTCATCAATCTCATATTGTACTCCCTCTTTGTCATTCCTTCACAGTTCGCATGGAACCACATCTTACACCAATCGCATATCACTCCGCACTATTCACCCTTAATTTACACTTCGGACAGATTTCCCTGTCTTTCTCCTCCTTGTTCTCCCACACCTTTTCCAACTCCTCATCCTTACTACCCTCACCTCCACCGGCAACTCCCCATCCTGACAATATGGAGAAATGTGTTTAAGTACAAAAAGGAAGAAACCACAAGTTTAAATTTTAACAAGGGTCGATCAGGCCACCCTTACAAAATGAAAGTCAGAGTGATAGTTTTAATTTCCACAGGGAGAAAGTCGTCAAGTTAAAATTAGGATGGATTTTTTCGATGACCAAATTGCTGAATGCTCTGATTAATTACTTTTTCATTCATATAAAATACAACTTAGTCCCTCATGATGATATGCTACACATAACAAACATGTCTTTGCAAGAACCAGTTGACAAAGTTTCTACGTCGTCAAAAATCTGTTTCAAGAAGTTAATGTCTGATTTCCATTTTCACGGGTTTAATTAATCATTAAACGTCATGTTTAATAATTCTATTGATTGGAGATTTTGAGATATTTATTATTTAATCCATTTCTCCAAACAAAATTATTTCTATTTTCCAAAAAGGAGTTGCTGATCAAAATTGATTTTATTTTCATATCTTGTGACCTGTGAAAATTGAAATTTGTGCCTTCATTTTTGTAAGTAAACAAATTTCTCCGGTTCGGCAATATTTTATAAAAGGAATAGTTTTCGAATGCTGTTAAAACATGGACATTTTTATGCTTGAACTTACCGCATTGTCCGTTTGCTGACATTTCACGCAAAGCCATTTTTACCACCCATAAATTAAGTCGTTATAATATTCACAAAAATGAATACAACTCTATGAAAATTTAACTGGAGATGGTTAAGAGTTCAACAAACAAAATGGTACTTGAATGAAAGAAAACTGTACCTTCAGTAGTTGTTGACACATACTAATTTAAAGTTGGTACACTTTTTTCTGGGACACCCTGTATATCTTAGAATGTTTGTACGATAAGTCAAGTGTTGTTGCATTGCTAGTCAGTTTAGTGTACTGCTAGTGTTATAGGCTGTGACTAGGTAGATGCTTTAGTGCATTCTTTATACTTACTCACTACATCTAATTAGTTATGAGCAAAGTGTTCAGAGTATATCAGTTCTAATGCATTGGGTCAATGTGTCCCCTTGTCGTGCGTGCACACCATCTGGCGGCACTTTCTAGAACATCTCGTGCTTTACCGTGAGTAACATGGAGAGATAAGAGTCACGAAATAGTGATTTATTGTCACCACCTCTTCTCACCAATCACATCTCTACTCACCAATCACATCTCTACTCACCAATCACATCTCTACTCACCAATCACCACCTCCACTCACCAATCACTACCTCCACTCACCAATCACCACCTCCACTCACCAATCACTACCTCCACTCACCAATCACTACCTCCACTCACCAATCACTACCTCCACTCACCAATCACCACCTCTACTCACCAATCACCACCTCTACTCACCAATCACCACCTCTACTCACCAATCACCACCTCTACTCACCAATCACACCTCTACTCACCAATCACACCTCTACTCACCAATCACCACCTCTACTCACCAATCACACCTCTACTCACCAATCACACCTCTACTCACCAATCACCACCTCTACTCACCAATCACCACCTCTACTCACCAATCACCACCTCTACTCACCAATCACACCTCTACTCACCAATCACACCTCTACTCACCAATCACCACCTCTACTCACCAATCACACCTCTACTCACCAATCACACCTCTACTCACCAATCACCACCTCTACTCACCAATCACCACCTCTACTCACCAATTTTCTCATTGTCTAGAGAAGTTTTCACCTGGGTGGTACATCAATGCTATATTTTACAATTGTTATTATCATTGAAATGAAAGATGCCATTTGTCTTCATAAATAGCGTCAAGATCTATCATCAAGATCTATCGTCAAGATCTATCGTCAAGATCTATCGTCAAGATCTATCGTCAAGATCTATCGTCAAGATCTATCGTCAAGATCTATCGTCAAGATCTATCGTCAAGATCTATCATCAAGATCTATCGTCAAGATCTATCGTTAAAATCTATCGTCAAGATCTATCATCAAGATCTATCGTCAAGATCTATCGTTAAAATCTATCGTCAAGATCTATCATCAAGATCTATCGTCAAGATCTATCGTTAAAATCTATCGTCAAGATCTATCATCAAGATCAATCGTCAAGATCTATCGTCAAGATCTATCGTCAAGATCTATGGTCAAGATCTATCGTCAAGATCTATCGTCAAGATCTATCGTCAAGATCTATCGTCAAGATCTATCGTTAATATCTATCGTCAAGATCTATCGTCAAGATCTATCGTCAAGATCTATCGTCAAGATCTATCGTCAAGATCTATCGTCAAGATCTATCGCCATGATCTATCGTTAATATCTATCGTTAATATCTATCGTTAATATCTATCGTCAAGATCTATCGTCAAGATCTATCGTTAATATCTATCGTTAATATCTATCGTCAAGATCTATCGTTAATATCTATCGTTAATATCTATCGTCAAGATCTATCGTCAAGATCTATCGTCAAGATCTATCGTCAAGATCTATCGTCAAGCTCTATCGTCAAGATCTATCGTTAATATCTATCGTCAAGATCTATCGTCAAGATCTATCGTCAAGATCTATCGTCAAGATCTATCGTCAAGATCTATCGTCAAGATCTATCGTCAAGATCTATTGTTTTAGTTAATACAACTTTCTTATGTTTTACTCTTTTCTATTCATAGACTCTAAAGTCTAAACTACACATCCTATCACAGCGCAGATTTTATCATTAGGCTATCTACCGTTATACTATTGAGCATTGCCATAGTTACTAATACTTCTCTAGCCAGTACACTACTTCTATAGCCAGTACATTACTTCACTAGCCAGTACATTACTTCTCTAGCTAGTACATTACTTCACTAGCCAGTACATTACTTCTCTAGCTAGTACATTACTTCACTAGCCAGTACATTACTTCTCTAGCTAGTACATTACTTCTCTAGCCAGTACATTACTTCTCTAGCCAGTACATTACTTCTCTAGCCAGTACATTACTTCTCTAGCCAGTACATTACTTCTCTAGCCAGTACATTTCTTCTCTAGCCAGTACATTACTTCACTAGCCAGTACATTACTTCTCTAGCTAGTACATTACTTCTCTAGCCAGTACATTACTTCTCTAGCCAGTACATTACTTCTCTAGCCAGTACATTACTTCTCTAGCCAGTACATTACTTCTCTAGCCAGTACATTTCTTCTCTAGCCAGTACATTACTTCTCTAGCCAGTACATTACTTCTCTAGCTAGTACATTACTTCTCTAGCCAGTACATTACTTCTCTAGCCAGTACATTACTTCTCTAGCCAGTACATTACAGTACATTGGGTGTTCTATTACCTCTTTTTTATTTCTCACCCACCCTTCCTTGATAATTAATATTCCACCAACAATCAAAGGAAGAAGATACACATACACTGTGTGCATCTTCTGTACACAGTGTATACACTGTAAACACTATATGCATTGTGTACACCCTATACACATTGTGTACACACTATACACATTGTGTACACACTATACACATTGTGTACACACTATACACATTGTGTACACACTATACACATTGTGTACACACTATACACATTGTGTACACACTATACACATTGTGTACACACTATACACATTGTGTACACCCTATACACATTGTGTACACCCTATACACATTGTGTACACCCAATACACATTGTGTACACACTATACACATTGTGTACACACTATACACAATAAACAGTATACATAATATACAGTATTCATATTATACACACACGCTATGCAGTATACACAATAAGCAGTATACACAATAAGCAGTACACACAATAAGCAGTATACACAATAAGCAGTTCACACACTGGTAAATACTCTTCAAATCTATCCTTTAATGGCATTTTTATCTTCCTTCTTTTAGGTATTAATAGGAAATAAAATGGGGATGTGGTATCGAATGGCAGGTATTATTTTATTATATGCATTGGTAACTCTTTTCAATGTCACTTTTAATCTGCAATAACCTTATATCTTTTAATCTGCAATAACCTTATATCTTTTAATCAATGCAGCTGTCTTTGAAATATTAATCCTTGACTTAGAAATTTGACATAAATCTATTTCGACTGTATACAGTTACAGTGTAATGGTTAACTGTATACAGTTACAGTGTAATGGTTAACTGTATACAGTTACAGTGTAATGGTTAACTGTATACAGTTACAGTGTAATGGTTAACTGTATACAGTTACAGTGTAATGGTTAACTGTATACAGTTACAGTGTAATGGTTAACTGTATACAGTTACAGTGTAATGGTTAACTGTATACAGTTACAGTGTAATGGTTAACTGTATACAGTTACAGTGTAATGGTTAACTGTATACAGTTACAGTGTAATGGTTAACTGTATACAGTTACAGTGTAATGGTTAACTGTATACAGTTACAGTGTAATGGTTAACTGTATACAGTTACAGTGTAATGGTTAACTGTATACAGTTACAGTGTAATGGTTAACTGTATACAGTTACAGTGTAATGGTTAACTGTATACAGTTACAGTGTAATGGTTAACTGTATACAGTTACAGTGTAATGGTTAACTGTATACAGTTACAGTGTAATGGTTAACTGTATACAGTTACAGTGTAATGGTTAACTGTATACAGTTACAGTGTAATGGTTAACTGTATACAGTTACAGTGTAATGGTTAACTGTATACAGTTACAGTGTAATGGTTAACTGTATACAGTTACAGTGTAATGGTTAACTGTATACAGTTACAGTGTAATGGTTAACTGTATACAGTTACAGTGTAATGGTTAACTGTATACAGTTACAGTGTAATGGTTAACTGTATACAGTTACAGTGTAATGGTTAACTGTATACAGTTACAGTGTAATGGTTAACTGTATACAGTTGGCATTCTATACCGTTATATTTACAAAAAAAAAAAGTGAATTAATTTCTTTCGAACAATTTTACATTTTATTTTTGTCAAGTTTACATTAACTGAAATAAAAAATAAACTCATTTGACACAGAGCATTGACACAGTTTGCCAGTGTCAAGATATCATCTCATTTGACACAGAGCATTGACACAGTTTGCCAGTGTCAAGATATCATCTCATTTGACACAGAGCATTGACACAGTTTGCCAGTGTCAAGATATCATCGCATTTGACACAGAGCATTGACACAGTTTGCCAGTGTCAAGATATCATCTCATTTGACACAGAGCATTGACACAGTTTGCCAGTGTCAAGATATCATCGCATTTGACACAGAGCATTGACACAGTTTGCCAGTGTCAAGATATCATCGCATTTGACACAGAGCATTGACACAGTTTGCCAGTGTCAAGGTATCATCGCATTTGACACAGAGCATTGACACAGTTTGCCAGTGTCAAGATATCATCTCATTTGACACAGAGCATTGACACAGTTTGCCAGTGTCAAGATATCATCTCATTTGACACAGAGCATTGACACAGTTTGCCAGTGTCAAGGTATCATCGCATTTGACACAGAGCATTGACACAGTTTGCCAGTGTCAAGATATCATCTCATTTGACACAGAGCATTGACACAGTTTGCCAGTGTCAAGATATCATCTCATTTGACACAGAGCATTGACACAGTTTGCCAGTGTCAAGATATCATCTCATTTGACACAGAGCATTGACACAGTTTGCCAGTGTCAAGGTCATTGCTGGGGCAGACTTGCTTCTCTTTATAGTGTAGCTAGGAAATGCAAAGGTCGAGTGACGTAACCTTAATTTAGCGACAAGAACTAGAGAGTAGCGATGTATTGGTTAGTGTCCTCTGGATGCTAGGACTAATGCCTAGGACTAATGCCTAGGACTAATGCCTAGGACTAATGCCTAGGACTAGTGCCTAGGACTAATGTCTAGGACTAATGCCTATGACTAATGCCTAGGACTAATGCCTAGGACTAATGTCTAGGACTAATGCCTAGGACTAATGTCTAGAAATAATGCCTAGGAATAATGCCTAGGACTAGTGCCTAGGACTAATATTAATCTTCATTTCAGTGACTAATAAGACTGCTATAACTAATATTAGTCTTCATTGCAGTGACTAATAAGTCTGCTATGACTAATATTAGTTTTTATTGCAGTGACTAATAAGACTGTTAGGACTGATATTAGTCTTTATTGCGGTGACTAATAAGACTGCTAGGACTAATATTAGTCTTTATTGCAGTGACTAATAAGACTGCTAGGACTAATATTAGTCTTTATTGCAGTGACTAATAAGACTGCTAGGACTAATATTAGTCTTTATTGCAGTGACTAATAAGACTGCTAGGACTAATATTAGTCTTTATTGCAGTGACTAATAAGACTCACGGTAGTTTTACGTAGAAACTTCACTTTTGTTGTTCATTATCGCGATGACCTACTTACTGATAGCACATCAGAAAAAAGTTATCTATTGGTGTGATGGACAGTCAGTGACATACATGAGCAGTCTCTTGTCTGAACAGTCAGTGACTTACTATAGCAGTCTCTCGTCTTAATAGTCAGTGACTTACTTTAGCAGTCTTCCATTACCTATTTTCTTCATTACCAGCTCGTGTAATTAACAAGGTGAATGATTTACTCACATTCATGTACCAGTAACATAACTACACATTACATGGCAGTATAAGTTATGGCTAAATGCCACCTCTAGCAAGTTCCACCTCATAATACTGGATTGCATTATTAAGTTTGACATATAAAAAGTATTTTAAGATATGAGTGATTTTGGTGGTAACCCGAAAATATTCAATTAGTTAAATGTTCTCTCTAGTCCTCTTCAACTCAATGTTTCTTATCATTTTACTACAAAGCACATGCAATTTGATAGCCATTGTTTAATGTTATATGCTTCTGAAGACCTGACAATCAAAACTCTACAACAACCGTTTTACTTACGAATTTATAATTTTAGTCTAAAGCTAAAGAATGTACACTGTTTGTTTAGAATGTCGGTTAGGTAGGTATTTTAAATTCAATACTCTTGTAAAGGTACATACCAAAAGAAACTTATTACAGAATCATTTAAATACTGCAGCATATTTATTTACAGCTCAAACGAAAGACTAACTTGCATTGTTTGTAAATAGAATTAAAATTGAAAATAAACACAGTCTTTTTCTTCAGCGTCATTTTAGTGTTTCGTACAATTATCGTTTACCGAGTAATATAGCCACCTAACCTTATATATGTATTTAACATTTTATGTTTTCATTTTCTTTTTAATAGTAGCTGAAATATTTCACTTGCGAATATATTCTATATAGGATCTATAGGTCTGATGTCCCATTTCCATTTAATAGACGTTAATTTACTGTTTAGTTACGTCTAACCATTCCTCCAGTTTTCTCACGTCTAACCACTCCTCCAGTTTTCTCACGTCCATTTAATAGCTTCAGTTGCTGTTAGTCACTACTAATAGCTTTATCATTTCTTTATCTTAGTTAACTATTCAAATATTTAGAGGGAGTGTCGCCTTGACTCACCTCTAATTACCTCTGTTATTTTCTAAATCGTACTCGCATTAAATTATTAGCCAGATAATAACCATTTAGAAGCTGCCAGTCAGGTTATTTCTGGGAATAACAGAGACGTGATAATACCAATCATTAAATGTCATTAATTGAGATGCTCAGAAGAGAAAAAGAGTTCTTTTGAAGACTCGAAAAGTCAGGAAAAGAGAAATTTTAAACCTTTTAATTTCCGTTATTTTTAATTTAATCATATTAGTTCCAGATAGAGATATAATCAAATACCTTGCAATAATAGCACCTATTTTCAGTAGTAGTTATATTAATGTACAAATAACTAGGTAATATTCCTTTAATGTATACCTAATATTATGAACATTAGTATTTAGTGACAAGTTAGTCCCTTTTTTCCACAAATCTGTGGGTAATTTTTTAATCTCTAACTTATTTTCATTCTTTCTATTAAAACTTATTTTAAAATAGGAAGTATTTTTATTAAGCATTGCATTTTATTTATTATATTACCTGCACTAGACAATGGTATGGAACTATTCAAAAGGCGTAATTCTATTTGTAGGTGTTAGAGGTCCTTGCAACAGGAATTATTTAATACACCTGTATAGGTATACTTTAACATGTGTCATTAATTAACACTCTGATACCACTTATATTATTATTGAAAAATTAAAATTCAATAAAATATGTCAAGTTTCAATTAAAATTTCAAATTTTAATTTAAAAATTAAATGAAATAAAGATTAAATTATTAATTTCGGTATTAAATTAATAATACAATTTTTTTAATTTGAGAATTAAAAAAAAAATTCTAATTTATCTCTCATGTTCAGATTTATGACAGATAAGCAAACCCTGATGATTTCACTACTTCTTCCTTTACAAAAATGCAAATTTTCTTTTGTTTATTTTCTAGGTGGTGTAAAAGTTAATAAATAATCAATCAGTTGATTTAATTCTACAGAAAGAACATGTTAAAAGAATGGAATAATAATGGGTAAATAAATTATCGGCCATTAGCGTCAATAGCACAACCACCGAATAAATTATTACAATGTAATTGCCCATGTAATTTAAATAATAGAATAAATAATAGAATAAATAATAGAATAAATAATAGAATAAATAATTGAATAAATAATTGAGAAGAGACATTGAACATGAATACTAAATATTATAATGGTGACCCCTTTTATGTCTGTGGTTGTACTAAATCACTGTGGTTGTACTAAATCACTGTGGTTGTACTAAATCACTGTGGTTGTACTAAATCACTGTGGTTGTACTAAATCACTGTGGTTGTACTAAATCACTGAGGTTGTACTAAATCACTGTGGTTGTACTAAATCACTGTGGTTGTACTAAATCACTGTGGTTGTACTAAATCACTGTGGTTGTACTAAATCACTGTGGTTGTACTAAATCACTGTGGTTGTACTAAATCACTGTGGTTGTACTAAATCACTGTGGTTGTACTAAATCACTGTGGTTGTACTAAATCACTGTGGTTGTACTAAATCACTGTGGTTGTACTAAATCACTGAGGTTGTACTAAATCACTGTGGTCGTACTAAATCACTGAGGTCGTATTAAACATTATATCACAATTTATTCTTTGACGTTCAACTGATTATTTAAAGGCAATATTTTATTACCTGGAGAGACTCTATTAAAGGCTACTTCACATCGGTGGTCAGTCCGATCCGTCTCCTCTCAGTACTTCAGTGTCGGTGTAAAAATATATCGTTACTTTAACTTCAACGGACACATTCACACAGTACCGGCTCCTATCAGTGATAAAACAACAACTGACAGGACGGAAACCTGACGTGTGTGAAGGATCCTTAAGAGGAATACATTGCTTTAAAAGTTATCATATTATACATTTATATGGTATTTTTGCTATTTCTAATTATATCTCTGAATGCATTTCTTTCTAACTAGTGCTTAATTAAGTTCACTAGACGTGTGTTACGCAATGTGCACTGACACGATATCGTGAGAGCTGTCACCACCCCATTTGTAACTATTTCACTCTGTGGGATATTTCAATTAGCTGCTCTCATTGGACGAGATATCCCACACGTCACAGGTGATGTTATCTCTGATAGTTCATTGGACGAGATATCCCACACGTCACAGGTGATGTTATCTCTGATAGTTCATTGGACGAGATATCCCACACGTCACAGGTGATGTTATCTCTGATAGTTCATTGGACGAGATATCCCACACGTCACAGGTGATGTTATCTCTGATAGCTCATTGGACGAGATATCCCATACGTCACAGGTGATGTTATCTCTGATAGTTCATTGGTCGAGATATTCCACACGTCACAGGTGATATTATCTCTGATAGTTCATTGGACGAGATATCCCACACGTCACAGGTGATGTTATCTCTGATAGTTCATTGGACGAGATATCCCACACGTCACAGGTGATGTTATCTCTGATAGTTCATTGGACGAGATATCCCAAACGTCACAGGTGATGTTATCTCTGATAGTTCATTGGACGAGATATCCCACACGTCACAGGTGATGTTATCTCTGATAGTTCATTGGACGAGATATCCCACACGTCACAGGTGATGTTATCTCTGATAGCTCATTGGACGAGATATCCCAAACGTCACAGGTGATGTTATCTCTGATAGTTCATTGGACGAGATATCCCACACGTCACAGGTGATGTTATCTCTGATAGCTCATTGGTCCACACGCAGAGACATGCCAAAATATGCACGCGTTAAATAAACCTTAGTTAATTTTCCATTTGATTTTGACTTGTACTCACCATTGCCTGTGTACAATGGTGAGTTGTGAGTGAATACTCTCTATCTAATATCTATCTCCAGAGGGTCACTCACAAAAAAAGAAACACTTCAACATTTTCAGAAATTCTTGACAACTACAATAATTATTGCTAAGGAAAATCGATAAGATGATAGAAATTGATAAGAATGAAGTCTCGTATTAACTTTCTAGTTACTTTGAAATGTCATCTGTTAGAAATGACTTTATTTCCCATTGACTTTTTGTGACGTGCAGTAGTAGTCAATGTCACAGTACAAACCAATCAACTATTCCACCTCCTGTAATTGTTTTTCAGTCACAATATTGTAATTGTTAAATTTGTTTTCCTGACAGAAGGCTGAGCTTTACCTCCGTCTGCTCCTCAATCTGCTGGGTGTGTTGTCAGTCTCATTGCAAGATGTCACCAAAAATGAATTCGGATGTCACTGCATGGAGTACTGGACCTGCATCACCAGGTAAACAACCTCTCAGTCATTCTATTTTCAAAATGGCTACCTTCAAATTAACAGAGACATAAAGAATAGAATGGGAAATATGTCAGCCTGAGTCGCTACCTATATTTGGTTAGCGAACCATTGAAATGTTTTAAAATCACCACCCTATTCTATTGCAATGGTGTCAGTATTTGTCATAGTTTAGATAGTCCATAGTAATGCTTAAAGTTAACATAAGAATAGGAGTATTTTCTTCTCTTCTTTTTGCCCGGAGGCTCTGCCCTTAAACTTAATCCTTAATGAAAGAAAAATGAGTTGGTTTCCTTTGGGCCCTGAACTGTTGTAATTTAGATTATATATTGCCTTTTTTTTATTTTACCATATTTATCATTTTTTTAACGCTACTTGCAGTTTTAGAGGATAGCGCTAGGGTTATGCTCTTCAACTGCGTGGTTTCAGATTTTGTGTTAGGTACTTGTACTACAGTATTCTCGGAGTAGCTTTTCTACATTCATGAGCTTTTACTTGCCTTGCATCTTTGAGGTCCCTTTAATCTATATCTTTTAAGCACTATCCCTGGATAGTAATAATTCCCGCCATTTTACCAATGTAGAGGAATTTAGCGCCTATTATAGTAGTGACTGAACGTGAGTGACCTGAATCATTTGTTACTTTGCCAGTGGAGGTCAACCGTACAGCTACTGTGGTCTGAGTGCTAGCAGCGTGTGTTGCTTCGTCCCCTTCAATGCCAACCCTGTGGGCATCCTACCGGGTACAAAGAACACCAAGAGTTGTGGCAAGAAGGGCATGGATGGAAATAAAGACGGACAGGCTGAAATGTTTGAGTGGCCTTGGCATGTGAGTACAGTTATCTTATTTCCTTACATCGCAAACTTGCTCCTCAATTACTTAGGTAAAAGAACTAAGTACTTTCGACTGTAAGAGAACTATGTACTTTGACTGTAAGAGAACTATGTACTTTCGACTGTAAGAGAACTATGTACTTTCGACTGTAAGAGAACTATGTACTTTCGACTGTAAGAGAACTATGTACTTTCGACTGTAAGAGAACTATGTACTTTCGACTGTAAGAGAACTATGTACTTTCGACTGTAAGAGAACTATGTACTTTGACTGTAAGAGAACTATGTACTTTCGACTGTAAGAGAACTATGTACTTTGACTGTAAGAGAACTATGTACTTTCGACTGTAAGAGAACTATGTACTTTCGACTGTAAGAGAACTATGTACTTTCGACTGTAAGAGAACTATGTACTTTGACTGTAAGAGAACTATGTACTTTCGACTGTAAGAGAACTATGTACTTTCGACTGTAAGAGAACTATGTACTTTCGACTGTAAGAGAACTATGTACTTTCGACTGTAAGAGAACTATGTACTTTGACTGTAAGAGAACTACGTACTTTTGACTGTAAGAGAACTATGTACTTTCGACTGTAAGAGAACTATGTACTTTCGACTGTAAGAGAACTATGTACTTTCGACTGTAAGAGAACTATGTACTTTCGACTGTAAGAGAACTATGTACTTTCGACTGTAAGAGAACTATGTACTTTCGACTGTAAGAGAACTATGTTCTTTCGACTGTAAGATAACTATGTACTTTCGACTGTAAGAGAACTATGTACTTTCGACTGTAAGAGAACTATGTACTTTCGACTGTAAGAGAACTATGTACTTTGACTGTAAGAGAACTATGTACTTTGATTGTAAGAGAACTATGTACTTTGATTGTAAGAGAACTATGTACTTTGACTGTAAGAGAACTATGTACTTTGACTGTAAGAGAACTTTGTACTTTCGACTCTAAAAGAACTATGTACTTTCGACTGTAAGAGAACTATGTACTTTCGACTGTAAGAGAACTATGTACTTTCGACTGTAAGAGAACTATGTACTTTCGACTGTAAGAGAACTATGTACTTTCGACTGTGAGAGAACTATGTACTTTCGACTGTAAGAGAACTATGTACTTTCGACTGTAAGAGAACTAAGTACTTTCGACTCTAAAAGAACTATGTACTTTGACTGTAAAAGAACTATGTACTTTGACTGTAAGAGAACTATGTACTTTCGACTGTAAGAGAACTATGTACTTTCGACTGTAAGAGAACTATGTACTTTCGACTGTAAGAGAACTATGTACTTTCGACTGTAAGAGAACTATGTACTTTCGACTGTAAGAGAACTATGTACTTTCGACTGTAAGAGAACTGTGTACTTTCGACTGTAAGAGAACTATGTACTTTCGACTGTAAGAGAACTATGTACTTTGACTGTAAGAGAACTATGTACTTTCGACTGTAAGAGAACTATGTACTTTCGACTGTAAGAGAACTATGTACTTTGACTGTAAGAGAACTATGTACTTTGATTGTAAGAGAACTATGTACTTTGATTGTAAGAGAACTATGTACTTTGACTGTAAGAGAACTATGTACTTTGACTGTAAGAGAACTATGTACTTTCGACTCTAAAAGAACTATGTACTTTCGACTGTAAGAGAACTATGTACTTTCGACTGTAAGAGAACTATGTACTTTCGACTGTAAGAGAACTATGTACTTTCGACTGTAAGAGAACTATGTACTTTGACTGTAAGAGAACTATGTACTTTCGACTGTAAGAGAACTATGTACTTTCGACTGTAAGAGAACTATGTACTTTGACTGTAAGAGAACTATGTACTTTCGACTGTAAGAGAACTATGTACTTTCGACTGTAAGAGAACTATGTACTTTGACTGTAAGAGAACTATGTACTTTGACTGTAAGAGAACTATGTACTTTGACTGTAAGAGAACTATGTACTTTCGACTCTAAAAGAACTATGTACTTTCGACTGTAAGAGAACTATGTACTTTCGACTCTAAAAGAACTATGTACTTTCGACTGTAAGAGAACTATGTACTTTCGACTCTAAAAGAACTATGTACTTTCGACTGTAAGAGAACTATGTACTTTCGACTCTTAAAGAACTATGTACTTTCGACTCTAAAAGAACTATGTAATTTTCGACTCTAAAAGAACTATGTACTTTCGACTGTAAGAGAACTATGTACTTTCGACTCTAAAAGAACTATGTACTTTCGACTGTAAGAGAACTATGTACTTTCGACTCTAAAAGAACTATGTACTTTCGACTCTAAAAGAACTATGTAATTTTCGACTCTAAAAGAACTATGTACTTTCGACTCTAAAGAACTATGTACTTTCGACTCTAAAAGAACTATGTACTTTCGACTCTAAAAGAACTATGTACTTTCGACTCTAAAAGAACTATGTACTTTCGACTCTAAAAGAACTATGTACTTTCGACTTTAAAAGAACTATGTACTTTCGACTGTAAGAGAACTATGTACTTTCGACTCTAAAAGAACTATGTAATTTTCGACTCTAAAAGAACTATGTACTTTCGACTCTAAAAGAACTATGTACTTTCGACTGTAAGAGAACTATGTACTTTCGACTCTAAAAGAACTATGTACTTTCGACTCTAAAAGAACTATGTACTTTCGACTCTAAAAGAACTATGTACTTTCGACTCTAAAAGAACTATGTACTTTGACTCTAAAGAACTATGTACTTTCGACTCTAAAAGAACTATGTACTTTCGACACTAAAAGAACTATGTACTTTCGACACTAAAAGAACTATGTACTTTCGACTCTAAAAGAACTATGTACTTTGACTCTAAAAGAACTATGTACTTTCTACTCTAGAGAACTATGTACTATGACTCTAAAAGAACTATGTATTATGACTCTACTTCTGCTCCGTCCACACGATATAACAATACATTCTGTTAGGAGACACTACAGAAAATATCGGAGCACTTTAGTAGTGGATATTTTGCGGAGTAATTATCATCTTATATTATATTTGTTGGTGATTAGATTGTGAGTTAGACCAGTAAGTGTGTTATTCGACATGTTAACTGGTAAAGTGAAATTACAATGCGGCGTCTGTAGCCGCTCCAGCCACCGCATTGTAAGTTGACCTCAAACTAAGATAGAGGTTGTGACCTTGCTCTCTTTTGACGTCACTTCCCTGTGCAGGTTGATATCTTTTGGTATACATCTATACCACAGTGCAGAGGTTATATTACCTCACTATACTATAGTGCAGAGGTTATATTACCTCACTATACTATAGTGCAGAGGTTATATTACCTCACTATACTATAGTGCAGAGGTTATATTACCTCACTATACTATAGTGCAGAGGTTATATTACCTCACTATACTATAGTGCAGAGGTTATATTACCTCACTATACTATAGTGCAGAGGTTATATTACCTAACAATACTATAGTGCAGAGGTTACAGTATGTATATTTCCTCCTCAGGCCGCTGTCCTGGAGACCAATCAGGACCTGTACGTTTGCGGTGGCTCTTTGTTGGATGAGTCCTGGGTACTGACTGCAGCACACTGCGTCGATGATTAGTGAGTAGTGATTAGAGAGTAGTGAGTAGAGTGATGATTAGTGATTAGTAAGCAGAGAAATGACCTCGCTATAGCTTGTATAACACTCCAGTATACTATACAAAGCACCGAACTAGAGGCTTATAGCTAGTGTAAATATAGTAATTCGAATATATCAATATGCAAACTATAGTTAGATTTGAGTGTTCGCT
This sequence comes from Caprella mutica, assembly GCA_947561585.1. Lineage (NCBI taxonomy): Eukaryota > Metazoa > Arthropoda > Malacostraca > Amphipoda > Caprellidae > Caprella > Caprella mutica. The sequence goes on from CANNZV010001072.1 coordinate 82,944, forward strand.
ACTCAAATGACATAGTTTGGAATATAGGAAATAGTAACTACACCACACCCCTTCATAGTTCTAGTGGTAATATTAGTCAGCTAAACTGGGATCTTTCCCATTTGACCACCCCCATCAAATTTATTTAAATTAATTTTTTTCTATTGTACCTTTGTCCATAGAATCCGAAAATCATAACTGTTATTTGTAGAAACTAATACTTTTTGAGATATGAGAGTTCAAAGTTATGTATTTCCTATGTACTACTGAAGGATTGAGAACTTTGAAAAAACTTCTGTTTTCACACTTTTTGGTCAATTTTGGTAAAGATAGCCGTAATGTAGTTAGTTTGATGTACTGCACGCTTCATGATTGATTGGAGGCGGTGTAATATTATATAGAAATGTATTTGATATGTTAAATAAGTCGGTATTCGATGCACGTAAATTGGATACCAACATTGTATAAGTATCGTCAAGATGCTATTATTTTTAGAATTTATTCTCCAGAAATGCTCTCTTGTTTTATTAACTAAATAAGAACATCACATGGCGCTGTAGACATTTGAACCTGCAACTACTTCGACTGAAACTTTCGAAAAACGCACAGCATGGCAGGGACAAGCCAACAGAAAAAGAAAGCTATGGAATCAGGAGACGCTGCTATTGTAGATTTGAAAAATGTTGAAAAAGTCATTGATGACGCAATCATATACAGCTCAACATTTGAAGAACATGTTGGACTGGTGAAAAAGTACTTGGATTGCTGCAGAAGGAGTAAGATTACTCTAAATCCAGACAAATTTGTATTTGCACAAGAAGAAGTGAAATACGTGGGATATGTAATATCTGGCAAAGGAATCGCAGCAGATCCTGGAAAGATTGAGGCAATCATGAAGTTTCCTCAACCAAAATCAGTTACCAACTTGAAGTCATTTCTTGGTTTGGTTAACCAGTTGGGAGAGTTTAGCACAGAAGTGAGCTCAGCTGCAGGACCTCTCAGAGAGTTGTTGAAGAAGAATACTACATTTTTGTGGCTACCAGTACATAATGAAGCATTCCAGAAGACTAAGGTGGCGTTATGTAATCCACCTGTACTAGCTCAGTTTCAACCTTCAGCTCCTACGATTATCCAAACAGACGCCTCGAAGCTTAATGGATTTGGATACGTCTTATTGCAGCAACATGGAAATGAATGGAAGATGATACGTTGTGGCTCAAGATTTCTAACTGATACAGAGACAAGATATTCAATGGTAGAATTGGAACTTCAAGCTGCAACATGGGCTGTGAACAAATGTAGGATTTATCTGCTAGGAATGGAGCATTTCATCCTGTTGGTTGATCACAAGCCTTTGGTATCAATCCTCAACTTAAAAAAACTCCATGAGATAGAATACAAAAGACTTCAGAGATTAAAAGAGAAACTGAGTAATTACATCTTCACAACCGAATGGATAAAAGGAACTCTACACAAGATACCGGATGCTCTGTCTCGAAATCTAATCGTTGACTCAAACGAAAGTGAAGATGAAGAAAGTCTTTCCATCATTAGATGCCTTCAGATCCAGTCTATTCAATGAGAATATCTGGATGATCCACATCTAGATGAGCTAAAAGAAGCAGCTGATAAGGATACAAATTATCAGGAATTGAAAAAGCTCATTGTTACTGGTTTCAACAGTATCATAGAAAGAAAGCAATTGACTCCTGATCTTCGTGCTTACTGGAACATTAGGCATGAGCTGTCAGTGGAAGGAGGATTGATATTGTGTAGTCATCGCCTTGTTATACCTTCAGAATGCAGAAAAGGTATTCTGATGAAACTTCATCTTGCGCATCAAGGATTAGAACGTACGAAGAGGAGAGCCCGACAAACCGTATATTGGTAAATTGGATACCAACATTGTATAAGTATCGTCAAGATGCTATTATTTTTAGAATTTATTCTCCAGAAATACTCTCTTGTTTTATTAACTAAATAAGAACATCACAGGCAGCACGCCCCCCATTACACATATATCAGTATTTAAATAATAAATGGAAAATATCACGGAAACTGGAAATATTCGATATATGTATTTCGGAGGTCGTGCCGCCCGGTGACAGGACAATAACCCCCCGTGCAAAAAACCCCCCGCGGTCAAAAACCCCCCTAAACTGTATGAAAAACTGTTTTCCAGAGCTGCAATGGATAAGTTCTATTGAGTTACTTAGTTGCGTCACTTTACACCGGAATTGGTTCTGTGTCTTGTACTTCCTCCCTATAAATAGATACACTAAATATTTAGAGGTAAATCTTAACTCGCTACCAAAGAAATAAACTTTTACAATGAACATAAAACATTGAAACTAAGAATATCAAGATAGTAATAGTGAATAATTTAGTATAATTTAATTTCATATAGAGTATATTAATACCTGAGGTACATTCAAAGTGACGACATTTTAACCAAAAATATCACACTACAGTAAGATACAACACTCTTGGAAATTTCTGTTTCAAAAATGCTTTGTGGCGCCATCTGGATTTGAAAGTGGAACTAGATAAACAACATTTGGTGTTGATCACAGTATAGCTATAGAACCAGGGTAGTAGGTACACTGCAACGGGTACAAATTGAAATTATCCCACAATCCATGTAGTCAAACTACGTCACAGTTCAGAGATGGTGAATACATAGCATTTTCAAATAATATTCCAACTTGTATTTCATTTATAAATGAAGAATATTTAAATGGAAAATAAGCTTTTATCGGTAGAATAGGTAGAGCTAAATGAAATAGAAAAAAAAGAGATGATCAACATCAAATGTTGTCGTTGCTTTAGTTCCCACTTTCGAATCCAGATGGCACTTTTTAAAAACTGCCATCTCGAGAGTAGTGTATTTTATTGTACCATAATACTTATGATTATATCTTTGTTTTAACCTTAGGCAGTAATGTAATTTTGCTCAACTTTTCTTCAGTATTTTAGATTCTTTTCAACATTATATCTACTAAGCGTACGGTTACTATGGATGCGTATTCAAGCGATTTTTCGCACTGACGTATTCTGATGAAATTGGATGAAAATCAAACTCATACTTTCCAATGAGAGTGGTTACAGTAGCAGCGATTTAGTCGTCAGAATACGTACGAAGTCGTAAGAACAATTTCACCGTTCAAACAAGTTTGATTTTTTTCATGCGGCTAGCGACATTTTCGGTAATTTTTGTGTTTAATTCTCTTACTTTCTATTGCTGTCACTGTTTACCCATGCGTTATGGAAATATATTATTAGATACTATCAGGAATAATACAGATAAAATTTTATTATTTATAATAGATGAATTTGTTCATATAAATGCTTGAATTGGTTGTTACTCTGTACAATTTAATTCAAAAAAATTGAATATCCTTGAATAGTTATATAAAAAAATCCCATTATTTTTCTATTTAGGTATTTCAATAATTGTATGCAGTGAAAATAATAATCAAATTAACGTCGCGTCTATTATTTCAGAGGCACACAGGTAGGTTTTTAATTCCACCCGAACATTATATCGAATAAACATAGTTTAGACCGTAATATTAATTGGACAGAAACATACTGACGATCAGAAATCACGTACAGTGTAACCACCTCGCACTGACGATCAGTTCTGACGATATCGTCAGTGCGAAAAATCGCTTGAATACGCATGCAAAGTAATCATAGCCTATGGTCGTAGTAAATCACAGTGATTTAGTATCATAGCTAGTAATCACACACAGTAGTGCATGTTTCTATTTCATTGAGAATTCAATTAATAAAATTGGGTTAGGATTATAATTAAATGCGGAATTTGACAAATCATATTTTCTACCCCGAAGTGCAATACTATTATTTTTACCATTATTAATATTAGTGTGACTCGTATCTAAGATAATGCAGCAAATTATTGTTTTTTCCTTTCAATTAGTGTTTCTTTTTTTTCTCTTACTTTATGAGGAGCTGTTGATAGAATTACTGTTTAACCCAATTTTTGACACAGAGACAGACGGACTTAGCTCTTATTGTAGTATAGATTTACATACATATGGTTGTAGGCCAGTAATAAGTTGTTTAGTATAAGTGTATATAGGTTTAGTATAAGATTTAGCAGCTGCCTAACAAGTTACTCACTATATCCCATTACCTCTATAATTATACCTTTAGCTAATAAGTGGCGTAAAGTTCCTCACTAATGTTTTTGTGCGTAACTCTCAGCTCCCCGTACGTATCGTCTGAAGAGAGACTCAAGGTTCGGTTGGGGGAGTATGACGTGAGTACCACTGCAGAGCCTCTCAGTCACGAGGAGTACACCGTCAGACGCGTGATGCTACACCCAAAGGTATGTCAAGCTACACCTTAATTAAGGTATGTCAAGCTACATCTTAAAGTAACACTCATTGTTGTACTCAAAGAGTACAGCAATGCTAACCTAGAGAAATAACACATCTAAAATCTAGAAATAATCAAATTTCCTTATAGATGTTCAAACTTCAAACACCATAGTGCGGTTTAATATCTTGAAATTGAAATATATTTTATTTTTTTTCTCTTGGAGATGATATTTTTCCAATAAAAAAAGGCTTTCCATTCACTTTGAAGTGTCAAATGAACCACTTTTTCTTAGTCCAGAGAGTTCATTTCGGAGTAGTTAAGCACTCTCACTGAGTACTATTTCACTCATGAAGAGAGTCAAGAGTTAATTTTGTTTCAGTTTTTAGTCCATAGTTTCGTCGGTTCAACATATGGGATATTATATATATTTAATCTAAATTATTTTAGGTAGCCACTGTGACTAAGTAGGTGTCTTCCTTGTTTGCAGTTTGACAACTCCACCCTAGCAAATGACATCGCTCTGCTAGAGCTAAGTAGACCAGTCACCCCAAAAGAAAATATAGATGCGGTCTGCATGCCAAAAAGAAACGACTTCATTGACGCCAAGAGAGCAACTTGTTACGTCACTGGATGGGGCAGACAGAATGAGAGTAAGTGTCTCTTGTTACGTTACTGGATGGGGCAGACAGAATGAGAGTAAGTGTCTCTTGTTACGTTACTGGATGGGACAGACAGAATGAGAGTAAGTGTCTCTTGTTACGTTACTGGATGGGGCAGACAGAATGAGAGTAAGTGTCTCTCGTTGCGTTACTGGATGGGACAGACAGAATGAGAGTAAGTGTCTCTTGTTGCGTTACTGGATGGGACAGACAGAATGAGAGTAAGTGTCTCTTGTTACTTTACTGGATGGGGCAGACAGAATGAGAGTAAGTGTCTCTTGTTACGTTACTGGATGGGGCAGACAGAATGAGAGTAAGTGTCTCTCGTTGCGTTACTGGATGGGACAGACAGAATGAGAGTAAGTGTCTCTTGTTGCGTTACTGGATGGGGCAGACAGAATGAGAGTAAGTGTCTCTTGTTACGTTACTGGATGGGACAGACAGAATGAGAGTAAGTGTCTCTTGTTACGTTACTGGATGGGGCAGACAGAATGAGAGTAAGTGTCTCTTGTTACGTCACTGGATGGGGCAGACAGAATGAGAGTAAGTGTCTCTCGTTGCGTTACTGGATGGGACAGACAGAATGAGAGTAAGTGTCTCTTGTTACGTTACTGGATGGGGCAGACAGAATGAGAGTAAGTGTCTCTCGTTGCGTTACTGGATGGGACAGAGAGAATGAGAGTAAGTGTCTCTTGTTGCGTTACTGGATGGGACAGACAGAATGAGAGTAAGTGTCTCTTGTTACGTTACTGGATGGGACAGACAGAATGAGAGTAAGTGTCTCTTGTTACGTTACTGGATGGGGCAGACAGAATGAGAGTAAGTGTCTCTTGTTACGTCACTGGATGGGGCAGACGGACTGAGAGTAAGTGTCTCTTGTTACGTCACTGGATGGGGCAGACAGAATGAGAGGAAGTGTCTCTTGTTACGTTACTGGATGGGACAGACAGAATGAGAGTAAGTGTCTCTTGTTGCGTTACTGGATGGGACAGACAGAATGAGAGTAAGTGTCTCTTGTTGCGTTACTGGATGGGGCAGACAGAATGAGAGTAAGTGTCTCTTGTTGCGTTACTGGATGGGGCAGACAGAATGAGAGTAAGTGTCTCTTGTTGCGTTACTGGATGGGGCAGACAGAATGAGAGGAAGTGTCTCTCGTTACGTTACTGGATGGGACAGACAGAATGAGAGTAAGTGTCTCTTGTTGCGTTACTGGATGGGACAGACAGAATGAGAGGAAGTGTCTCTTGTTACGTTACTGGATGGGACACACAGAATGAGAGGAAGTGTCTCTTGTTGCGTTACTGGATGGGACAGACAGAATGAGAGGAAGTGTCTCTTGTTGCGTTACTGGATGGGGCAGACAGAATGAGAGTAAGTGTCTCTCGTTACGTTACTGGATGGGACAGACAGAATGAGAGTAAGTGTCTCTTGTTGCGTTACTGGATGGGGCAGACAGAATGAGAGGAAGTATCTCTTGTTACGTTACTGGATAGGGCAGACAGAATGAGAGGAAGTGTCTCTTGTTACGTTACTGGATGGGACAGACAGAATGAGAGTAAGTGTCTCTTGTTGCGTTACTGGATGGGGCAGACAGAATGAGAGTAAGTGTCTCTTGTTACGTTACTGGATGGGACAGACAGAATGAGAGTAAGTGTCTCTTGTTGCGTTACTGGATGGGACAGACAGAATGAGAGGAAGTGTCTCTTGTTACGTTACTGGATGGGACAGACAGAATGAGAGTAAGTGTCTCTTGTTACGTCACTGGATGGGGCAGACAGAATGAAAGGAGGAAGTGTCTCTTGTTACGTTACTGGATGGGACAGACAGAATGAGAGGAAGTGTCTCTTGTTACGTTACTGGATGGGACAGACAGAATGAGAGGAAGTATCTCTTGTTAAGTTACTGGATGGGACACACAGAATGAGAGGAAGTGTCTCTTGTTAAGTTACTGGATGGGACACACAGAATGAGAGGAAGTGTCTCTTGTTGCGTTACTGGATGGGACAGACAGAATGAGAGGAAGTGTCTCTTGTTACGTTACTGGATGGGACAGACAGAATGAGAGGAAGTATCTCTTGTTAAGTTACTGGATGGGACACACAGAATGAGAGGAAGTGTCTCTTGTTGCGTTACTAGATGGGACAGACAGAATGAGAGGAAGTGTCTCTTGTTGCGTTACTGGATGGGGCAGACAGAATGAGAGTAAGTGTCTCTCGTTACGTTACTGGATGGGACAGACAGAATGAGAGTAAGTGTCTCTTGTTGCGTTTCTGGATGGGGCAGACAGAATGAGAGGAAGTGTCTCTTGTTGCGTTACTGGATGGGACAGACAGAATGAGAGGAAGTGTCTCTTGTTGCGTTACTGGATGGGGCAGACAGAATGAGAGGAAGTGTCTCTTGTTGCGTTACTGGATGGGGCAGACAGAATGAGAGGAAGTGTCTCTTGTTGCGTTACTGGATGGGGCAGACAGAATGAGAGTAAGTGTCTCTTGTTGCGTTACTGGATGGGACGGACAGAATGAGAGGAAGTGTCTCTTGTTGCGTTACTGGATGGGTTTTTCTTCAGGGACCCCTGAATATAAAACTTTTTTAACTGTGGACCTCTTGAGATAGAATTTGATTTTTTTTTTATAATAATTCTAAAGTAACTATTCAAATTTTAAAAAGTTTGTTGGTGAAATATTAAAACTACAAATGTATTACATATGAATTTTTATTTAAGTAGATTGGCAATGTAATACTTTTAGTTCCCTATATGCCGGAAATATTAAAAAGTTACATTTTCTGGTATTGTTTCTTGTCTTGTTAACTAATTCTTGATTGAACGTTTTGGTATTTAGGCATTTGTTGTTCTTCCTGTTCTATATCTAATAACAATGTGTTAATTACTGTCCAGTAATGTACATGAAATTACATTGATATTTATATAATAAATAAACGAGATTTTCTTCCTTGAACTTAAAATATATTGAATGTATAGCTTGTGAAGTGAGTAATGGTTACACAGTTATATGGAGGTGAATTAAACACCTATGCTCTCTGTCTCACCTGTATGCTCTCTGTCTCACCTGTCTGTTCTCTGTCTCACCTGTCTGTTCTCTGTCTCACCTGTCTGTTCTCTGTCTCATCTGTCTGTTCTCTGTCTCACTTCTCTGTTCTCTGTCTCACCTGTCAGTTCTCTGTCTCATCTGTCTGTTCTCTGTCTCACCTGTCTGTTCTCTGTCTCACCTGTCTGTTCTCTGTCTCACCCGTCTGTTCTCTGTCTCACCTGTCTGTTCTCTATCTCACCTGTCTGTTCTCTTACTCACCTGTCTGTTCTCTGTCTCACCTGTATGCTCTCTGTCTCACCTGTCTGTTCTCTGTCTCACCTGTCTGTTCTCTGTCTCACCTGTCTGTTCTCTGTCTCACCTGTCTGTTCTCTGTCTCACCTGTCTGTTCTCTGTCTCCCCTGTCTGTTCTCTGTCTCACCTGTCTGTTCTCTGTCTCACCTCTCTGTTCTCTGTCTCACCTGTCTGTTCTCTGTCTCACCCGTCTGTTCTCTGTCTCACCTGTCTGTTCTCTGTCTCACCTGTATGTTCTCTGTCTGTTCTCTGTCTCACCTGTCTGTTCTCTGTCTCCCCTGTCTGTTCTCTGTCTCACCTGTCTGTTCTCTGTCTCACCTGTCTGTTCTCTGTCTCACCTGTCTGTTCTCTGTCTCACCTGTCTGTTCTCTGTCTCACCTGTCTGTTCTCTGTCTCACCTGTCTGTTCTCTGTCTCACCCGTCTGTTCTCTGTCTCACCTGTCTGTTCTCTGTCTCACCTGTCTGTTCTCTTGTCTTTTCAAGTGGTTTACGTCATGCTAATTTTACTCACAATTATAATAAATTAACTATAATTCACTATAGATTTTCCCTATAATTCACTATAGATATTCCCTATAATTTATTGTAGATATAATTGGATAGTCTTTTTCTTTTGTGTATTTACATGTTATCTTCAATAATAATTAGTTAGGTAATTTACTCATTAATAATAGACACAGCTCAGTAGACGGAAGTAATTACGTCATAAGAATGATGACGTAAAAGATAAAGTAACTGTCAACTGACATAAACAAAATTATCACACATATAGTGGTGATAGACACTGTAGATGGTGAGGCCTGTAGACACTGTAGATGGTGAGGCCTGTAGACACTGTAGATGGTGAGGCCTGTAGACACTGTAGAGTGTGAGGCCTGTAGACACTTTAGATGGTGAGGCCTGTAGACACTGTAGATGATGAGGCCTGTAGACACTGTAGATGGTGAGGCCTGTAGACACTGAAGATGATGAGGCCTGTAGACACTGTAGATGGTGAGGCCTGTAGTCACTGTAGATGGTGAGGCCTGTAGACACTGTAGATGGTGAGGCCTGTAGACACTGTAGAGTGTGAGGCCTGTAGACACTGTAGATGGTGAGGCCTGTAGACACTGTAGATGGTGAGGCCTGTAGACACTGTAGATGGTGAGGCCTGTAGACACTGTAGATGGTGAGGCCTGTAGACACTGTAGATGGTGAGGCCTGTAGACACTGTAGATGGTGAGGCCTGTAGACACTGTAGATGGTGATGCCTGTAGACACTGTAGATGGTGAGGCCTGTAGACACTGTAGATGGTGAGGCCTGTAGACACGGTAGATGGTGAGGCCTGTAGACACTGTAGATGGTGAGGCCTGTAGACACTGTAGAGTGTGAGGCCTGTAGACACTGTAGAGTGTGAGGCCTGTAGACACTGTAGAGTGTGAGGCCTCTAGACACTGTAGAGTGTGAGGCCTCTAGACACTGTAGAGTGTGAGGCCTGTAGACACTGTAGATGGTGAGGCCTGTAGACACTGTAGATGTTGAGGCCTGTAGACACTGTAGATGGTGAGGCCTGTAGACACTGTAGATGGTGGGCCTGTAGACACTGTAGATGGTGGGCCTGTAGACACTGTAGATGGTGAGGCCTGTAGACACTGTAGATGGTGAGGCCTATAGACACTGTAGATGGTGAGGCCTGTAGACACTGTAGATGGTGATGCCTGTAGACACTGTAGATGGTGAGGCCTGTAGACACTGTAGATGGTGAGGCCTGTAGACACTGTAGATGGTGAGGCCTGTAGACACTGTAGATGGTGAGGCCTGTAGACACTGTAGAGTGTGAGGCCTGTAGACACTGTAGAGTGTGAGGCCTGTAGACACTGTAGAGTGTGAGGGCTGTAGACACTGTAGATGGTGAGGCCTGTAGACACTGTAGATGGTGAGGCCTGTAGACACTGTAGATGGTGATGCCTGTAGACACTGTAGATGGTGAGGCCTGTAGACACTGTAGATGGTGAGGCCTGTAGACACTGTAGAGTGTGAGGCCTGTAGACACTGTAGAGTGTGAGGCCTCTAGACACTGTAGATGGTGAGGCCTGTAGACACTGTAGATGTTGAGGCCTGTAGACACTGTAGATGGTGAGGCCTGTAGACACTGTAGATGTTGAGGCCTGTAGACACTGTAGATGGTGAGGCCTGTAGACACTGTAGATGGTGGGCCTGTAGACACTGTAGATGGTGAGGCCTGTAGACACTGTAGATGGTGGGCCTGTAGACACTGTAGATGGTGAGGCCTGTAGACACTGTTGATGATGTCTGTACTCACTGTTGATGATGTCAGTACTCACTGTTGATGATGTCTGTACTCACTGTAGATGATGTCTGTACTCACTGTTGATGATGTCTGTACTCACTGAAGATGATGTCTGTACTCACTGTAGATGATGTCTGTACTCACTGTAGATGATGTCTGTACTCACTGTAGATGATGTCTGTACTCACTGTAGATGATGTCTGTACTCACTGTAGATGATGTCTGTACTCACTGTAGATGATGTCTGTACTCACTGTAGATGACATTGGTCAAGTTCACTCACCATTTTCTGACCTTCAAATGTTTGGCCTTCAATGGACGGGATGGAGGGGGGGGGGGAGGTTGTTAAAATCTCTGTGTGTGATTTAGAATATTTTAATGCCTTTGGTGTTATATTTTAAGCTAATCTATTGTGTTACCTATCACAATATGGCTATTGTTATTGTTGGTTATTGTAATCATGCAGGCACAACCCGTGCCTCATTTAATGGTATGACGTCACCATATCAGCCTCTAGTAACTACCAGTTTTTGTGTTATTTCTGGCTGTGACTTCACGATGCGCATTGCGACTGTCTTTTGTCTCTAAAACCTGATAAATACTTCCGATAAAGCTAACACTTGGTTGTGAGCATAGGAAATAAATAGAGAAGAACAATATTGCAACAGCAGAAAATATTATGAGTCGGGGTTTATTGTGATGGATTTTGATTATCATTCAGTATTAGTTTGAAAATATGTTAGAATTGGCTAATCTTTATATCGCTTTGAGGTAATAATAGAGTGTAAATAAATGATAACAATTATTATGATGGTACATACTTACAAATACAGATTCACCCTTTTCTAGCATTGTGATGTCAGCTGCCTAATATTTCCATTATAATCAATATATATTCCAGTAATTTATTCAATTTGTTATTTTATTCTTCACCTTATAAGTCATTAAAGCCCTATTCACCTTCCCACTCACCTTGCCCCCTCTCCCCCAGATGCGGACCACAGCATAGTGCTGAAGGAGATAAAGGTGCCCCTGTGGTCCAATGCTGCTTGCCAGAGTTCTCTCAGGAGTCAGTTTGGTGCTGGTTACACCTTACCAAGCACAGCGCTGTGTGCTGGCACTGAGGGGAAAGACGCTTGTGACGTGAGTGAGACACACTGTACCTTAGCTACACTACTTCTCATACGATCCCCGAACTTTTGTAATTTGAATTATTAATTGTCTTTTTTCATTGTTTCCATGTTTATCATTTTTTTTAACGCTACTTGCAGTTTTAGAGGATAGCGCTAGGGTTATGCTCTTCAACTACGAGGTCTTAGATTTTGTGTTAGGTAGGCTCGTAAGCTTCATTTACTATCACCTCTTCATTTTCCACATCCATCCGTGAGTGCAGTGACAGGTGTTTGTGTCCCTTTTTGTCACATTCCTCCATGCTAACTAGGTGTTAACTCCATGCTAACTAGGTGTTAACTCCATGCTAACTAGGTGTTAACTCCATGCTAACTAGGTGTTAACTCCATGCTAACTAGGTGTTAACTCCATGCTAACTAGGTTTTAACTCCATGCTAACTAGGTGTTAACTCCATGCTAACTAGGTGTTAACTCCATGCTAACTAGGTGTTAACTCCATGCTAACTAGGTGTTAACTCCATGCTAACTAGGTGTTAACTCCATGCTAACTAGGTGTTAACTCCATGCTAACTAGGTGTTAACTCCATGCTAACTAGGTGTTAACTCCATGCTAACTAGGTGTTAACTCCATGCTAACTAGGTGTTAACTCCATGCTAACTAGGTGTTAACTCCATGCTAACTAGGTGTTAACTCCATGCTAACTAGGTGTTAACTCCATGCTAACTAGGTGTTAACTCCATGCTAACTAGGTGTTAATAAAAGTCATATGAATATTATTAAATACATATTAATTTATATCTCTAAGAGTATAGCGAAATTTGTATATCTTAGGTTGTTAATATTTTATCGGTGTTGTAAATAGATGTACTTAATTTCCCTAACTATTTTTGTTCCACAGGGTGATGGGGGAGGCCCACTGGTGTGCGAGAAGGCAGGCCGGTGGTACCAGGTGGGGGTGGTTAGTTTCGGCATCGGGTGTGGGGAGAGGAATGTACCAGGTGTTTATACAAGAGTGGAGGCATATGAGCGGTGGATAAAAGATACAGTTGGGCAGAACAAAATAACACAAAACTAAAGAAAGAACAAATGTAACTTCATATTTAAAATATTATTGAAATTTAAAAGTTCTCTATCTGACCTGAGTACTTAATTACGGTAGTATTTAATTAATTACTTGAAGTATTAAATCAAGGTTTATCTTTAGATGCCCCAAATATTTAGTGTCAATGTCTTAAAAAAGAGTTAGTATAGACTAATAAAGTGCCAAACATGACTTGTAAAACATTAGAAAAGTGGTTAACAAAGTAATTTGATGTTTTCCAACCTTCCATTGAACATTTTCAAATTATTCTAATTTTACCAAAAAAATCAACTTTTTTACATCTATTTTGAGGTAAAAATTAAAAAATTGACATTTCACTTTCATGAAGCTATCACTTTAAAATAAACGATTAGTAAGCTACCTGTAGCTGAGGGGTAAGCTACCTACAGCTGAGGGGTAAGATACCTACAGCTGAGGGGTAAGCTACCTACAGCTGAGGGGTAAGATACCTACAGCTGAGGGGTAAGCTACCTACAGCTTGAGGGGTAAGCTACCTGTAGCTGAGGGGTAAGCTACCTGTAGCTGAGGGGTAAGATACCTACAGCTGAGGGGTAAGCTACCTGTAGCTGAGGGGTAAGCTACCTGTAGCTGACGGTAAGCAAAGTTGTCCACCAAAAAAGTTATGTTTTGTAAAAAAAACTTATTAATTAAATAATTTGAAGATATTTTTTAAATAATTTCTTTATTATTTCAGTCTTAGATGATTATTGTTAATTTTTAGAGGTTTTGATTGTTTTTTTTAAATTCTAGGAGAAATTAATGCTGAAATATAAGTACATATGCGTCACTTAGTTATATTCGGTTAAAGATTTATTAAGTCATTGTGAACATTTAAATTCATTTTCTTCATTCATATCATCATTCATTTTTCATATTCTCAATCATTTTTCTTATATCATTCTTTGAATAAATTTTGAAAATAAAATAAGCTATTGTATTTTTGGCCTATTTAGTAGAAGTGGCAGCACTGTGACACTCTCAGTACTCGTAAAGTGGGGAGAACATGCCTAACACTCTTAGAATTACCTCATAGACCCTAAGTTACAAGACACTTTCAGAGTACTGCGAGGATGAACGAGTAACACAATACTGAGATTCATCCCGAATTCTCTATAAGTGCTCATGTTGCAGAAAAGCTACTGTGTGTTGGTGTATGGAAAGGCGGGTATAATTTGGGGTTACCTTTATATTTAACAAGAATATATTTACAGCAATGGTTCCTCTTCTGTTTTTAAATTGTCTTCGCACTGGTTTAACTTCCAAAATAAAGCATTAAAATTAAAGAAAATCATAGGACAGAAATAGACTTTTAGTAAAGATTTCAATTGACATGACAGCCAAATAACCAATTAGGAGGTTAAATTTCTCTCTTTGTTAAAGTATTTCAATAAGAACATGGTTATATCTTGAGAAGAACAACTCACAACATCTATAGTACCGTGACGTCGTTTCTCCTCAAGAATATCTCCTTTGAAATTAAAGTATCTAGTTACACGTCCCCTTAAAAAACACAACGAAAACATGGCAGATGAACGAAATTGAGGAGTAATATAATAAATAATTTCGAACATAGATCACTAATAACTTTTTGCCTTCCAAAGTGTTGGAGTCTTGTTACGATAAGAGTACTACCAGAACAAACTACTCTATAGTCGCACTGACACAATTTCTATGCCAAACTGCTCATATATCAGCACTTGCTATTTGAATTAATTAAACTGAAAACCATTGTAAAACAAATTGTTATTAGAGGTTTAACGTCTGCTTTACTTATGGTGCTATCGGTTACGTCAAAAGGAAATTAAATACAAGAGACTGGAAGAAGCAGTCAGAATGGAAAGTAACTCCCTGAAAAAGTCACCTACCACCAGTACGTGGCTATTCTCATGGATGCATAAAAGCTACTCCGTGAATGCAGTCACTAACCAAGCAATGTGACGAAAAGGGACACAAACACCTGTGACTGCACTCACGAATGGAAGAGGTGATAGTAAGTGAAGCTTACGAGTCTACCTAACACAAAAATCTAAGACCTCGTAGTTGAAGAGCATAACCCTAGCGCTATCCTCTAAAACTGCAAGTAGCGTTACAAAATGATAAACATGGAAACCACGAAAAAAGGCAATAAATAATCCTGATGAAAGTAAAAATATAGCAGACTTAGAAATATAAATTTCATAATATTTGAAGGTACTATGAAAAGATACTAGAATGTCATTCAGTAACTTGCTATTGACTGCTTTACCTGCAATAAGTACCAAACAGTTGATTCATAATAAGGAAAGGTGTGAAACTTGATCAGGCACGTGACTGGCGAAAAGCTACTCTATCATTTCATGAGAGAGAACCAACAGTTGGTATGGGAAATGTGCAGCAAGAACGCATAAATAATTATCAATATATCTATTCATTTCTCTAGCTAGATAATTTTCCTTGCATTTAAATCATCTCAAGTTTTTCTTACCGCATCGAATTAATGAGTTCAGAAATTTAGTTAATATATTAGAGTTGTGATCGAATGAAATTACTAAACATGTTAAATTAAGTTGCTGATAATCATTGGAAACTCCGCCCAATGATTAACTTCTAACACAAAATATTTATCTATATTTTAGTAAATAATCTTAAAACATACGAGGCTAAAATAATCTAAATGTCTCGCCATTTACAAACAATAATTAAAACCAGAATCAATGGTACAAGTTCTTCAGTAAATTCAGTACTGGTTTAATTTGCACGAGTTAATGTTAAACTGTGAGCAATTTCATTGATCTGCCATGTGATCTTTGCTGCCCCTACTTCATGTCAATGGAAACCTTTAGAGTACAGCTCTCTGAGTACAACATAGTGAGTAACTACCAGAGAAACTTCTGAACATTTAAATGCTAACCAAAATGAGTACTAGGAAAGGGAAATTACAGTAAGGTGGAAAGAAGACTGAATAACAACTCTTTTGTTTCTTGAGAAACCAAAGAGTTTGGGTATCATGTCATCTCTTGACCTTGGTGAAGAATTATCCTGTAACTCCCTAGTTAGAGAGTCTGACTCAACTAGAGAGTCAGACTGGTGAGTCAATGACTCAGTGTGCATTAATTTCTGTCAAAAGATGGTGAAAATGATGAAAATAGTAGTAATTACTTCAATAATTTGACTATATGATTCGCAGAATTTTCCCTTTTGAACTGTTAGTGAAAAGACTCCACAGCTAATTTGCTCAACTTCCTCACCATAGAAAACTGTTAACACTCAACAGCAACTGTTAAATCAAACAATTTAACAGACTGCCTTTTATTTGTAGAAATGAGAACTGCAATTAATGTAACGTCTGTTTCGGAACCAAAGACCTTATCGCTGATGTCAAAAGGAAATTAAATAAATGGGACTGGAAGAAGCAGTCAGAAAGAAAAGTGGCTCCATGAACACAGTCACCTACCACCAGTCGGTGGCTATGCTCATGGATGCAGAAAAGATACTCAGTTAATAATTAATCTGTTAAATTGAGAAAGTTTTTCATTGGTAAAGAATTCACTGAGAAAATTCACCAAGAGTCCGAGTAAAGACTATAGATTGAAATTTTATTCATAATGATCAAAACATTATCATTTCTTATAGAAAAAAAAATGAAAAACCACTGAATTCGGAAATGAAATTTAGAGAAATTAAAAATCATAAAATTAAATTATTTTTTAGAGAATATCAAAAAGTACGTAGCGAGATTTTGCAAAAGTGACGCATTTAGAATATCAAAAAAGTAGATTTGCAAACACGCACACATATATAATTATAAAATAGTTAATTTAAAATGAGGATATTTGCTATTCACTACATGGAATAGTTCCAATGTTTTATTTGACATGACACAATGTGAAGTAGAGATAAACTACACTACAGGACTTTCCAAACACCAGCTCATGCTGAAGAGACTGTAGATAGGCTAAAGGCACCATCACATGCTAAATTTAAAATGCAATGGGTTATCATTATAAACAAATAACCAGAATATGAGCATTAAAATATCTCCCTGTGGGGAGAATAATGTGATCATATTTTAATGAGTTTACCATGTAATAACCTATTGGCATTTTAGCAGGTATTTGATTAGCATCTGGTAAATGTGACTTTACCCTACCTCAGTTATTTTTATTTCAGTGATAAACTGGTGATGTAAAAGTCTCACAAAATTCTTATAGTAATTTGGCTAGAGCGTAAAATATTTAAATATATCCAATTAAAATTACCATATATGAACAGCAACAGTTTATACTCTCTTCCCCACCAAATATTGGTACACTACTCTAATGCCAGACTGAAAAGTGTGCCACAATCTATGCCAAACACCTCCACATTTCTATTTAACGGTTACTTCTGGGAAAGTGGAAAATATTCAATATTTTTTAAAGAGAGTTATTAATGAATGCAAGAAAATGGCAGAGCATTTTTAGACATTTGGTGTTGATTAAGAGCACTGAAGCTATTGTTATTTTCTAGAACAAAGATTGGCAAGAGTGCCACACTCTAGAGTCTGGCTCAAGTGAATCACATTAACATTAGTATATAATTTATTGTACATACTGATTTGGTACCTCGAAACAGAGTGAGAGATGAAACCAGCAAAGAAGCGTACATCTTGCTTTATTACTATCCGCAGATTCTACTTACAGTCGAACCTACTTAAATTATCAGAGAAAATTACACAGTAACAATTACAGGACTGAAAAACGTTAGACAGAAAATACAGAAAAACATGAACGTACCACTGAAAAACACCTGAAATATCAGCACCTGATTTACAGCATCAGCCAGAGGTATCGGTTCATATTTTAGCGTCAAAATAATTTCCCGAATATTATTCAGTTTGGGTTTTTAGGTGATATCAATACATTTGTTTGCAATAATATTGGGGAATATTTGAGGCTAGTCGGTATTTCTTAGTGCAAAGTTTGCATAGAATGATAAGAAATTAAATAAATGTGAAAAATAAGCACTTGCAAAATGAAACAAACTAGACAACACTGATGCCCAGTTGGATAAAGCTAATTAATTATCTTAAAGAATAGGCTTTAGAAATAATGATTCAAAGGAGTGAATATTTGCTACGGAGTAAAAGAACTTAAGACTTATTGAATCTAATGAGCTTCAGATGGCAAAATTTGTGATAAAGTGAAGGGACTAGTTGAGAAAAACTCTACGACGTTCAGTGCGAGAAAAGCTTCCATTTGAGGGCCGTGAATTTGAGGATGTGGTAAATACACAAGAGTAATCAAAGAACATTTCCATTAGGAAATTCATACAAACTACTAACTATGGAAAATGTCTACCTAGTGATGTTAGCCCTAGCAACAGCCAGAGCCAAGTAAGAACTAGTGAGTTGAGGAAGAGGCTAAATATCAAAGACACTCCTTCCAATTGTTCTCGTGTTTCCAGCTTCTCACGTCACAATCACATCAACTAACGCAAAGAATTGGAGGAAAAAATACGGGAGTGTTACTTCGGGTCAATAAAACTTACGTCACCATTAAAACTACGAAAGAAATTTAAGAACGTAATATTAATTGGTTAAAGCGTCACAAACAACATACACTCACAAGTACTTTGTGATTGAAAATATTATTAAAAAGTATGATAGGAGGCAGACAGAAATCCAATCAAAAGTTATGTCAGTTGATAAAATTTTGACCTCGACAAAAATCGGAGAAAAATAGACTGCCGAGGAAAAGTTGAGAGCACAATCTAGAGTAGTTTCATTTGGTTATGTTCTACACGTGGTAAGGTGCCACGTAGGTAGCAGGAAATAGGCCACGCTTGTTACTGACTTCACCAGTCCACCAGTGCTGGTCTGACTTGTCCGTTACAGTGATTACGTCTCCTCGTCGGAATTCAAGTTCGCCAAATTCTTGAGGAGTAAAGTCGTACAGGGCTTGGACCAGGAGCTGCGAAATGGAAATGGTGATATAAATAGGTATTACAATCATATTGGAAGCAACAAATAATAAGGATAAAATACACTTGGAAGTGAAAAATGAACATACAATGAATAGAAAATAATATTGCAAATATGACCATAGAAATTATAAATTAAGTAGTCCTAAGCAGAAAAATGATAGCTGCTTTGAAAGGGAAGTAAAAGAACTGAAATAATAGAAATTAGTTAGCTCGTGTCTCTCAATAACAGAAATATGATGTCACCACGGAAAAGTGCTGTGTGATACATTGTATTAGAGGCTCTGGAGTGTTTTCTTTGACGATATTCTGTTCTAGACTTGCGCCAAGAGTGAGAGGTGAATCAATATGCAGGGAACGTGTTAAATAGTATAGCTAGCAAGTAGCACTAGTTTAAGAGATAGCACTAGTTAGGTAGTAGCTAGCACTAGTTTTTCTTCACCTCAGAACTCACTTCTTCAGACACCATATCTCTGAGCTTAATGTCTTGGGACCTAGACACTGATGCCGAGCGATGATATTCTACAAGTTCATTTAAAGAGTTGAATTTAACAACCCACAGGAAAAATTTACTTTGAGCATCTCTTAGAACTTTAAAATGTTGAACACCATCTCCACATCTGAAATAAATGGAAATAGTTAAAAAAATTAGAATGTGTGTATCACCCGAGGTAAAGGTTTACATTCTTCCAATTAGCTAATTATCAAAAAGTGAAGTTATCAATAATGTTAAAAATAAAAAATCTAATTTACAAGGCCTGATCATTTAATTTTCAGTATTCAGTAGCTACCAATTATAAAATTTAAGATAGAAAACAATAAGCTGTAGCTACATCATTTCTTAGAGACCTCATCTTGCAAAATGATTCAAAGAAGATTAAGGAATCAGGCCTTTCTTTATTTTCCATTTATTCTGACATGAGAACTTCTATGAAAGAACTTACTTGACTGAGAGAGAAAAATCTCCGGGACTACTCTCGCTCACTCTGATCAAGAAACCTCCTTCGTGTTTGTTCATTAAGAGTTTTTCTGCGTCAGCACGAGTTATCCGGCCAAAATACCATCTGAAAACAAACAATGTCAGGTCACTTTCATAATAGATATTGCAATGTATTTCAAGCAGGACAGGAGAGTACTCACTCATGTTGTCTCATTTCTATGTAATTACTGGGAATTAAGCCTTCCTTAGAGTCCAACTCCGCTCTGAACCAGTTCATATCATCTTCCATATTAAGAACCTAGGGGATGAAGAAGAGTCAATCACTTCACCACTGACTTATTATTCAAGTGCATTATGGTTCATAAACAAATATTTTAATGGAAAATAAATTCAATGATATGTTAAAAGTTCCCTTTTGTATATATTAGATAGTTGTACCATTAAATTCTCATATATTAATTTTTCATATATTATTAATATTTCATATTTCTTTTTACAATTAATTGCCAGATGGCGCCACCTTTAATTCAGTCTATAAATTATTTGTTCTGTGGTGCTATAGGCAGTATAAATTGGTGCTTCTTTCTGTGCACTACCTAAGTTTATTAATCATTAAATTGGTATAACCTTATAGCTATTGGCTGTAAATCACCATACTTAAAGCTAATTTTCTTCTATCCTGTTATTATTATTATTATTATTAATGAGATGATTAATACCTTTCCCCGCTCGCCCTTTGTTTAGGCGGGTGAGCACTCAGGCTGCAGGTGGGCCCATATGTACTGAATCCCTATTAAACCGATTTAGAGACTAGTCGTTGAAATCCTCCAGCCTCCCAATTCTTTCAAGAAAGGTAGAACGATGCGAGAAGCTGAGAGTCCTGCTAATTCTGTGGAGGTCCGTTAGAAATCCATACAGAGTAGAGTCCCTGGTCCTGTGATATTATGGGCATTCTTCAACAATGTGATTCCTTGTCTCTGGGGCATGACCACATCGTGGGCAAGTGTCGTTGGTCCATTTTCCAGTAATCCTGTTATGGGATCCAATTTTTCCGTGCCCTGTTAAAATTTGCAGAGCAAGACAAAATTTCCTTGGGGTCAACGACAAAAGTCTTAGACAGCCTCTTCTATCCAGAGGCTGCTCAAAGAGCTCTATGGTCTGTCTACAAGAAGATAGGTTGGCCCATTTTCTTCTGGAGCTATCCACAATCCACCGGTAAACTGAACGTTTACATGCACTATATGGCTCTGGTAGAAAGTGTTCTGGTCCTTCACATGAGGTCTTAGCTGCTTCCTTTGCTAGGAAATTGGCCGTTTCATTACCAATGGTACCATTGTGAGCCTTAACCCACTGAAGAGTGACGTCAACCAGCTGCCCCAGAGAGTTCAGGGCATTTACACATCGGTTTACTGTATGGCTCCTGGTTCTCAAACTAACCACGGCTTTGATTGCCAATTGGCTATCTGAGTATATAATAACTTTCTCCACATCAGGTTCTCCGGAGGTGATGCCTGTCAGTCTCTCTGCTGCCAGAGTGATCGCCAATATCTCTGCCTGGAAAACGGAGGAGTGATAACCTAGATATTCAACTAGGTCAGGTTTGTTCCCACCAGGGAAGTGGACTCCTGCACCTGTTCTGCCAGATTCAAGCTTAGAGCCATCCATAAAACAGGCCACAGTCGAATCTATTGGCTTTAGCAGACTTGTCAACTATATGGGGGATCCAGCTCAGCTTTGAGTCCAGAGTCACTCCGAGGTAAGTTACTCTGTCCACAAACCTAATTTCTTGTCTCATAAGTCTTAGGGGGCGATACTTCCATTTGGGTTTCGATGTAAACATAGTAGCTACAGTTTTATTGCTGCACAAGGATAGTCCAGATTCTCTGGCCCAATCCTCAACAGTCATCAAACCTTCCTGAACTCGTTCACTAATAGTAAAGGAGTCTATTCCAGTTGATAGCAGGAGTAAATCATCAGTGTAAGCCTGTGCATAAACTCTGGAAACATTAGTCAGTTTCCTGAGAAGTTCACTCATCACCAGATTGAATAAGAGGGGTGAGAGAACTCCTCCTTGTAGAATACCCCTAGTCAAACGAACCGAGATGCTATAATCACCATGAGTGGCTGTGACCCTTTGGCTCTTAAGCATCCCCATTATCCAAGTGACCAGGTGTATCTCTATTTCTGCTTTGAATAAAGCGGAAGGCACCTTCAATATCCAAAAACAGGGCAAGGGCTAGTTGTTTGTTGAACACTGCTTTTTAAGCTTTTGAACAACACCACACAGGGCTGCATCGGTCGGGTGGCCTTGTTCGACCGACTGGTGTTAGGTGACTTTGTTCATGGAGCCACTTTTCCTTCTGACTTTTTCTTCCAGTCCCATGTATTTAATTTCCTTTTGTCCTTGTTTGAACAATTTCCCTGAAGTACAATGGTACACTATACCTTTCTCATGCTTCAACTCCATTTTTAACTCTAACTTAACTTTTGAATTGTATAAAACTTGAGTATTAAAATTAGAGGTTTCTCTCTGATAGATATTGAATATTAGATAAACTCTCACTTTGTTAATTAGTTATTAACTGTAACCTTATTTTACCTTCACTTTACCTGTACAGTATACGGAAAGTCTTGTGAAACTACCTAATTCTAAAACCAAACTTATTAATTTGTGCTTTGTTTATTTATTTGGGCAGATTAACTAATGATTAGTGGCATTGCAATTGATTTGATGTGGTAACAATCTTTCATTTCTAATCCAAACAATTGTCCATTACAGATTACTTTTCATCTTGAATCTTATTTTCTATTTATCCTTTGACCAATAGTTTAATTAGTTACAGACTTACAGTTTAATTAAACCTAATAGATAGTAAATGGTGTTGAAGTTTGCAGAAAATATTAATATATACCTACTAAGAATTTGTCTAAGATGAAAAAATAATATGTACAATGAAAAACCATCATCATAACCTTCCATAATGTAAATACACTACTAGTAGATGGTGCTGAAATTAGACTTCCATTACCTCTAAAAGGAAATAAAGTTTACCTTGAGAATTTGTCCTTTTTTAAAGCTGAGTTCATCATCAGCAGTAGCATTGAAGTCATGTTTAGCACTAGCCTCCATACTGAAACTGAAAGACAAAGAACTGATTAATACTTTGATAGACTTAGCAGTATTCAGCAGCAGAATAAAGGGATCCCAGTTCAGTTTGGGGTGCAGATTGTACAGGAGTAAAATCATTGAGGTGCAGATTGTACAGGAGTAAAATCATTGAGGTGCAGATTGTACAGGAGTAAAATCATTGAGGTGCAGATTGTACAGGAGTAAAATCATTGAGGTGCAGATTGTACAGGAGTAAAATCATTGAGGTGCAGATTGTACAGGAGTGAAATCATTGGGGTGTGGATTGTACAGGAGTAAAATCATTGAGGTGTGGATTGTACAGGAGTAAAATCATTGGGGTGTGGATTATACAGGAGTAAAATCATTGGGAGGCGGATTGTACAGGAGTAAAATCATTGGGGTGTGGATTGTACAGGAGTAAAATCATTGAGGTGTGGATTGTACAGGAGTAAAATCATTGAGGTGTGGATTGTACAGGAGTAAAATCATTGAGGTGTGGATTGTACAGGAGTAAAATCATTGAGGTGTGGATTTTTCAGGAGTGAAATCATTGAGGTGTGGATTGTACAGGAGTGAAATCATTGAGGTGTGGATTGTACAGGAGTAAAATCATTGAGGTGTGGATTGTACAGGAGTGAAATCTTGTGGTGCGGATTGTACAGGAGAAAAATCATTGGGGTGCGGATTGTACAGGAGAAAAATCATTGGGGTGCGGATCGTACAGGAGTGATATCTTGTGGTGCGGATTGTACAGGAGAAAAATCATTGAGGTGCGGATTGTACAGGAGTAAAATCATTGAGGTGCGGATTGTTCTGGAGTAAAATCATTGGGGTGTGGATTGTTCTGGAGTAAAATCATTGGGGTGTGGATTGTACAGGAGTGAAATCATTGGGGTGCGGATTGTACAGGAGTAAAATCATTGGGGTGCGGATTGTAGAGGAGTGAAATAATTGGGGTGTGGATTGCACAGGAGTGAAATCTTGGGGGTGCAGATTGTACAGGAGTGAAATCTTGGGGGTGCAGATTGTACAGGAGTGAAATCTTGGGGGTGCAGATTGTACAGGAGTGAAATCTTGGGGGTGCAGATTGTACAGGAGTGAAATCTTGGGGGTGCAGATTGTACAGGAGTGAAATCATTGGGGTGCAGATTGCACGGGAGTGAAATCTTGGGGGTGCAGATTGTACGGGAGTGAAATCTTGGGGGTGCAGATTGTACAGGAGTGAAATCTTGGGGGTGCAGATTGTACAGGAGTGAAATCATTGGGGTGCAGATTGCACGGGAGTGAAATCTTGGGGGTGCAGATTGTACGGGAGTGAAATCTTGGGGGTGCAGATTGTACAGGAGTGAAATCTTGGGGGTGCAGATTGTACAGGAGTGAAATCTTGGGGGTGCAGATTGTACGGGAGTGAAATCTTGGGGGTGCAGATTGTACGGGAGTGAAATCTTGGGGGTGCAGATTATACGGGAGTGAAATCTTGGGGGTGCAGATTGTATAGGAGTGAAATCTTGGGGGTGCAGATTGTATGGGAGTAAAATCATTGAGGTGCGGATTGTACAGGAGTGAAATAATTAGGGTGTGGATTGTACAGCCATGAAATATTGGGGTGCGGATTGTACAGGAATGATATATTAGGTTCCAGATTATGTAAGAATGATATATTGGGGTGCCAATTCTACAGGTGATCCGAATAAAACTAATTAGAGGAGATGAAAGTAAAATATTAAAATGAGAGTAAAATTTCAAAAATATTCTGATCCAAACCAATTTTTGGCTCATTTAGGAAAATTTGAAGCAAAAATTAACATGGGAACATAGGAATATATTCAAAATTTTAAGTGGATTAGACATTTGAGCTTTGACTTCTGGAGGAGTACAAATATTTTCCTTCAAAACAGCAAGGAGATAGTAATTAAAGAGTGATAAACACTTGAAAGACAATCCATAAACAAAGATTCGTATTTGATGAAATCTTAAATAAACAAACTTAGAAATTACCCACGTTCTCTATCTCTGCTTTAGTCACCATCATGTCAGACTGCAGAAACTGGCTAAAGTGTTCTCCCAAGAAATCCTCTATTTTGGTTCAGTAAAATACATTTAAATATAGGAGAAAATAATGGATTGTTCTCACAGAAAATGTTAAAAATATATTAATTTTTAAATTAATTCCGATGTTGCCACCATGTTTCAAAGCATGCACAAAGTTGCCAATATTTTTGCAGCTTTTGAGGGGTGAAATAAGTTGGAAAAACTAGGGTCAAGTAGGTAAATTGCAGCACTTTAACTAACCCAGTCTGCAAAGTGTGTCAAATTTATCACAAAGATTTTATTTTGAGGACAAATAGTCCACAAAGAATTTCAAATCTGTCTCCAAAATGACCAGAATTTTGTATAATGTCTTCAATAATTACATGTAAACATAGGAATTAATTAGGAAATTGTTTCAAAGATCTTGCAAAATACTTCTTCCCTCAAAAATGTCTATAGATCTTTGGTGACATCGACACACTTTGCAGACAGGAAACATGGGGTTAAGTTGTGAAGTTTATCCGGAGACTGTTAAGGCCTTGAAATTGACCTGAAATATCCAGTGACAAAATTTCCACTCAATTACTACGATTAGCGTCAGACCGGGTGGCCTTGCGCACCTCAAAATTCCTGGTGAAGTTACGCATCGGTCATTGACGGCGAATGCGTGAAAATACTTCAAATCTGACAACAACATTGGAAAGAGCAGCTCTTAAACCCCCTAGTCCAAAAATTGTTAGAGATTAAGTATAAATACTAAGTGTTCGAACAGAGACCTATGTTTTTTATAGCAAAATAATTATTTTGGACTAGAATCAAATCTCTGCGAACTTTGTTGTAGTGTTGATAATTATGCTCAAATTTGATTGCAATTTACGTTGGATACGCATAATTTACTGTAGATTAGCGTCATTTAAGATAATTTTAATAATTAAAAATTATTGAGATATAACCAATATACTAGATGCGCAAGAACACCCGGGGAAATTTTAATTCAGGGGTGGATTTGCGCACATTTATTAGTAAAGTAAAAGAGCTCTTATTCATTAATAAACCTGTGATATTCAATCCCGATACTCCTATAGTGCGCCAGTGGTAAAGTAAAGTAACCAAAGTTTCTGTGTGACCAATGTTCGGAATAGTAAACAAGCCGATCTGCAACTATGCAACTGCCATGAATCTGGCCCGATCTGCTGCTATGTAATTACCGTGAATCTGCCCCGATCTGCAGCTATGCCACTGCCGTGAATCTGCCCCGATCTGCTGCTATACAACTGCCGTGAATCTGCCCCGATCTACTGCTATGTAATTACCGTGAATCTGCCCCGATCTGCAGCTATGCAACTGCCGTGAATCTGCCCCGATCTGCTGCAATACAACTGCCGTGAATCTGCCCCGATCTACTGCAATGCAACAGCCGGGATTCTGCTGCAATGCAACTGCCGTGATTCTGCCCCGATCTGTTATGCAACTTCCGTGATTCTGCCTCGTTCTGATGCTATACAACTACTGTGAATCTGCTACGATCTGCTGCAATGCAACTGCCGTGAATCTGCTTCATTCTGCTGATATATGCAACTGCTTGCAATGGCAGTTGCAAGCAGATCGGGCAGATTTACAGCAGTTCAGGGCAGATTCACAGCAGATCGTGGCAGACTCACGGCAGTTTCACAGCAGATCGGCTCAGTTGCATAGAAGATTGGGGCAAATTCATGGCAGTGGTAAAGCAGATCAATGCAGGTTTAAAGCAGGCTTACCGAACCTGGTATTATTGTACCAGATTTGGTACTTTTGCTCTCTTGTATTTCTAAAAAGTACCAGATTAGTACTTTTTCCTCTCCCTAATTATATACCTCATTTTTCAAGAATATCTTCAATTTTTACAAACATATAGTAAAAAAAACCGTTGGATTTCATGGAAATTTAAGGGTTTTGGTACTTTTGTGTCCAATCTGGTACTTTTTCAGTGTGTAATCTGGTACTATCAAGAAAATACCTTAGGCAACCCTGGTTTAAAGCAGTAACAAAGCCAATCGGACGGACGTGTGTTGTTCATTATTTTCATGATTTCACATTCTAATATTAGGTAGTGATGGTGAGACAATTACGTAGTGTAAAGATACTAGCATTTTTACAGTCAATTAGTACCATTCTAGATTGTTGGAATTTTAGTTTAAATGTATTACACACTCTTTATATGTTTAATGTTAACTTCCTGTTAGACTAGCTCAGCTATATTAATTACCTATTGTTTAACAAAGATTGTATTACTTTTATGAGAAACGGATTTAAGGTTTAAAGTCCATTACAAGTTCCGGTGAGTGTTAAATACCACCGCAGGTCAATTCTTAAGCTAGTCGGTTCTTTACATTACTCAGTGAGAGATGTGTTCCACTCATCTCTCCAATAGACTTCTATCTGTATAACATATTACTCTTTAAATAAACTATGTCTTAACGTTGTTAACCCACTATAATTTAACCTAATTCTAACAGGTTATGGGCCCAGTGAACGATAAGAGTTTATAAATCAAATTATGTTTAAACAATTTAGAAGTTTATTACAGTAATCAAGTAAAACGAAGTACAGTGAAAAAAGTGTTAAACTAAATGAAACATATACGCACGAACGTTTGTGTAAGCATATCTTGCTAATGAGCTATTGAGGTCAATAATACTGACTGCTTTAGCGATATGTACTTGTTTTTATAGTATAATTATTGATTATTCTGTGCGGAAGAGGTGTCAAGAGAGGTCACAAATTACCTTTAAATCTGTGACCTTATCCTTTGGTAAACAGTCTTTCAACAAAAGGTTCTTGCGAACTAAGACTTGTGTTGCTGTTCCAATTGAATATTAATAATTATATTCAGTGAAGTTATTCTTATGAATTAGAATAATTTTAAAATATCAATTCAGTTAAACAGTAAATCAATTTAACTGCTTTGTTTGTTTATGTTTGTTAAGTATTGAATGAAAATAAATACTTGAAAAACATGTCTTCAAATAAGTTACCAGGGATTGTTCCCCTAGACGGAAATAATTACCCTACATGGAGGGTACAAATGAAAATGTACCTCTTAAGAGAGAAACTGATGGATTTTGCTGATAGATCTAAATCAGTTCCAATAGATTCAGCTTCAACTGAGGTTAAGAATGCCTATGCTAATAACAAGAATAAAGCTCTGGCAGATATAGTACTATCTATTTCACCGGATCAATTGTACTTAGTTGGACAACCCACCGATCCACACGCTGTCTGGACCACCCTTCAAGAAACGTTTCAGAAAAACACGTGGGCGAACAAATTTCGTCTGAAGAAGAAGCTGTACAACTTAAAATTGAAATCTCCCGAACTACTCAACTCCCATTTGAAAGAACTAACTGAAGTTTTTCAAGAGCTTGCCTTGTTAAATCAAGTGATCAGTGAAGAGGATAAAGTTATTTGTCTCCTATCATCACTACCAGAGCAGTTTGAAGTGCTTGTTACCGCACTTGAAGCTCAGACAGACATCCCTAAATGGATTACCGTAGCTGACACACTCCGGAGAGAAGCTGAAAAGTTGAGTATTAAATCTAATGATGGTTTGGCATTATCAAATACTCAGATTGATGCTGCAGTAAATAAACAGTCAATCAAGTGTCATTTTTGTAAAAAATTAGGACACATGAAGAAAGACTGCTTTAAATTTAAACGGTATTCTCAAACTAACAGAACTCAAAATCAGCCAAATGATGTAAGCGTAAGTCATATAGAACTAAATCACACAATGTATGCTAATGATATCGCTCTTTGTAACAAATATGCCGACAGTAATATTTGGATAATAGATTCAGGCTCTTCATCACACATGAGTGGTGATAAAAATTTATGTAGAGATTTTGCAAATATTACCAAACCTATCAATGTTAAAGTAGGTAATGGAGATGTTTTGCAAGCTATTTCACTAGGAAATGTTTCTGTTATTGTGAATATACCAGGTGGTGGAAGTAGAAAATGTACAATAAATGATGTACTATATGTGCCAAATCTAGCTTTTAATCTACTATCAGTGTCAAAAATGACAAATAATAATATTAGTTTTGAAAATGATAAATGTAAAATATTGAACGAAAATAAAGAGTTAATTGCTGAGGCTCACTGTATTGGTCAACTCTATTATCTAAATACTTTAGTACATAAAGCTGCAGTAACTGTTGATCAAAATAAAGTAAACCTTCTATGGCATAGAAGGCTCGGTCATATAGGTAACGACAACTTGACTAAAATGATCCGAACTAAATCAGTTAATGGTCTGGATAGTAAATTAAAAGCTATAGAAGGTGTGTGTGAACACTGCTGTAATGGGAAAATGCATAAAATATCATTTTCTACAAGCATTAAGAAAAATTGTAAACCTCTTGATTTAATCCACACAGATGTCTGTGGGAAAATTACTCCCACTTCCAGGGGTAATAATTCATATTTTCTGACCTTTATTGATCATGCTACTCGATACTCCTGGATATATGTTATTGCCCATAAGAGTGATGTGTTTCAGAAGTTTTTGGAATGGAAAGCAATGGTTGATAATATTTACGAAAGGAAAATTAAAACCTTGCAGTCAGATAATGGAGGAGAATATACCTCAAATAAGTTTGAATAATATTTACGCAATGAAGGTATAATTCACCAGAAATCTATTCCTAAAACTCCTGAACAAAATGGGTTAGCTGAAAGATTTAATAGAACTATTATGGAAAAAGTTAGATGTATGTTATCTGATTCAGGAATTGATAAGGAATTCTGGGGTGAAGCACTATATACTGCAAATTATCTTAATAATAGATGCATTAATTCATTTTTAGTTAATAAAACTCCATATGAAGCTTTAAATTTTAGAAAACCAAATGTAAGTCATGTAAAAGTTTTTGGATGCACTGGGTATGCGCATATTTCTCGAGATGAACGATCAAAATTAGAAAATAAAGCTACCAAATGCCTGTTTCTTGGTTATGGCACTGTTACTAAAGGGTATAAGATGTATGATGTTGAATCTAAAAGAATCTTCTTTTCCAGGAATGTAACCTTTGATGAATCAGTTTCATCTAAGATTGAGACTCCTCAACTGATTGAGACCCCTACCTCTCCACTGGTGTTCCCTTCAGAAGATTCAGAACCTGCAGGGCCTGAGAATCAAACTCCTGAAAATAATCCTCCCTGAGGCGCAACCTGTACCAGCTATCAGTCCTGATGAGGATCTTAGACGATCGTCTAGAATTCGTCGAGCTCCTGTTAGATACGGTAGTTGGAATTATAGCCATGATCAGTTTGAGGAGGGTTTATTAGTAAATGGGAATATCAATATCGAACCTAGGTCGGTATCTGAGGCTCTTAATAGCGGTTCTGAATCCTCTAAATGGAAATTTGCCATGGAGAAGGAATTAAATGCGTTTGAGAAACATGAAGTTTTTGAACTCGTAAAACCTACCTCAGACTTAAACATCATTAACTCTAAATGGGTGTTTAAAAAGAAAAAAGGATCTGATGGTAGAGTGTCTTCATATAAAGCTAGATTAGTCGCTCAGGGTTTTTTACAGAGACCTGGAATCGACTATGATGAAATTTTTGCTCCTGTAGTTAGATTCGAATCGGTGCGAACCATGTTATCTTTAGCTACTAAACAAAAATTATTTGTACATCATTTGGATGTCAATTCTGCTTTTTTAAATGGGGATCTTAAAGAAAATGTTTATATTAGACAGCCTCCTGGCTATGCTATTCCAGGAAAAGAAGATTTAGTATGTAAACTAAATAAATCTATGTATGGGTTAAAACAATCACCCAAATGATGGAATGATGCTTTGGATGCATATCTTAAATCCTTAGGATTTATTCAGTCCTCTTGTGACTCATGTATTTATGTTAAAGTAATCAATAACTCACCATGCTTAATTTCTGTGTATGTAGATGATATTATTGTAGCATGTAAGAACTATGATGACCTGACTAAAATCAAGACTGATTTAAGTGCTAAATTTGAGATGAAAGACTTAGGAAAATTATCCTATTTCTTAGGCATAAAAGTTGTACAAGACGAAAATAAAATATCATTAAATCAATCTTCATTTGTCAACGAGTTATTAGATAGATTTGAATTCAATGATTGTAAACCTGTTTCAACCCCTGCTGATGTTAATTCTCATTTGGAACCAAACTATTGATGATTGTGAACTAGTAGATAAAACTAAATATCAGTCAGCTGTAGGTGCCTTACTGTATCTATCTACTAAAACTAGACCGGACATAACTTATGCAGTTGGAAATGTCTCTAAATTTTGTTCCAATCCAAACACTAAGCACTGGTCTGCAATTAAGAGAATATTTAGATACCTAAAGGGCACACCTGATCTTGGCATTACCTATGGTAATGTAGATTCTGATTTGATAGGTTATTCTGATGCCGACTGGGCAGGTAACAGAGTTGATAGGAAAAGTACTTCTGGCCAATGCTTTCTGTTAAATAATTCCATTATGTCTTGGCGCTCTGTGAAACAGTCATGTGTTGCTTTATCAACGGCTGAAGCTGAATATGTTTCCCTCTCTGGTGCCTCCCAAGAAGCTGTATTTCTAAATAAATTACTATTAGATCTTAAAGTACCTAATAAGAATCCTATAGTTTTGTTTGAGGATAATCAGTCAGCTATTTGTATTGCTAAAAATGCTAAAAATCATCCTAGATCGAAACACATTGATATTAAATTTCATTACATTAGAGATCTTGTTGCTTCAAACACAATTAAACTGGTGTATTGCCCCAGTGAAACTATGCTTGCTGACATATTCACTAAACCGTTGCCTACTGATAGATTTACTAAATTAGTTGAATTAATAGGCATGAAAAATTTATAATGTCGTGTGAGGAGGAGTGTTGGAATTTTAGTTTAAATGTATTACACACTCTTTATATGTTTAATGTTAACTTCCTGTTAGACTAGCTCAGCTATATTAATTACCTATTGTTTAACAAACAATGTATTACTTTTATGAGAAACGGATTGAAGGTTTAAAGTCCATTACAGGTTCCGGTGAGTGTTAAATACCACCGCAGGTCAATTCTTAAGCTAGTCGGTTCTTTAC
The DNA here is from genome assembly GCA_947561585.1 of Caprella mutica. Lineage (NCBI taxonomy): Eukaryota > Metazoa > Arthropoda > Malacostraca > Amphipoda > Caprellidae > Caprella > Caprella mutica. The sequence goes on from CANNZV010001072.1 coordinate 114,955, forward strand.
ATTACTCAGCGAGAGATGTGTTCCACTCATCTCTCCAATAGACTTCTATCTGTATAACATATTACTCTTTAAATAAACTTTATGTCTTAACGTTGTTAACCCACTATAATTTAACCTAACAAAAGTATGAATTTGCTTATAAACAGTTGGAACATTGATGGGGTTTTCTATACACAGTTTATACAGAGAGTGAACTTGCACACTGCGCAGTTTCACATTGGGTGTACTTGCAGTAAGTACACAGGGTGTACTTGCAGTAAGTACACAGGGTGTACTTGCAGTAAGTACACAGGGTGTACTTACCGCAAGTCGGTGGAATTTTTTCCCCTTTGAAAATAATATTTTAGCAAAGTCGGTGTAATTTTAGCTATTTATTCCTATGTTATCATTAATTTTCGGTGGATAAATTGGGAAAATATCAGTCTGCAGAATATGGGAGATATTTGGGATATTCTCTCAGAACAGTTTTGAATTAATTCCTATATTTACACTATTTTTGCTACACAGAGAATGAGGGATCTCTACGAACAGTTTACCAGTTCCTGCAGACTGGGCCGAAAATGTTGGTGGATCGGCCAAATTAATGGAAATTTATGGTGGATTTTTTCAGCTTTTTGATTTTGTGCACCAAATACAAACTGGGAAATACAGACTGGAATTAATGCAAATATAGGGATTAATTCAGAAGTGTTCATAGCAAAATTAATGTAAATATAGGAAATAATTCAAAATTGTTCGGAGAGAATATCCCAAATATCTCCCATATTCTGCAGACTGGAATTACTGGAAATTTATGGTGGATTTTTGTGCACCAAATACAGACTGGTCTTGGAGAACAGCTTACCCAGTCTGCAGAATATGGGACATTTTTAACATTTTCTGTGCGAACAATCCTTAATTTACATGTATTTTACTGAGAACACTGGAACTGGAATCAATTCGCTGGTGCTGGCTTCTCATTGCCACCAGCTTGTATTCACCTCACCTCCTCTCATGCACTTCCGCAGGGCCGTACCCCCATCACCCATCCAACACACCTCACCCCACAGACAACTCACCAACGAACCCTGCCCTGGCCATCTTCAAAAACCTACAGATCTCCCCATTGTCCGAACTTCCAAATGCCATCACCCACTCCATCATTCTCACCCCATACCTATACCTTACTCCCTCCAGCTCCGGGCACTCAAGGATGAAATGCTCCAAGGTCTCCTCTTCCGCTCCACACACCTCACATCCAACCTCACCATCCCAAAACCTTGACCTCCACCCCAATCTCAGAGTGTTGCTCCTCACTCGGAAGAGCAGCTGTGCTCCCCAGCTATTGTTGTACAACTCCCCTCTATTCCATCCTTCATCCTATAGTGAACAAGTGATGTCTTCCCGTTCATCTCTCTCCTCTACCTATTCTCCTCCCATACGTCTCCTCTTTTCACTATATCACACATCCGAATCTCCCCCCCATCCCATGTCAAGTTCCCCCAAGTAACCGTTGTTATGATACAACTTGTAAAGCTTATATTATATAGTATGACTAGTACATAGGTAGCGTACTATTGTAGCAGACTGTACAGCTAGTGTGGTAGGCAGTGAAAAGGCACGCACATCATCTCTACATCCCCCTTGAGGCACAAGTCCTAACGCCCTGTGCAGAGGAGAACTTTCCCTCTACCCTCATTAATACCCTTGGCCCTTGGGACAATCGGAGATCCTTCCCCTTGTTCCTTTCTTTCATTGAATAACTTTATTGGTGAAGTGAATTATCAATGACAAATTATAGATCACGTAATATTAAAGCCATACGGTGGTATTAATCACACATTCATTAGACGACAATCAAAAGTTGTGTAAATAACCAACGTGATAATAATTGAGCAGAGAGTTATAGGTTCTATGTAATTAAATAGGTCTAATCAGCCATTGCCATTTATTTACTTTAGAAGCTAGATTCTTAGTTTAGTATTAAGGTTTATAATTGTTAGGGTATAACACTTTTTCGATTTATAAATTAATTTTCAAATCATCTTAGTATTGCAATTCATAATCAATGTCAATTAATAATAAGCAGTAATGAATAAATTAATATTTAGTCCATTTCTTGTATCCATCTCCAACTTATGTAGGCATTGAATTGAGAGAAATTATAGAATTGGAAAATAGTTTAATTAATGGAAGTCAAATAACAGAAATGTGGAAAATTGGAAAAGTAAATAATTAGCCATTTGAATTAAAAGAAAGACATCATTGAATCTTAATTAATCAATTAAAATAGGTAGCTTACGTTGTGAACAGAGGTGATCACAACACCGTTTACCAACTTCATCCAGGGACACATCCATCCTCCAGCCCTCATCCTCTCAAACACCGCCCTCAACACCACATTCTTTGTTTCTAACACATATCTGGCAAATTTTAGTTTGACCTTCATGTCCCTAGCTTCCACAGACGAGCTACCTACTTCACCCTGGAGTGTCACAATCGGTGCATACGATGGTGCCCACAACAGCCTCCTCCACACCCCATTCTCTACTCTCTGCAACCTCTCTTTCTCAGCCTTCATCCACACCATCACCTCACTTCCACTCAACATGCTCGGGAGCATCACACTCTTCCAGAAGGTCTTCCCCATCATCAATCTGTCACATGACCTCGTAACAACAGAATATGTCAATGTCACATTCGCCATCTTCCTCGCCACACCCAACCGCTCTTTCTTATACAACCCAAAGCAATTCCTCTTTGCCATCACCAACACAAGATATCTCATCTTCTCCACCACACCAACCCCCCCCCCCAACCTCTCTCCTCCTCCATTGAAAATTAAGCATTTGCTCTTCTACCTATTAATCTTCATACCACACCTCCCTGCACTATCCTCCAGTATTTCTATCATCTGCTCTGCTTCCCTCACTGTTCTTGCCATTAGCAGGCCATCATCAGCATAAAACAGCATCAGCACCCTCACTCCTGTATCCCAATCCACTCCTCAGTATTCTCTCTATTATCATCCCCATTACCATCACAAATATCTGAGGTGATCCAGTGCATTCCTGCCTGATGCCACTCTTCACCTCGATCTCCCCAATCTCTACGCCTTCCCGCCACACTCTCGTCTTGTCACCCTAATACAACTTCGATACTACTTCTATAACCTTTGTAGTATTTTAATCTCTCCACCAATGCCTTCCTTCCTATGCTATCAAATGCCTTATAAAAATCAATCCCCATAACCACTAATCTCTCCCCCCTCCTAAAACTCTCCTCCACACAGTGCCTCAGCAAAAACAGATTCTCCTCCATCCTCCTTCCTTCCGTGAACCCAGCCTGCAAGCTACCCACCCTCTCATCAAAATTTCCTGCTCCACCATCTTGTCTTTCACCATACCCATAACAACCTTATAGCCGGTATTTGTGAATGCTATAGGGCGGTGCTGCTTAGCACTTGCCTTTTTTACTTTTGGAAGCATTATGGTTTTAGACGACTTCTAACCTTCCTCAATCTCCCCCCTTCAATAACCCTATTGCATACTTCAACCATGCTGTCCACACACACCTCACTCTCCACCAAGGCCTTATAGATCTCACCCTTAATCCCATCCAAACCTGGCTGCTTACCCTTTCTTATTTTCTGTACTCTCCTACTCACATCCTCTCTTCCAAACTTAACATCCACTGAAACAGGAAGTCAAAATAGAGGATTTCTTGGAGAACACTTTATCAGTTCCTGCAGTCTGGCAAGTCAGTGGATTTTAGCTATTTGTTCCTATGTTACCATTAATTTTTGGTGGATAAATAATGAATTGGGAAAATGTTTGTGGATCACCAAGTAAAATAGTATGGCTCATAAACTCTCCATTTGTCTCTCCAAAAATCACCAAATTTCTCTAAAATGATCAAATTATCCTAAATTCTCTCCAAAATAACATTGTAGCATAGGAGAAAATTAGATGTTTTTCGCCATTTGAAATAGAAGGGCTCAAAATAACTGTCACAAACGCGCCATTAAAATGGCGAGTTTGAACAAGCCAGACTGTATTTCCCAGTCTGCAGGATATTGGACATTTTTAACATTTTCTGTGCGAGCAATCCTCAATTTCCTGAGTTTTCCTCCTATATTTACATGTATTTTACTGGGAACAGAAGCCAAAATTGAAGATTTCTTGGAGAACAGTTTACCAGTCGGTGGCCAGTCTGCAAAGTGCGTCAAATCTGTCACCAAGATTTCATATTTCAGGAAATTAGTATCCAAAATGGCCAAATTTCTTCAATGTGACTCCAATAATAACATGTAAACATAGGAATTAATTAGAAAATAGTCACCAAGATCTTGTTTTGATGAATTTTCCTTCAAATATAGTCTCCAACCAGACTGGAAAACATAATTTCTAACAGAGTTACTCCTAACTTCATGCATTCCCATTAGTAATGTTAATCATCACAACAAGCACAATTGTGAAGCATAAATGACTTATTTTACATTAGTTTTCACTGCGGAGTTGAAATTTAATTTAATTTATAAAATAATTTACTGATTTCTGCACTTTTTAGGGTTAAAATGAGTAATTTTTGTTCATTCTAAATTCCTAACTGAGTTACTAGTCAATCTGAAATGAGTTATTATTCCAAGTAAAATAGTATGGCTCATAAACTCTCTATTTGTCTTTTCAGCTCTCTCCAAAAATCACCAAATTTCTCTCCAAAATGATCAAATTATCATAAATTCTCTCCAAAATAACATTGTAGCATAAAAGAAAATAAGATATCTCTTGCCATTTACAATTGAAGGGATCAAAATAACTGTCACAAACTCGCCATTGAAATGGCGAGTTTGGACATACTTTATTAACTGGTTATTATTCCACTCTGGGTCTCCAAAGATCTTTGGCGACATGGACGCGCTTTGCAGACTGGGTCGGTGGATCTTTAGCTCAGTCTGTATTTGGTGCACAAAATCCCACTGACTTTTTGAAAAAGCTGAAAAAAACCACCATAAATTTCCAATAATTTAGCTGATCTACCAACACTTTCTCCATTTTTCCACTGAAAATTTATGGTATCATAGGAATAAATAGCTAAAAATCCACTGACATTGATAGAATATTATTTAATTTTCAAAGGAGAAAATTCCCGATACCGATATAAATCATATAATACTGGCGACATTGTCCACACTTTAAAACATGGGAATTTTGGAGAGAGCTGGAATTTGGAAAGAGGAAAGACAAATGGAGAGTTTATGAGACATAATATTTTACTTGGGGTAAAATCTAAAATGTTGGTGGATCAGCCAAATCACTGGAAATTGATATTAGATGGTGGATTGTTTCAGCTTTTTGAAAAAGTCAGTGGAATTTTGTGCACCAAATACAGACTGGCCAGTCTGCAAAATAATAAGAATATGGAACATTTTTCCAAGACTCTCTGCAGGAGTTTTTGATTGAATTTTAAGAAATTGATCCTAGGAGATCTCTGTGGGAGATCTTGAATTAATTCTTATGTTACCATTAATTTAGATGCAGGAGATTCTGTATCTGCTACTGAGAGTCAGAGAGTAACAGTCTCTCAAATTAAAATCTCTGCGGGAGAAGAAACACATTCTGCAGACTCTAGTCTGTATCCAAGTAAAATAGTATGTCTCATAAACTCACCATTTGTCTCTACAGCTCTCTCCAAAATTCAACAAATTCTCTTCAAAATGATCAAATTTTCAAAAATTCTCTCCAAAATAACATTGTAACATAGGAGACAAATAGATAAAACTCTCCATTTGCAATTGAAGGGCTCAAAATAACTGTCACTAACTCGCCATTAAAATGGCGAGTTTGGACATGCTTCATTACTTGGGTCTGTATTTCATGGTAAATTCCACCGACATATCGGTGGAATTTTTCCCCTGTGAAAATAATATTCTGGCAAAGTCGGTGGATTTTTAACTATTTATTCTTATGCCAGAGTGGAATAATAACTCATTTCAGATTGACTAGTAATTCTGTTAGGAATTTAAAATGAACAATAATTACTCATTTTAACCCTAAAGAATGCAGAAATCAGTAAATTATTTTATAAATTTGAACTCCGCAGTGAAAACTAATGTAAAATAAGTCATTTAAGCTTCACAATTGGGCTTGTTGTGATGATAAACATCACTAATAGGAATGCATGAAGTTAGGAGTAACTCTGTTAGAATTTATGTTTTCCAGTCTGGTTCTTATGTTACCATTAATTTTCGGTGGATAAATTGGGAAAATGTTGGTGGATCATCCAAATTACTGGAAATTTATGGTGGATTTTTTCAGCTTTTTCAAAAAGTCAGTGGGATTTTGTGCACCAAATACAGACTGGTGCAGACTGGAAGTTTGGAACGGCAGCAGTTTACTTGAGAGGCTGTGTGACTCTACCTAACTCCTAAGTAGATATCACTAAGAGAAGTATACTGAATTTAATTAATACAGGAAGATGCTAACTTGATAACCAAGTTTACAACTTTTTTAAGCACAATTTACAATCAGGATTAACCAACTTTGCAAAATTTATGTTTCAACAAACCTTTTAGATCCTAATTAAACATAAATTCTACTTAATATTCTTGAATATAAGGTATAATTCAAATCAGAACAAATATAGCTAACTAAGAGAGCCTTAGAGGCTAAGTGAGTATAATAAATTTCAAAGATATAAGTTAAAATAGGAGAGCACAACCTACGCACGACACTGGCTTATCTTGGCAACTGTTCGCGGTCACGTCATACTGAGTGAATTTTCAAATAATTCCTATCTCGGTAGATTCACTTTTCAGCGGGTCCATCCTTTTTATTCCTGGTTTCAGATAAGAAATATTTCTCAAACTTTCGATCATCATCAATTTTCTAAATTTAGCACTTAACTTTACACTAAACACCGAATTCCTTTATTTCCCCTCAATCTCCACATTCTGTACCTACATCACCCTCTTATCTTATCTCACTTCCTCCCTTCTCCACCAAACAGAAACCTTCCCGCAACCTCATCCAAATCCTCTTTTCTTGGTATCTGAGGACAAATTCGTTTTCTCATCTCTTCCAGTCTCCTAAACTCCATCCTCTCTATCTCTCCACCTTTCTGCACCGCACAACCTACTCTGTTCACTTTCCATTTCCTGCAAACTTTTCTCTTGCTCCAAACAACCAACACTCTAATTTCCATTGTTGTTCCTTCTATCTTTTTCACCTACTCTAATCTTCACTACTCCACATTTTCAATAACAAATGATGCACTCTGTTCCACTATTCTCCTCTCTTTGAACTTACTATCAATGCACTCTCATTTTGGTGTCATGTAGGTACTGTCTCTGCATATATTGTAGACCCTCCTCAATATTGCAGAGCTTCTCAGTTGCTTTATCAATTGCATTATCTGATTTATCTCCTTCTCATTACTTAGTTTTGTGTACTAAAAGTGACCTGGTGCCTTTCTCGATCCTGTTAGCCAGTCTTATTGTATCTAATATATTAGTGTGTGATCCTAAATTAGTTACTTAATTGGGTAATTCCTCTTCAAACAGTTTGCTGTACAACTTCTCGGTATCCAGCGGTTTTTCCGAAAACGAATTTGCCGAAACCAAATTCTCCGAGTACGAATTTGCCGAAACCCAAATTTGTCGAAAACGGATTCGCCAAAGTGAAGATTCGCTGAAAGACAAATTTGCCGAAAAACTTATTTAAAGGTCCCCTCCAAGCAAATTTTTTTATTGCCTAAATCAACGAGGCTAATGTTTCTTAATATTTTACTGCAAACCCCATAAAATTTGATAGCATATTTTTAACTTTATATGCTTTTTAAGATTTTTATAATCCAAACTCTACAAAACCTACTTTACTTCCGACTTTCTAAGTTTCTGTCTAAAGAAGAAGAATGTACACCATTTGTTTTGATTGTCAACTAGGTATTTGGTTTATTAAATCTATTCATTATTCGTTTAAAGGTTTAAATTTGGATAAACTTATTATAGAAACGTTTATGTACTTTTAGAAACAATAAATATCTTAATAGAGAACCAAAAACGCTTTGTTTGTTTAAAAATCTAAATTTACAATCATAACAAAGAGTGTACAATCTTCTTTCTCAGCGTCAGGTTGGAGATTCGCTCGATTGTTGCTCACAGAGTATTAAAAAACTTTAAAAGCAAATAATAAAATACACACTGAACCAAATTGTATGCGGTTTGCGGAATAATGATCGTAGACCTTAGTTCTGTAATATATTATGTAATAAACTCATTTTTTTTCCGGAGCCTGGAGAGGACCTTTAAAACAGAATGTAAAATTCCACATAAGTAACAGAAAAGAAACGAAACAATGAAATCATAACCCTTAGTTACACTAAATGATCCTTTAATTATTCTATCTCTTCGTTAATCATTGAGTTAATCTCTGTACCACTAAATGATTCGTTGTCTTTTCTTATTTTAAAGACGTTCAAGCTTTATTCAGTCAGAATCAGTCAGTCAGCTATGGGAGCATGTTGTATTTCTTTCATTTGAGCGTTTGGTTATTTTTGGATTGTGTGTTTCTAGCGTGTTTATTCATTTTTGTGAATATTCCATGTTAACTGAATATTTTATTCAGTTGTTAATAGTGTTTTGAAGGTGTTTTGTGGCTGACATTATTAATATTTATTCTATTTATTGCGTTTAAAATATAAAATTGTTAGTTATGAGTAACATAACTATTAGATATGTTTATATCTTCCCAATATACCTCTAGCTTCAACTATAGTGTCACTTGCATGAATAAATTTATTTCAGGTAAAAAGATTGATTTCTATCAACCCTTTTTTAATGATACTTATTAATATTTAATATAAACAAAACAAACAAACAAATTTTTTTGTAAAAATAATGTATACATATTCATTTTATCATATTATTTACTAATTAAAATATACATTCTACAGTTAGATAAATGGATTTAGCAAAATGATACCGAATTAGCGGAATACAAATTTATTTAGCAATAGTAATGTCAAACTCATATAAGAAATGTGTTTTTTTTATGCATGCATAAGATATAATGATGAGAACTACAAAGTCCAACAGAATGTTATTTTTAAATACATTAAATTTGATTTTCGTCAAATTCGTCTTTCGGAAAATTTGTCCTTCGGCAAATCCGTATTTCGGCAAATTCGTTTTCGGCCAATTTGGGATTCGGAAAAAACGTATTTGGAAAATCCGTTTCGGCAAATTTGGTTTCGGCCAATTCGTTTTCGGAAAATCAGCCTAGACCCCAACTTCTCATCTTCGTTGAAACGTTTTGTTGGATCCTGACAGTAAGACTATTTGAAATTAAAGATCACTACAATTTTCTTCCGCTTTTCTTTTTCCAGATTTTCCAGTTTCTTCTCAATCCGCTTCCTTTCTTTCCCCATTCTCTTCTCTTGTATACCTGTATTAGTTATTTCACCCTTCAATCGCTCCACTTTCCTGACCTACCGGTTAATTCGGTCTCACCTCATACTTCCAATATATCTATCACTGTCAGTAGGTACAGTTACTATAGTATATGAATTGAGTCATTAGTAACAGGAATTGACCCTAGTATTACGTCATGCTATCTCTATGCAGCTCCTATAGCAGGACATCAAAGGGCAAATAGAGTAAATAAAAAAATGCGATGCCGGCTGTGGCGGGATTGAAGAAGGCATTGACAAACTGAAAATTAATGTAGCTGTTTTCTCAATTATATAACATTGATGGTGTTAGGAAAAGTCATTCACGGAACATTAATTTGTCCATGGAAAATTCTTCCTCAGAAAATTCGTCAACGGAAAATTTGTCCGTTTTCTTAAATTAGGAATAGAAAGAAAGACATTTTTGAGTGTTAACAATGGTGTCCGGAAAACTGCCGAAGCGGAAAACTGCCAGGCGGAAAACTGACAGTCACTTTTGATTTGAAAAAAGGACGTTCGCTCCTAGTTAAAAGGAGTTAGGGGAACATTCTTTTTTACTTAGTATAAAAAACAAAAATATAGTTTTTCTTCATTAGAAAAAATACATAGAATATATTAGTATATAAATATTACATTATTATTATTATTTTCCTAGTTTAACCACCGTATGCACATTTACGTGATCCTTACAGTGAGTTTGTTACAGTGTGTCATGTGTACATATAAATATTACAGTAAAAATCAAATACATGATATAAATTAAAAAATAAATCCTTTCATAGAAAATACTAGAAGAAGAAGAAACAAAGAAATGATAGTACATATTAGGGACAGAGTACAATTTCTTTGTTTACACAACTCATCTCTAAAATATCATTTCATAACAGGTTTAGTTAGTGTCTAATTATTTCATTTTTGTTTATAATTTGATAATTGAACAAGCCTTCAAACTTAAAATTCGCTTGTACTCATTATAAAACAAATTCAATCGATTTTTGTGAAATATTTAGAATTTACAACACAACATCTATGTCTATGATTATCAAACTGATACTACCAACCTAATTCTCTGACAATTTCACTCGCTCGAATTGGATTGCATATAAATTAATAGGTAATACTTTTACATATAAATGAAAATTGTAAAAATGAAGGTGTTGATGCTATGGAGAATAAAATTGTAAATGTAGTAAATATTGAACATACATATAAGTGATTTAACATTCACTAAATTTATAATATACAAGATATAAATTATAAATCTTATAAACATATAAAATCCTATATAGATACATAAATATATACATGTTTTTAAAATGTACGTGATTTAACAAATAAGTTAAAAATGGTTATTATAATTTCTTTGTGTGTACTTAATTTGGTTTGCTATGTGTTTAATGAAGTAGCTTTGTTGAAATACTATTTTCAATTGAATATTAAGTAATCCAATAATCTATATACTTTAGTTATAACTGTAAAAAAATAATGTCTCCTTAATCACATGAAGAATGGCTAACGCTGTTTTTTATGAATTAAAATGTTTTTAAAATGTGTTTATCAAAAGTAAAAAATAAATAAATTCCCAATAAGTGACTGGCAGTTTTCCGCCTGGCAGTTTTCCGCTTCGGCAGTTTTTCGCCTGGCAGTTTTCCGTGTACCGTTAACAATATATGTAAGAGATAATTGCAGTTGCACAAAGTCTGGTTAGATGAAAATAACACCTATATTCAGCAGTTATAACTGTTGTTGAAAAATTCATTCTATTTAGCTAATAATTAAATTCTTTATTATTACAAATTAAAAAAAGATGAAAAAAAGTAACTTAATCAAATAAATATATTGAATAGCTGGATTTTTTCCAACAATGCAAAGCATGAGCAATATTTGTCAAAAAATCTGTTCCAAGCGGAGTGTATTGCAATACTAGCTTTATATTTGTTCGTCAATATCTGGATATTTTGGCCTGTCATGCTGCGTGTCACCTCTCTTGTTTGAATTCTTTTAGTTTGGGTTAACTCTTCTTCCTTCATTTTTGCACGATTAATTTCCAATCATTAGGATGCTCTTTCTTGAACATTACAAAATTCACCTGGATATTACGGGTTTTTCGCGTTGGATTCGTCCTCCTCATTTTGTTCCTATGCACGTAGCTTCTAAGTTGTTAAAAAAACTAAATAGGCATCCTCGCATATTTTTTCATTAACGCCAACAACATTTTCAGGTGATAAGAAAGCTAAGGCACCATATCAATATTTACTATTCATTAAACAAACATGAATTGTGCAATCTTGAATATAATCTCGAATATTGTGCAAAATACATTAACTATGTACTACCACCTATAATTACATTAAACTACTTTATATCAAAACATTTATTACAACCCTTTGTTTCATATAATAGCTTAATGGACTCATAATTATAATGAAACAAAAGGAATGTTGGTAACTTTGCTCTAAATGCACTAAAATTGGAAAATTATAACACAAATAGATATATTTATACAATTAAACTTCATGTGTTATGCGGAACCTCAAGATGTTGATTGATTGAGTTAAGATTTTGCACAGAGTATTTTAAGTTCTAGGTAAATTACTCGAAAACAATTGCTCGAAAAACAATTGCTCGAAAAACAATTGCTTGAATGGTCAAATTGCTCAAATGAATAATTGCTCAAATTATTAAATTGCTCACAGTTATTTACTTGGGTAAAGGTCAGTTATTCATGAAGTGGAGTCGCACCTCACCATCTTTGTTTTCTTTTTAGTAATTGATAATAGAATGTTCAATTTTTTCGTAGATGTTTTGTATTAATCATTGTAAAACTACCATAAATAACGAATATTTTCCTAGACTAATTTTGAACTATTTATGTGGCACCTCACTTGGTGAAATAACTCAATGTTATGGCAGAGTAATTTTTAATTTCGAAAGTACAGTTTCAATATATTTACGAAAACTATTCAGTTAACGGTTTTGTTGATAGTTATTGTATATTTGAAAATGTGGGTGTAGTGTATGGGTATCATGTGGCATACTTGGGTATTTTTTGGTGATCTTTTACAGAGTTGGGAAGATGGCTTGAAATTTCGGTCTGGATAATTTGGACTCAGAAATTTTGGTTTCGGAATGGTACATAAATAGTATCTCAATAAAATGACCATTATGTAGTTTGTTGTATCTGCTAGTTTATTGTACCGCACACTTGATGATTGTTTAATGATCTCAGACCGAAAGTTCCGAGACCGAATTTTCCGCTCAAATCTCTTGTTAAATAAATGTCAAAACATGTCCAAATTAGTATTGTTATGTATCATTTTACAACAGTTAATGATGTTATCAGATTTTAATGAATAGAATGCACATTTCAGTATTCACAGCTTAAACTTTTTCTATCATTGATCTTTAATAAAATCATTATGAAATTTTAGAACGAGACCGAATTATCCTAGAACCATATGGAGTATATAGTATTATTACCTAACAGTTGTTCGGAGTATAAATTTCTCGACATAGTCTCTCACTTGAGTCACTCAGTGACCGTCACTGGTGACAGTCACTAGTTGCCTCGTGTGAAAGGCTGGGCAACTAGCGACCGTCACTGCAACCAATCATGCTAGAAAATCTTCAATCTAAAGAGTAATTAGAATGTCTTCATCATTTGAGGAGTTACTGCTATTGATTTTACTGCTCAAGAAGGAAGAGACACTCTCTCTCGAAAAAAAACAATGCAAACGCATGAGATCTCCAGATTAGAGATGGGACGATGCCATTCTCTCATCTAACACCGATACCGATATAATTTCTTCGATATTTCTATTATAAATGAGCAAAATAACTTATATTGTAAATTATAATATTACAATAAAGCAGTTGATTTGTAATATGGAGAAATATTAATAATTAATTTTTTTAAACATTATTAAATATTATAAATATTATTACCTTCGAAACATCATATTATTTAAAAATATTTGAATGGCGTTCGTATAAAGGTTTTTAATAATAATATAATTAATTTCATACTTGGTATAAATACATATATCGAATATTTCCAGTTTCCGTGATATTTTCCATTTATATTTACTTCAATGCTGATATATGTGTAAAGAGGGGCGTGCCGCCCCCCATACCCCCCTGCCAGGTCATCAGTCAATAATGAAGTGTACAATACAACAAACTTTCGGATACAACAAACTACAATACAGCTATTTTTGGCCAAAATTGACCAATAAGCGTGAAAACACGAGTTTTTTCAGAGTTTTCAATCGTTCAGTAATGTATAGGGAATACATAACTTCAAACTCTCATATCTCAAAAAGTATTAGTTTCTACAAAAAACGGTTATGATTTTCGGATTCTATGGACAAAGGTACAATAGAAAAAATTAATTTAAATTAAATTAGGTGGGGGTCGGCAAATGGGAAAGATCCTGGATATTGTTTGAACAAATTTCATTCAAAATATTTAACATGTTGACCGTGATGTGTACCATATATGTACACGGAGAACTCTCCCAACCGGCGATGTTCACATATATATGGTACACGCACAAAATTTTTAATATCTTTAATTAGATGTTTATCAGTTTATATAAGAAATTTTAAGGAATGGTATACTGTGACAAGAAGGTAAATAAATAAAATGAATATAGATCATGAAAAATTAGTTTATTTATAACTATAATCGGAATTAATGTAATACATGTTTAAACCTATCGTCAGTAAAGCAAACATGCTGGATCAGCAATCGTGGTCAACATGTTGATATGCTATTCATATCTGCCAAATATTGACACTTTTTTTATCGGTACCGATATCAGAAGGTTTGCCGATACCAATTTCGTAACTCCGTCCCATCCCTAGTTAACATCAAGAATAGAGAAATATTTACATCATACAACTTACGATGTTTTATGTATGGTGATAATAATAGTAATTTCTTCAAAACCACCAATAAAGAGAAAAGCCAGTTTAATACTGTATGGAATCGGGCTAGCTCATAAAAAGTTGCGTCACTGAGTGACTCCGTATGAAAGCTACTATTAATATTGTACCCCACAGTCAGTGACGGCAACTTTCAGTGACGGTCACTAGTTACCTCACGCGTCACTGCAAAATGCAGTGAAAGGCTATGTCACTTTTGCAGGCATAATGAATAATGGCGAGTAACTGGTGACTCGTGTGAAAGGGGCCTAAGCACTGAAGCCTCTTTCCTTTCTGATTGCTTTTTTTCATTTTGACATCAGCGATATGGCCTTTCGTTCAAAAGCAGAAGTTAAATCTTACTAAATTAAAACTAACACGACGACCTCTGTTAATCGTGCCACTTTTTTATTTTATATTGTTCCTATACTCAACCTAATCTCCCAATATTGATGACTCTTCTTCTTCTACAACTTTCGAGCAATTAATCATTCGAGCAATTACACATGCTAGCAATTGTTCATTCGAGCAATTGTTTCCGAGCAATTGTCTTTCGAGCAATTGTTTTCAAGCAACTTACCGGCTACCGAATACATATGAGCTCTATATGAAAATACGTGCAAAATTTCAATAATGTGTGCTCTGTACTTTATATGAAATTAAATATTTAAATAACTTGTTCTTGCCTACCCTTATATTTTGGTCACTACTGTATATTGACTTGCGTATCACAGATTCCGTTTCAATTGTCTTAAAGTGTGAAAAATGATTTTATTTTCATGATGAAAATTGGAAACAACTGGAAGAATAATTAAATTACAAGCAAATAAGATATTCAAGATGGTCACCAAATGCAAAAATAAGGGGAAATAGATGCCATATCTTCTGCAAAACTACTGAAAGAAAAAGGAAAATTTCTGAATATGTAATTTTTAATGTTTGACGAAATATATCTTCAAAAGTGTGAAGAATTTCAAGGCGGAAAATCAACTGGAGCGGATGAAGCTGGAGAACTATACAAAGATTTAATGTTTTCTATGATAGTTGGCCTTAAAAGTAGCATTCCTTTTGAAGTAAATGCTGTTAAAGAAAAAATCTATCAATGGTGAATGGCTCAAGGATGAGATACTTAAAAGCATTAGACAACTACAGGAAATTGGCTTCAACGTAGGCGCGCGAAGTATTAGGTGACGATCATTCCACCAACGTTTCAGCGTATAAGAAGTTACTTGCTGTCTTCTCTTCATGTCAAAATGAAATATTTTCACTGTTAATAACAAGAAAATTTACCAATTTTTGATACATTTTATTTGGCTAAAAACATTCGGAATAATTTGCTCATTAGAAAACGACTTTTGTTCCCAGAGTTTTCATTTCGTGATTTACACGATAAAGTGAAGGTGATTGGAGGCTATTATATAAGCTGGCACCTCTTGCATCGTGTTTACGAAAAAGATATGCTTAATCAAGCCAATCTCAGATGTGCTCCAAAGATTTGTCACTGTTCTTCACCCAGGAAACTTCAATCAGAGTGTTCCAGTTGCTCTCGCAATATTATACCCTACAACAATTGACAGCATCAGGAAATATTTTCCAGAAAAAGAATATTCAGCTTGCTTCCTCCATCTTATCCACTTGCTGTGGGTTATTTCTAATTTGAATGAACGTGAAGATAAACCTAACTCATCGCCTAGGAGATGCGGCAAAGATTGGAGACAATAAACCACAGTTTCTGTGAGCATTTTCACAATGGGTGAAGGAATGGGTTCTAGATCAATTCGCCGAAAATACATTCGCCGAAAACACATTCGCCTCACGACACATTCGCCGAACGACACTTTTACCGAAAAATATGATTATTTAAAAAGCTAAACAAATTTATCTCATATGTCCAGATGAAATTACATATAGGTGAACTTACATATAAGTGTATAAATTACTTTACAATATTCCACATAATTAGTGGTTAATTACATAATTATTTACGCTTTTTTAATTAACTCATATAATGTTATTGCTGCATTATCTGTGTCAGTTTATTAATCCAATTTTCTGTGTACAATTATCAGTTCCAAAAGAAAATGAATTTTCACAGATTTATTTCTAGGTTTTAAGAATATTCATTTACTATAACTTTTATAAAATATTGACAATATGGAGTAATATATTTGAGTACAAAAAGAAAGTCGAAATCAATTTTGTTCAGCAACTCCTTCAAATATATGAAAAGTTTCGTGGCCGGTAAATTCCACCGCAGAAAGTTCCCCCGCGGAAAGTTCCACCAGGAAGATTCCACCACGGAAGATTTCACCGGCGTTAAATGCAAGATGTGGAAAATTCAACCGTGGAAGATTCCACCATTTGAAAAAACTATACGAATAAACAATTTATTTTGAAATGTATTTCTAAGTCTTGGTAATTGATTCTTATAAATGAATAAATCTCTCTTTTAAATATTAAACAATTAATAATCCATCATATGGTCATTAAATATTTAAATGGTTGATAGTGACAGACTATGACGCTGGTATTGGAACACCAACCTGTGGCAACACTAATAAATTTAGCTCTTTGAATTTATCAACAGAAACACTAAAGTTCAGATTTTAATATTTGATACAAAAATAAATTTTGTTGTTTCGTTATTGAAAAGGTTAATATTAATTAAGCAAGCATGTTTTAAATGTCTATTTCTTAAGAGTCAATTTAAATCAGAGACCTGCTGAACCGTATTTATATTAAGATGTTGCATATCAAAAGAAACTCTATACGTGTTATGATTTATATATCTTATGTGAGTTTTGAAGTTATGATTTTTATTCGTATGTCTGTGGTTTCAGATCGAAGCTAGTCAATGTACCGCAATTTAGCTGCTTAACTCTATTTTCAAAATTTAGTTGAAACACAACATATTTAAACTTTATTTTCAATAGTTTCAAAAGAGTTTATTAAACAGTTACAGAAAGTTTCAGCTTTGTAATTTTTCTTTTTATATTAAAATATGTCGATACTAGTTAAACATTTTATTTCAGTACGTGTTGAATTGATTCTTTAATTTCACCTTTTATCGTCGCTGATTTAAATTGTAATATATTTTGGTACATTTAAAACCTTGGGTGATAGATTAAGTTACAGACAAAATATTATCCTTAATTTCAGTTTCAACATATATATGTTTAAAGGAGAATCAAACGGAATCTAAATTGTTGGTCACTATGGGGCAGTAGAACTTTATTGTTGAATTTCCACGAGTTAAATTTTATTAAAAATTCAATTGATTCATATTTAAAAGATAGTTTGATCTGTCTATTATTTCGTATGTTCGCCTTAGCTTATCTCGTAGTTCTTGACTTAACACAACATATTCTTATAATTTCTTAAATTTCAAACTAACGAAATGTTGTTCGGTTACCACAAAAAAAAAAAACATTTTTCTTTAAATCAGTTAATATTAAATGTTATATCTTCTGTAAATGAAATCCAATATTATGCGGTGGAATCTTCCGTGGTGGAATTTTCCGGCGGTGGAATATTCCGTGGTGGAACTTACCTGGTGGAACTTACCGTGGTGGAATTTTCCGCGCGGGAATTTACCTAGAACCGAAAAGTTTATGTTAGAATAAATGGATTAAATACCTCTAAATCTTCAATTTTTGAGATTGAATATCTCGAAAATATAGAAATAAACCTGTTGTATTAACTTCCTTTTTGTACTCAAACACATTTCTCCATATTGTCAATACTTTATGAAAGGAATAGTTATATTCAAGTTCATCTATACGTAATTTCATCTGGACATATGAGATAAATTTGTTTAGCTTTTTAAATAATCATATTTTTCGGCGAATGTGTCGTTTGGCGAATATGTCGTGCGGCGAATGTGTTTTCGGTGAATGTGCTTTCGGCGAATGTGTTTTCCGAAGGAATGGGACGAAAAAAAGCAAAAATTAAAAATAGTGAAAAGTTTACATTGTCGTATCAAATTAGCCACGCACTGCAACGAACACTACTATGTCATGCAGCACTTTTCAAAGATCTTCCATCGGATGGTTTTAACTTTATTCTAACTGCCAGATTTCAAAGTGCAAATAAGATATTAGCGTTGTGGACAGTATCGTCGAATAAGCGGAGGAACATTTCTGGAGTCATTAAAAGATGTAAATACATCAAAAAAGATGTAAATACATCAGAAAAGATGTAAATACATCAGAAAAGATGTAAATACATCAGAAAAGATTCTAAAAACTAAAAGTTTTGGTCAACAAGGCCAATGTGAAGGCTGATCAACATAATGATTTAGAGGTTGAGAAATTTTTGACACAATTAAAGGAAGTGGTGCTGAATGTCAGAGGATCTATTGTTCTAAATAAGTATTCAAAAGATTGTTCTAAAGAAGTATCAGACTATTAGCTGGGAACATCTTTGTGAAAATGTATAAATACGTCGTTGGATGCTGTTGTTGTGGAAGATACTTAAGGCAACTCAGGATCATCGCGAGGGTCAACAAGAACCGGAATGGGTCTTCCGGTAGCTCCCCAAAACTTCTGTCAACTCCGTTCTTCCTCCTCCTCCCCCCCCCCCCCTTTAGTGCAAGGCACCGCATCTGAAGATGCTTACTGCTCTCCTTCTCCTCCCGCAAAACCAATACTCCTCTATATCAAAAGGGCAGGGTGGTGTCCTGGCCGGAATCTGGCCAGGTCCACCCTCTCTCCTCTAGTCAGATTCTGCTCCCCACTCTCTCTCTCAGTCCTTCCTCCTGGTATCAGCGTGCTGTACCTCCTCTCCCTCAGCCTTCTGACTGTCACTGACCCCCTCGTGCTTCCGTTCAACTTCCCCTGCCCCTGATAAATCTCTCCCCCTCTTTCGTCTTCTCGTCCGCCAGCTCATTACCTTGCAGTCCACTATGTCCTGATACCTTAACGGCTAAACCAGTTGTACCTCCAACTCTCAAAGCTTCTCCCTTATCTGTATCAGCTCCGGTCTCCCTCTGTCCCCCTACATCCTATCCACTAAGGATCTGCTGTCGTTGACCACCGCCGCACTACTTCAATACCCATCTAATAGACATCCCACCACTCCGTTCATCGCCACCCTCTCCAAAATAAGCCTGCTGCACCAGGCACCTGCTGGTATGACCCACTGTTCAGCCGTTATCTCTCCCTTCCCCGTCTCACCACCATTCCACCTCCACCCCCACCCCAACTTCACTAATTCATCTGTGTATACCCATAAAGTCCAGCCGTCCACGCAAGTCCAACACCTCCGTTGACTTCTTTAGCTTCTCCTCTGGTGAGTTACACCTCCTCGTTTGTGAGTTACACCTCCAGGCAAGCCCCTTTCCTCATCTTCTCCCTTGCTATTACATCCCTCCACTCCCTTCGTGATAGTCTCAAGCGCTCTCTTACTCATTTCCCTCCAGGCTGTCTTCCTCGTCCTCCTTTACACCTCCCTCCTGAGATCTTTTCTCTCCACCTACTTTCACTTCTCGTCCTCGAACCTGTCTCTCATTATTTCTAAGCTAGCCTCCAGCAACACAGCTTCCCGTGTGGTACTTGTAGTGTTGTCGGTTATCACTATCGCTGCATACAGTTGGGCCCTTTCCACCTTCTCCGGGTTAGTTTTGGAGAGCCTATATAGCACTGGCATATTCTCATACGCTTTGCAGGGTCGCTATGTAAATTTTTATGTCTTCCTCCAGACCTAGTTCCCCTGCCAATGCCATCCTGCTCAATGACCCGTTCCTGCTCCTCATCTTCTCAGTCACCTCCTCCACGTGTCTTCCGAAAGTGAGTCTTCTGTCATAGTCCAAGGAACATCTGGTTGTCATTCCTCATGAGAATTTCTTCTCCAATCCTCATTTCCGGTGTCAATCCCGACTCAGATGAGTCTGTGGAGTATATACAGAGGATGCATTTACTCGTACTGAGCTCCAGGACGTTTGATTTTGGTTAGAACCAAAATTTTCTGTGAATCACATCAAATAGTTATAACTAGGGCTGTGACTGTAAGCCCTTACAAGATATGCTTTATAAGCTCCAAAAATAATGCTGTAAAATCGTTTCAGATTATGCTTTATAAGCTTTAAAACCTCAATACGAAGATGCATAAGCTTATATTAATAGATATGCCTTCAAATTTACAATAGTATATAGTTCAAAGTTTTCTTTTTATTGATGAAAACCAGTAATAATCAATGGTAACCTTATTATTTAGCTAAATAGGTATATTTTCCTAGGTATTTTAGGGAGTATAAAATTAACTGATTATGTATAAAAGATACTTTCATCTTCAAAGAAAACTATTTAAATAAATAAATATAGCTACTCCTTATTTAACTAATGTAGATTATACATTAGAAAAATTCACCACAATAATTCCTTTTCCATGGTAAGGGGTGCGTTAGCAACCTGTCAATGAAGTTAAATTGATATTGTTCCTTGTGGATGAGTTTTTTAAGATTATTATTTTTGTAAAAAGACTAGGAGGCATGCTGCTCCTTCTAAGATCTTGCAAGAAATCAACTTGAGACAATAATGAAATGTGCAGTGCAACAAACTAGCTGAAATAACAATCTACATTACAACCTTTTATGTTAAGAGTTTCGAAGCTCTATTATTGCAATGTGAATTAATTCAACACATAATTGTATGCAAGGAGAAATGGCCAACAAAGGGCGGAGCACTAACGGTTTAGTGCTCTGCCCCATGTCAGTATATCAAAAACCTTATGCACTGTTTACTATATTCTGAAAATTTTAGACAGAAGAAGCCTAACTTTATTGGGCACACTGTAGATACCTACGGGAAACCTGTTGATCGTCAATACTCGAAAAGGAAAGAATAAAGACTGTCTGTCACTTCTGAAAATAGCTTCATTTTGCGTTTTTCTATACATGAATGGTAAATTCATTGCTTAAAATTACAGAACACATTGAAATAGATAAAATTATAGAATCACTTCAACCTTGTAGAACTTTCAGAAAAGTTATGAATACATAAACAGATTTATCGGCTGATTTAGCAACTTTAGTTATCCTGGATGGTAGCTCGTGCAATCTATCAACTTGATTTTTTTCTGCATATTTAAAGAGTTACGCTAAAAAATACTACAATAAGATACATGACTCTAGACAATTTCGATTTTAAAAGTGCGTTGTGGTGCCATCTGGTTTCAAAAGCGAGAAATAGAATTGAAATATTGTAAGACAATCGAGGTATGTACCGTATGTTGTGTGCATGACGTCATAACAGCAACAATCAAAAATAATATTTAAGACAATCGAAAAACGTAACATTATGAAAACTGTTTATTTATATCCATTATAAAAAACAGTGATGAATCCATTCATGTTATTCACACTGCTTAACCTTAATTTTCTATTAATTTGTGTTGCCTTGTTGACGTCACGGTCACAAATCTCTCGATTTGTTACAACAGTTCACAAAGCATTACTCTTCAGTACCTACCCTACTAGGAATACCAATATTGATAGGTAGCGACAATTGAGTAATTTGTGACGTGACGTAAGCAAGAGAACAAATATAAAGTTTAGCAGGTTAAATAATTCATTAAATAAATATTTATTTATTATATCAAACCAATTAATAAATAGTTTTTTACAAATTCACCTTCTTCAATTGTTTAAAATATGATTTTAGATTTTGCAGTTATGACGTCACGCTATTTCCCGCTTTAAAAACCAGATGGCGCCACAACACACTTTTAAAATATAAAATGGCGAGAGTAGTGTATCTTATTGTAGTATAATATCTTTGGTTACGCTATGTATGTCAAACTTTCAAACTTGTGACGACAGCACTTATGAAATTATGAATCTGAAAATAAGATTTGTAGAAAAAATTAGGTGATATGCTTAATGTTTCGAGCATATGCTCGAAACATTTTGCTTAAGCCCTAATAAAAAGCATATGCTTCAAAAAAGTATAAGCAAATTCTTACGAGCATATGCAAAATAAGCCATGTCACAACCCTAGTTATAACAACTATTTTTTCAACAACCAAAGGAAGAGACTTAGAGAATCTTCTGTGAAAGATAGAGTGGTGGCCTTCAAGAAAATTACAGGTCACAAATAAATGGTTGCTTGATGAAACTAAAAATGACCTATGTTTTAAATTTTAAGTTATAAATTTAAAATAGGGTTGTGACAGCATGCAGTAAAAACATGCCATAAAGGCAATGTACTTAGGCTCTAAAAAGCACGCACGTATGCTCTGAAAATCATGCACTTAAGCTCTGAAACAAGCCACTAAAGCTTTATTGAATGCATTTTGTATATACATTTAGGTTAGTTAGTCCTCTTTTTTTCATTTTCTTTGCATGTACTTTGAAAAAAGTGTAGGTAAATTGTTTGGTAGAACTATATAAAAATATTCAGATATTAAATATCTAAATTGTCTTTTGTTATGAAATATTTATAGGTATAGAAGTTTTGGAGTGGAAAACGTTATATTAAATAAAACAATAATTCAGTTTCTATTTTTAAATTTCTCTGTAGCAGATGGAAACTTTTATATTATATTACCTTAGTAAAGTATACTAAATAGTGAATATTAAATTAATTCAAATAGTACCGTAAACATGAAGATGAAACCAAGTAACTTATACAAATAACCTGTATCTCAGTAGCATTGCATTTTATGACTAGACAAATAAGTCTAGATAAATATGAAGCATGCGATTAAATAGAAACTGCATGCATATGGCATGAATGTAGCCTGGTTTTAAGAATAAGTGCATGCACTATGCATTTAATGCCACGTTACAACCCTAGTTATAAATGATGTACACCTTACTGTTTCAACTTTACCCATTTCTTGTTTTTATGTTCTAGTTAGGTTAATTGGGAAATCATATAGTTATTAAAATTTACACAAATAATCAAATGTGTTTTGATACCTTAATTGAACCATTAATTAATACCTTAACTGCAGCTTTCCATTAATAATACACCTAGTAATTAAATTTCTTGCCTTTTATTTCAAGAAGAGAAATGTAACAAATCAGAGGCCGTGTATATTAAGTAAGCCATAGTTTTACTAGTTAAAATTTCACGGAGTGTAGTTATTATTATTATATTCAAGGTTTAACAGTTGTCCCTATTCACTACGAGGTGATTCAAAGAGACATGAAGAGAAGAAGGCCTCGTAGAAGAGGGGACAGTGAAAGTACGCTCCATGCACTAGGTCGACTACTCGGCTACCTCAGGTAACTGTGTCGACTCAGTGCATGGATGGCAAGAATAGACACCCATGGATGAGACCTACACAGTCAGTCTGCTTACCCATGGATATATATGTAGATAGCAAGACAGAAGGAAGAGGAAATAAGAAGAATTTGAGAAGAGATACAAAGGGAAGCTGAAGAAAAAGAGCGCCAAACTAAACAAAACCTAAGACCTACATTATAACAAAAAGGCCTACCTAAGGGTAGCCTCGGGACAATGAGGGCGGATTGGCAATAATGTTTAAAACCCCTAGTCTGATAATCAGACCCCCTGCCCCCCACAGAGTGTAGTTTTGCATCGTATTATTTAAGAGTTTAGAACTGGCAAGGCAATTTGGGTTTATTAATATTATTGTTTGTAAAATACTTACTTTGCTGCTAGATTCAGGATTGGAAACTAAAGTTTTTTCTTACATAAATCACTTCAGTTGATAACTCTGAAATTTGGATTTTTTTCTATCGCTTCTTTGTGTCCAGCATCCACTGATAGAAATCCATGCATTACGTGACAATATTTCACAATAATTGTTACTGAAATTTCTCTGCAGCAGAATTTTATTCATACAATGTAGCTAAAAGACAAACCAAAATTTAAATGAGCCTACATAGGCAGTGTTCCGTAACATGTAAAGCTTGAGTATTCTTAAATGTTTGAAAAGAAAGTTTTGTATCTATAAGCTTTAATCTCTTTGTCAATGATTATTTAAGGAGCTAAATGTGAAAGAATGAGAATAATATTAGGTACTTCAAATTATAGTCCTGAATCTACCATAAATATAAATTTGGAAGCTTCTTCATGCAAAATTTCGGACTTTAAGATCAATATTATTAATTTATTATACTAAGTTTTCAAATTAAATACTTCACATTAAAATTCAATCCATGAAAGTTTAAAACTCATCCAACACAAAATTATATCCTAGGCCAACTTCCCCCCCCCCCCCCCCCCAAGATATCTGAACTATTTCGAGAGAGTTTGGTAGGAAATGTATTATTGGGGAAATGGATGAAGACGATGGGTGAAATAGTTTATTAATGACAAATGTCATTCAGATCTACAGTTAAAAGATATATTCCATTAAAATAGTACGATTTGGCTGCTATCACTTAGCTAAGTTCTAAGTGGCGTCTGAAAACTAATAAACGACTTTTGTAACATCGTAACATTTACACCAGAAATCAATTAACTGCTAACAAAAATAGAAAACTTATCATAAAATCATCAGTGATATGCTAAAACATTACATTGATAAAATAAAAGTTGATAAAAACATCCTTTTCAAAAAACCTAATCGAGAATCAAAGTTGTAATGCAAGTACCTTACTAATGAAAGGAGACCTAATTTAAAAGGAGAGTTACATATATTTCTATTTACAAGAATTAGTAGTTTGCGCCAGTAAAATGATAATTTCGAAGAAGATGAGCTTAGATGTCGCTGTCACTCTCACTGTCCACGATATTATAGGATGCTACTTGTTTCCTGGCCCTCCCTGTCGTGGCTCTGGCAGCTGCAGGAGCTTTGCTACCGAAGTCATCGTCACTGTCATCGATGCAGAAGGAGTCATCAACCTTAGGCGCCTTCTTCTTAGGGGAAGCCTTGGCTCTTGGCTTCTTTGCAGGTGCTGCCTTCTTAGCAGGCGGCTTCTTTACTTGTTCGTCCTCTGAAATGCAGTAAAGAAACTAATTATAGAAATAATTTAGTAGAAGTTTAATGTTTGCTTCGAACCACACGCTAACTTCACTGATGTCAAAGTGGAAAAGAAGAAGTTTCTGAGTTTACCCTTAGCAGTAGGTACATTCATAAATTGCATGTAGTGTTAAATAACAGTTTAGAGTTTAAATGTAACCCACTTTTTATCCATTCACCAACACACTATAAACTAGATTATGTGCACTCGGTAGAGTGCATACCTTCGCCTCCGCTTTGACCCGTTCTCTCCCAAAATTAAGGAAACTGCTAACTGGATAATAACCAATCGTTCACCAAGTTTCATGCATTATGGTACAATACTTTTTTTGAGTAATAAATGACCTTGACCTTTAACCGGATCGTTTCCAAAATTCTACGAGATCGTTCCTGGTCATTGACCAATTGCACCATCAAATTTCAGACAATTTAGTATAATACTTTTCGAGCTACAAATGGCCTTGACCTTTGACCCGATCACTGCCAAAATCTATCAAAATGGTTCCTGCATATTGACCAATCTTTCCACCAAGTTTCATGCAATATGATTCGATACTTTTTTGAGTTATAAATGACCGCGACCTTGACCGGGTCACTCCCAAAAGACTACCAGCAGGTCACTGGAGATACACCAATCGTTTCATTAAATTTCAGGCAATTTGGTTGAATACTTTTTCAGTTAAGCGAATAACAAGATGATAAATAAATAAATTCGGATGAAAATATAACCATTTTATCATTTATTTCATAAACAGGTATTTAATAATCTTATAGCTAAATGATTGTACAAAAAATTAGAACTCTAGAGTTTGCCTGTGTGACGCTATGGCCCTGGGGAGAGAGGGGGGGTATAGCGCTCTATTAGTTCGAATAACTCATTTTCTATGGGTCGAATCGAAAAAAGGCCATGAACAAAAACGCTAGGGAATTCAATTTTATATATAGGTAAGAAGTTTCAGAACCGTAGCTTCATTATTATTTTTTTTTTCAAAAACATGGATGGTCGCCCAATTACTTCGAATGCCATTTTGAGGCACTTCAAAATACCTAAAATTCAAAAATCTAAGGCTTTATTTTGGTTGAAGCTACGGTATTGCGGTTTTTTGCATTCGATTCTCCCCGGAATTCTCTACAAACTCTGGAAGAGTTTTATTTAATTTTCGAATTATTTTTCAAAATATTGAATTTTGAAATTCATATTTTTTCACTAAAAATTTTAATAATTCGAAAAATCAAAACAACGCTTCCACAGTTTGTAGAGAATCTTGTGGAGAATCGAATGCAAAACACCATAATGTCATAGCTACAAAATTGTAGTATCCATTTATTAATTTAGACACTGTTCGAAATTCGAATAACTCGTTTTCTATGGGTCGAATCGAAAAAATGTCACGACACAAAAACATCTTAGAATTCATTTTATATATGTGAACAAAGTTTCACAACCGTAGCTTCAATAATAAAAAAACTTTTCAAAATCTGGGAACGGTGCCTAAGAAACAAAATTCCTTGAAGAAATAAAGAAAATTTAAGACTTATGAAGGTAGTAACAAGACGTTGGACTTATGATGAAGGTAGTAACAAGACGTTGGACTTATGATGAAGGTAGTAACAAGACTTTGGACTTATGATGAAGGTAGTAACAAGACTTTGGACTTATGATGAAGGTAGTAACAAGACTTTGGACTTATGATGAAGGTAGTAACAAGACTTTGGACTTATGATGAAGGTAGTAACAAGACTTTGGACTTATGATGAAGGTAGTAACAAGACTTTGGACTTATGATGAAGGTAGTAACAAGACGTTGGACTTATGATGAAGGTAGTAACAAGACTTTGGACTTATGATGAAGGTAGTAACAAGACTTTGGACTTATGATGAAGGTAGTAACAAGACTTTGGACTTATGATGAAGGTAGTAACAAGACTTTGGACTTATGATGAAGGTAGTAACAAGACTTTGGACTTATGATGAAGGTAGTAACAAGACTTTGGACTTATGATGAAGGTAGTAACAAGACTTTGGACTTATGATGAAGGTAGTAACAAGACTTTGGACTTATGATGAAGGTAGTAACAAGACTTTGGACTTATGATGAAGGTAGTAACAAGACTTTGGACTTATGATGAAGGTAGTAAAAAGACTTTGGACTTATGATGAAGGTAGTAACAAGACTTTGGACTTATGATGAAGGTAGTAACAAGACTTTGGACTTATGATGAAGGTAGTAACAAGACTTTGGACTTATGATGAAGGTAGTAACAAGACTTTGGACTTATGATGAAGGTAGTAACAAGACTTTGGACTTATGATGAAGGTAGTAACAAGACTTTGGACTTATGATGAAGGTAGTAACAAGACTTTGGACTTATGATGAAGGTAGTAACAAGACTTTGGACTTATGATGAAGGTAGTAACAAGACTTTGGACTTATGATGAAGGTAGTAACAAGACTTTGGACTTATGATGAAGGTAGTAACAAGACTTTGGACTTATGATGAAGGTAGTAACAAGACTTTGGACTTATGATGAAGGTAGTAACAAGACTTTGGACTTATGATGAAGGTAGTAACAAGACTTTGGACTTATGATGAAGGTAGTAACAAGACTTTGGACTTATGATGAAGGTAGTAACAAGACTTTGGACTTATGATGAAGGTAGTAACAAGACTTTGGACTTATGAAGGTAGTAACAAGACTTTGGACTTTTGATGAAGGTAGTAACAAGACTTTGGACTCATGAAGGTAGTAACAAGACTTTGGACTCATGAAGGTAGTAACAAGACTTTGGACTTATGAAGGTAGTAACAAGACTTTGGACTTATGAAGGTAGTAACAAGACTTTAGACTTATGAAGGTAGTAACAAGACTTTGGACTTATGAAGGTAGTAACAAGACTTTGGACTTTTGAAGGTAGTAACAAGACTTTGGACTTATGAAGGTAGTAACAAGACTTTGGATTTTTGAAGGTAGTAACAAGACTTTGGACTTTTGAAGGTAGTAACAAGACTTTGGACTTATGAAGGTAGTAACAAGACTTTGGACTTTTGAAGGTAGTAACAAGACTTTGGACTTATGAAGGTAGTAACAAGACTTTGGACTTATGAAGGTAGTAACAAGACTTTAGACTTATGAAGGTAGTAACAAGACTTTGGACTTATGAAGGTAGTAACAAGACTTTGGACTTTTGAAGGTAGTAACAAGACTTTGGACTTTTGAAGGTAGTAACAAGACTTTGGACTTTTGAAGGTAGTAACAAGACTTTGGACTTATGAATAAAGGAGTAATAAGACTTCACATACCGTCACTTGAGTCTGAATCGCTGAGAACTCTTATAGACTTCACTTCTTCCTCAGAGTCTGATAAGTCTATTGCCTCTAATCTAGACTTTTTAGGAGGATTTGCCTTTTGTTTTTTGTCAGAAGGGAAAATAGAAGATGGCTTAGACATTTTATCGAATTCATCTTCTGAAGAGTCATCCACCACTTTTCTCTTGTTATCTGATGGAAAGAGTAAGAGATTCAGTCTCAATATTTCACAGCACAGAATGTAATGATAGAGAACATTTGCTCCTTTAATTTCCCTTACCTTGTTTCTCAGTCGAGTCACTCATGAAAGAGTCAAACAGGTCAGAGGCAGATGGCCGGGACTCTGAAAAAATAAAAAACTTCATATAAATAAATTTTTCAAACATTTGGAAGAGGTAAAGAGCAAATAGGGTGGAGGCTCTATCTAACATTTCCAATGATCATGCTTGAAATCTTTGTGAGTAAAGGATCTATTTGACGATAGACCCTTCACTCTCTGATGTTAGATGGTTTCTTTACCCTACTTACCTTCATCGCAGTAGTTGCTTCAGTCGCTATTTTATATGTTCACATTAATGGTTTCATTTTCTATTTTAAGATGTTGACATCATTTCTATTCACCTGTAGATGTTTTCTTAGGACTGTCTTTCTTAGTCTCAGCCACCACACTGTCATTGTTAGTGTCATCAAGGAAGGACGCCTTGGCAGGAGCTTCATTGCCCTCATCAATGCCTTCATTGGAGTGAAGGGAGAGGTCAGAGTCACTCTTCTCGTCCTCAGAGTCGCTGAATTTAAACTTAGCCTTTGAAGCAGCAGCTCTGCGACTGCCCACAGCTCTCTCTCTGGGGGCTACTTTCACAGAGGCGTCACTGAGGTCTGCGTCACTAGGCACGTCCTCGTCACTCCCATCAGACCAGGGGTTGCGACCATTAGCCTGCAAGGAGCAACGCTAACATTTAAGAAACACTCGCACAAATTTCCATGCCAATAAGACCCTTATTACAGAAGTAATGAAGCACAAAGTACCAGCAAGTGGCTGCGCTAGACACGCTTTGGAACGTATCCACGTGTTACCGATAAAAGGCTTTTTAGAATCTACAAATAAAGGCTGCTATTGATTGACATATTATTAGTCCACGTGTACTGAAATTATGAGTAGGCAATTATTTTCCCAATTACTTTCGTTCAGCTTAGTTCTGGATATATAAACAATGAGATGGCCTGGTAAGTCTAGGCGTTTTTGGTTTCACCAACCAGAAAAGTTGTATTTTTCAACTTCCAAACTCAAGTTAGAAGCGACATTGAGACAAATGGTAAATTGCAAAATGATCAGCAATCTGTTGGCATTCATTTATTAGAGTTTAATTATTTGATTTAGTGTTTGTAATTATTTTATATAGAGAAGACAAATTATATTCAAAGTACACCTACTCTGGTATTTCAAATAAATCTTATTTCATTAAGGGTGGGTTTAACGTCTGCTTCTGAAACAAAGACTATAACGCTGATATTAAGAGGAAAGGAAGTACAAGAGACAGGAAGAAGCAGTCAGAAAGGGCTACTACGTGAATCAAGGGGAATGTGACGAAAAAGGGGCAAGCATCGGTACCGACTCACGGATGGAAGAGGAAAATGAAGAGGTGATAGTAAATGAAGCCTACGAGTCTACCTAACACACAATCTAAGCCTTACAGTTTAAGAGCACAACCCTAGCGCTATCCTCTAAAACTGCAAGTAACTTTGTAGCAACACTGTGTTTGTTTGATTGCTGCAGTCAGTCTATCTTTAAAGGTGAGTCACTGTGCCACTGCCATTCAAATTAGGTCTGTGTGCGATATGTAATAAAAATTAGACCATATTTGAATTACGATCTATAGCTACTTAGAACTAATTTTCACACTCTCAGTCTCTAGATGGGGCTGTGCCGGAAATTCGTAATCTCGACTACCGATAAATGGTAATCCGCAGATACCTAAATAAAACAGCTATTTCGATATTTTTAAATTTAAAAAATAAATGTAAAAGTGTGTTTGGAATGTAGGTCACCTTCTTAGGAGATCCAAACTTGAGTTTCGTTTGTTTCAAGCCATCCCCTGACTTCTTCTTGGTGACTTTGTTTTTCTTGGCAATTTGATCTGGAGAATTACCCAACCGAGCAGCAAGACCTTTACCTGTCACAAATCAGAGTGTGAATAGCACATAGAATAGGACATTAGCATCTACATGTGCAGCTGAAAATGACAGCTGTGTGCTAAATCAATGACTTTTACACTATGGCATGTAAATGGTTAGTGAATTAACATTTCTATGTCGATAAATCTACAGGAAAAAACTTTTCAGAAAGCACTCATTGGACTCTGGAGTTGAGGGAGTATCTACCTAACAACAGTACCAGGTGTGCTAACCAAGGAGCTACTGCTAACTAAACTTACCATTGGTATTGAAGGGTGAAGACACTATCAAATATTAGAGAGTAAATGGTCTAGTGGTAGATAGATCCTTTACTCGCTATAGCTAAGGAAAACACTGGATGGTTTCTTTACCTTATTAGGCAATAATGGTACCAACCTGAAACTGTTTTGGTAGTAAGAGCATCAAACTCATCCACCATCTGCACATCATCGCCATCCATTATCACTTTGACGTCTTTCTTCTTCCTTGTTTTGTTGGCATTGGACGCCTTTTCCATTTTCTTGCGCAGTTCCAGGTTGACTTTAGGGGCCACACGTTCACCTCTGGGAGAAGGCATCACTTCTTCAACAGCCTAGAACAAAAACATACCAAATTAACACCATAAGTAAAAGAATTACCACCATGATAAATAGAAGTGAATAGATCTACCGAGTGAAATATTTAGAATAAATTTTACTTCCAATATAAATCACATGAACTTACTTACCAATAATCCCTAGGGCAGCAGAGTAAAAATATTACAAATGAGTTTATGAAGATAGAAAATATCATGAAATTAACCTAATTGAACTATCAGGAGAAAAGAGTCACTGTGATGTTGTACTATCAGAGAAAAGAGTCACTGTGATGATGTACTATCAGAGAAAAGTCACTGTGATGATGTACTATCAGTGAAAGGAGTCACTGTGATGTTGTACTATCATAGATTAGAGTCACTGTGATGATGTACTATCAGAGAAAAGAGTCACTGTGATGATGTACTATCAGAGAAAAGAGTCACTGTGATGATGTACTATCAGAGAAAAGAGTCACTGTGATGATGTACTATCAGAGAAAAGAGTCACTGTGATGATGTACTATCAGAGAAAAGAGTCACTGTGATGATGTACTATCAGGAGAAAAGAGTCACTGTGATGATGTACTATCAGAGAAAAGAGTCACTGTGATGATGGTACTATCAGAGAAAAGAGTCACTGTGATGATGGTACTATCAGAGAAAAGAGTCATTGTGATGATGTACTATCAGACAAAAGAGTCACTGTGATGATGTACTATCAGAGAAAAGAGTCACTGTGATGATGTACTATCAGAGAAAAGAGTCACTGTGATGATGTACTATCAGAGAAAAGAGTCACTGTGATGATGTACTATCAGAGAAAAGAGTCACTGTGATGATGTACTATCAGAGAAAAGAGTCACTGTGATGATGTACTATCAGAGAAAAGAGTCACTGTGATGATGTACTATCAGAGAAAAGAATCACTGTGATGATGTACTATCAGGAGAAAAAAGTCACTGTGATGATGTACTATCAGAGAAAAGAGTCACTGTGATGATGTACTATCAGAGAAAAGAGTCACTGTGATGATGTACTATCAGAGAAAAGAGTCACTGTGATGATGTACTATCAGAGAAAAGAGTCACTGTGATGATGTACTATCAGAGAAAAGAGTCACTGTGATGATGTACTATCAGAGAAAAGAGTCACTGTGATGATGTACTATCAGAGAAAAGAGTCACTGTGATGATGTACTATCAGAGAAAAGAGTCACTGTGATGATGTACTATCAGAGAAAAGAGTCACTGTGATGATGTACTATCAGAGAAAAGAGTCACTGTGATGATGTACTATCAGGAGAAAAGAGTCACTGTGATGATGTACTATCAGGAGAAAAGAGTCACTGTGATGATGTACTATCAGAGAAAAGAGTCACTGTGATGATGTACTATCAGAGAAAAGAGTCACTGTGATGATGTACTATCAGGAGAAAAGTCACTGTGATGTTGTACTATCAGAGAAAAGAGTCACTGTGATGATGTACTATCAGAGAAAAGAGTCACTGTGATGATGTACTATCAGTGAAAGGAGTCACTGTGATGTTGTACTATCATAGATTAGAGTCACTGTGATGATGTACTATCAGAGAAAAGAGTCACTGTGATGATGTACTATCAGAGAAAAGAGTCACTGTGATGATGTACTATCAGAGAAAAGAGTCACTGTGATGATGTACTATCAGAGAAAAGAGTCACTGTGATGATGTACTATCAGAGAAAAGAGTCACTGTGATGATTTACTGTCAGAGAAAAGAGTCACTGTGATGATGTACTATCAGAGAAAAGAGTCACTGTGATGATGTACTATCAGGAGAATAGAGTCACTGTGATGATGTACTATCAGAGAAAAGAGTCACTGTGATGATGTACTATCAGAGAAAAGAGTCACTGTGATGATGTACTATCAGAGAAAAGAGTCACTGTGATGATGTACTATCAGGAGAAAAGAGTCGCTGTGATGATGTACTATCAGAGAAAAGAATCACTGTGATGATGTACTATCAGAGAAAAGAGTCACTGTGATGATGTACTATCAGAGAAAAGAATCACCGTGATGATGTACTATCAGAGAAAAGAGTCACTGTGATGATGTACTATCAGAGAGAAGAGTCACTGTGATGATGTACTATCAGAGAAAAGAGTCACTGTGATGATGTACTATCAGGAGAAAAAAGTCACTGTGATGATGTACTATCAGAGAAAAGAGTCACTGTGATGATGTACTATCAGAGAAAAGAGTCACTGTGATGATGTACTATCAGAGAAAAGAGTCACTGTGATGATGTACTATCAGAGAAAAGAGTCACTGTGATGATGTACTATCAGAGAAAAGAGTCACTGTGATGATGCACTCTCAGAGAAAAGAGTCACTGTGATGATGTACTATCAGAGAAAAGAGTCACTGTGATGATGTACTATCAGAGAAAAGAGTCACTGTGATGATGTACTATCAGAGAAAAGAGTCACTGTGATGATGTACTATCAGAGAAAAGAGTCACTGTGATGATGTACTATCAGAGAAAAGAGTCACTGTGATGATGTACTATCAGAGAAAAGAATCACCGTGATGATGTACTATCAGAGAAAAGAGTCACTGTGATGATGTACTATCAGAGAGAAGAGTCACTGTGATGATGTACTATCAGAGAAAAGAGTCACTGTGATGATGTACTATCAGGAGAAAAAAGTCACTGTGATGATGTACTATCAGAGAAAAGAGTCACTGTGATGATGTACTATCAGAGAAAAGAGTCACTGTGATGATGTACTATCAGAGAAAAGAGTCACTGTGAGAGTCACTGTGATGATGTACTATCAGAGAAAAGAGTCACTGTGATGATGTACTATCAGAGAAAAGAGTCACTGTGATGATGCACTCTCAGAAAAGACACTTGTACTATCCAGAAAAGAGTCACTGTGATGATGTACTATCAGAGAAAAGAGTCACTGTGATGATGTACTATCAGAGAAAAGAGTCACTGTGATGATGTACTATCAGAGAAAAGAGTCACTGTGATGATGTACTATCAGAGAAAAGAGTCACTGTGATGATGTACTATCAGAGAAAAGAGTCACTGTAATGATGTACTATCAGAGAAAAGAGTCACTGTAATGATGTACTCTCAGAGAAAAGAGTCACTGTGATGATGTACTCTCAGAGAAAAGAGTCACTGTGATGATGTACTATCAGAGAAAAGAGTCACTGTGATGATGTACTATCAGAGAAAAGAGTCACTGTGATGATGTACTATCAGAGAAAAATCACTGTGATGATGTACTATCAGAGAAAAGTCACTGTGATGTTGTACTATCAGAGAAAAGAGTCACTGTGATGATGTACTATCAGAGAAAAGAGTCACTGTGATGATGTACTATCAGAGAAAAGTCACTGTGATGATGTACTATCAGAGAAAAGAGTCACTGTGATGATGTACTATCAGAGAAAAGAGTCACTGTGATGATGTACTATCAGAGAAAAGAGTCACTGTGATGATGTACTTACTATCAAGAAAAGATTCCTATGTGTCAGTTCTCAGTGCTACATGTGTCAGTTGTCAGTGCTACATGCGTCAGTTCTCAGTGCTACATGTGTCAGTTCTCAGTGCTACATGTGTCAGTTCTCAGTGCTACATGCGTCAGTTCTCAGTGCTACATGCGTCAGTTCTCAGTGCTACATGCGTCAGTTCTCAGTGCTACATGTGTCAGTTCTCAGTGCTACATGTGTCAGTTCTCAGTGCTACATGTGTCAGTTCTCAGTGCTACATGTGTCAGTTCTCAGTGCTACATGCGTCAGTTCTCAGTGCTATGTGTGTCAGTTCTCAGTGCTATGTGTGTCAGTTCCCAGTGCTATGTGTGTCAGTTCCCAGTGCTACATGTGTCAGTTCTCAGTGCTACATGTGTCAGTTCTCAGTGCTACATGTGTCAGTTCTCAGTGCTATGTGTGTCAGTTCTCAGTGCTATGTGTGTCAGTTCTCAGTGCTACATGCGTCAGTTCTCAGTGCTATGTGTGTCAGTTCTCAGTGCTATGTGTGTCAGTTCTCAGTGCTATGTGTATCAGTTCTCAGTGCTACATGCGTCAGTTCTCAGTGCTATGTGTGTCAGTTCTCAGTGCTACATGCGTCAGTTCTCAATGCTACATGCGTCAGTTCTCAGTGCTATGTGTGTCAGTTCTCAGTGCTACATGCGTCAGTTCTCAGTGCTACATGCGTCAGTTCTCAGTGCTACATGTGTCAGTTCTCAGTGCTACATGTGTCAGTTCTCAGTGCTACATGCGTCAGTTCTCAGTGCTATGTGTGTCAGTTCTCAGTGCTATGTGTGTCAGTTCTCAGTGCTATGTGTGTCAGTTCTCAGTGCTATGTGTATCAGTTCTCAGTGCTACATGTGTCAGTTCTCAGTGCTATGTGTGTCAGTTCTCAGTGCTATGTGTATCAGTTCTCAGTGCTACATGTGTCAGTTCTCAGTGCTATGTGTGTCAGTTCTCAGTGCTATGTGTGTCAGTTCTCAGTGCTATGTGTTCATTACCTTCTTCCTCTTTCCCGACACTGCAGTCTTCTTGTTCAGGGACTTCTTGTCGTCTTGTATCTCAATAGCCTCCACCTTATCCAGCTCAGTACACAGCTCGTCAAGGTCTGTTATCCACAACTGCTTGGGAGAGCGCTGCTTCATCAGATCCAGTTCGTGAACCTGAAACAAACAACTGTTATCAAATATGCTACATTAAGAACAAACAACTCATGGCTACAACAACAATCATAACAGGGAAACTGAGTCGTACTTCGTATAAGCTTAAAATATTGATTATTTTTCTGATAGCTAATTTAAAAAGTTAATAATAATTAAGGTTTAAGCTATCACAACTTTTTCTATCCATGACATTGATTCACAGTAATATTATTTGATAAACAAAACGATCTAGTGACCTTTTCTTGCTTCTTCTTGAGTATCTTATCACTCTCCTCCTTAGTTAGGCACCACAGAGCCATGCCTAGGAGGTAGTCATAGTCACTGTTCTTGTTGTCCTCCTCCTTCTCTGCGTCAGAGTCAACCTCTTGCTGTTCTTCCTCGAGGGCAGCCTCCCTGTCTAGCTGCCTCTTCCACGCCTTTACCGGGTCACTCTCGTAGCCACGCCTTATCAACTCCTCCACCAGCACCTTCTTCTTCTTGTAGCTGATGATGAGTTTGTTTTCACACACTTCGATGATGAAACGAGCCTGGGGGCAAAGAGAGTGATGAGGTGGCAGTGGTGAGTCATTCACTAAAATGAAATAGGGTAAAGACTATCTACTAAAGGCTCAGGTGGTAGATAGATCCTTTACTCGTGGAGAATTGAAGTTCAATCAAGTGAGACTAATGGTGAGTAGCTAAAGGGTATAAGGAAAGTTCTCAAAAGTGTTACATAGACTAT
This sequence comes from Caprella mutica, assembly GCA_947561585.1. NCBI lineage: Eukaryota > Metazoa > Arthropoda > Malacostraca > Amphipoda > Caprellidae > Caprella > Caprella mutica. Next base: position 151,702 of record CANNZV010001072.1, read on the forward strand.
CTGCCCTAATTTTTCTTCTATTGAGTTTGGCTCTGAATGGGTGTTAGGTGGGACTGCATTTACCTGGTTGGAGAGTTTCGTAGCCTCAGCCTGCATAGTGCCCACCATGTGTCTCTTCCTCTTCTCGTAGAACTGCAACCTCAGGGTGTAGAACTCCCTGAGTATCTCCAGTGCATCATTGTATTTCTTCATGCAACCAGCGGCGTCAAAGAGCACCATGGAGCTGGTAGCAATGGAGCCTTGCAGTTTGAACACCGTGTGGGGGTCATCCTCAACGCTGTCCACCTTATTCTCAGGTACAGTCACCACAAACTTGACTGTAGTGTCAGTGTGGTACTCTCTGTAGTCACTGTACACAAAATAACAACATTAGCAAAGAGTAGTCATACAACGAACAGTTACCTAATGGAGATGAAAGGTTTAGCATCTATTCTGGTACTAAAAGTCAGACACAGAAGAGTAAATCAGAAATTTTTTAACTGGTGTTGAAGAAATATAAAGGGTTACTAAATAGCTTACTTAAATGTCTATTACATAATAGCTATAGTCATTGGACTGATTTCTAAGTAATAGGTACATGAAGCTGTCAAAGTACTCATACCAAATGAACTACAAACCAATTAAATTGACTGCTTTCTATTTCTCATCATTTGTATCTCGTAAGTATTATTAATAGGTAATTAGGTGTGCTAATTACATGAAATTTGAACTATTAATATAATGAATATTGAGGCACAGAATATGGTGTGTAATTTGAACTATTAATATAATGAATATTGAGGCACAGAATATGGTGTGTAATTTGAACTATTAATATAATGAATATTGAGGCACAGAATATGGTGTGTAATTTGAACTATTAATATAATGAATATTGAGGCACAGAATATGGTGTGTAATTTGAACTATTGATATAATGAATATTGAGGCACAGAATATGGTGTGTAATTTGAACTATTAATATAATGAATATTGAGGCACAGAATATGGTGTGTAATTTGAACTATTAATATAATGAATATTGAGGCACAGAATATGGTGTGTAATTTGAACTATTAATATAATGAATATTGAGGCACAGAATATGGTGTGTAATTTGAACTATTAATATAATGAATATTGAGGCACAGAATATGGTGTGTAATTTGAACTATTAATATAATGAATATTGAGGCACAGAATATGGTGTGTAATTTGAACTATTAATATAATGAATATTGAGGCACAGAATATGGTGTGTAATTTGAACTATTAATATAATGAATATTGAGGCACAGAATATGGTGTGTAATTTGAACTATTAATATAATGAATATTGAGGCACAGAATATGGTGTGTAATTTGAATGATATTTATAGAATAGTTTCAGAGAAATTATTTTTTACAAAATAACTAGCAAGTTTTGCTAGCAAACTCACAAACAAGAAGCACCTTCTCACATATACCGAGTTCTTGAATTAATTAAATTATTATTTATCACAATTAATGAAAGAGCAAAAGTGAATATAGTAAAAATGTGTAAATTTCACTACTGAAAAAATAGAGCAAACACATTATTGAATTAGTTGTGTACTGTTAAAGTAACTACAGCTGTGTACAGTTAAAGTAACTACAGCTGTGTACTGTTAAAGTAACTACAGCTGTGTACTGTTAAAGTAACTTCAGCTGTGTACTGTTAAAGTAACTACAGCTGTGTACTGTTAAAGTAACTTCAGCTGTGTACTGTTAAAGTAACTACAGCTGTGTACTGTTAAAGTAACTACAGCTGTGTACTGTTAAAGTAACTACAGCTGTGTACTGTTAAAGTAACTGCAGTTGTGTACTGTCAAAGTAACTACAGCTGTGTACTGTTAAAGTAACTACAGCTGTGTACTGTTAAAGTAACTACAGCTGTGTACTGTTAAAGTAACTACAGTTGTGTACTGTTAAAGTAAGTACAGCTGTGTACTGTTAAAGTAACTGCAGTTGTGTACTGTCAAAGTAACTACAGTTGTGTACTGTTAAAGTAACTACAGCTGTGTACTGTTAAAGTAACTACAGCTGTGTACTGTTAAAGTAACTACAGCTGTGTACTGTTAAAGTAACTACAGTTGTGTACTGTTAAAGTAACTACAGCTGTGTACTGTTAAAGTGAGTACAGCTGTGTACTGTTAAAGTAACTACAACTGTGTACTGTTAAAGTAACTACAGCTGGGTGTTAAAGTAACTACAGCTGGGTGTTAAAGTAACTATAGTTGGGTGTTAAATACAGTGATGTGAATAGCTCACCTTATGATGGGTGTTAAATACAGTGATGTGAATAGCTCACTTTATGATGGGTGTTAAATACAGTGATGTGAATAGCTCACCTTATGATGGGTGTTAGATACAGTGATGTGAATAGCTCACCTTATGATGGGTGTTAAATACAGTGATGTGAATAGCTCACCTTATGATGGGTGTTAGATACAGTGATGTGAATAGCTCACCTTATGATGGGTGGGGTCTTTTCTGTTCCTAGGAGTGTCTCCATGACACTCTCTTTGTAGTTCTGAGTCCAGCATTTGATGGGTAGTTCAGTGATTTCAAACTTGCCATGTTCAAGTCGAGAAACTTCTCCATGCACCACAAATCTGTCCCTTTCCATCTGCTCGATGGTACCCTTGAAGTTCTTGTACCATGGCAGCTGTGGTACGAAAAACATTAGCAAGTCTAACTAACAAAGATTTGATATAGTTTAAATAGAAGGTGAAAGCACTGAGTACACCTCTCGGACAAAAACAAAAGTGAGTAAATTTGAAAGGAAATCATTTGAAGTGTAGAAAAACTAAAGAACATCTAGATCACTGAAAGTCAAACAAAGACATAGCTTGGATCTTCATTTAACACTAAATTCAAGTATTTATGTGCCGTGATCCTAAAAATTGAACTTTGTCTAGCTTATAAAAACTATCATTTATTTCAATTAATTCCAAAGATCATATAAATATTGTAATAAAGATTTTTCATGTGTAACCACCTAGTCTAAACTGAATAACTTTAAATGTGACTGCCATACATCAAATACAATCAGAGTAGACATAAGCAAGCAAATGCTAGGAGTTGTTCTACTGCCTTGTCTTCTGTATACTGTGCTATCAAATACTACCTACAGATAGCTACAACTAAATACTTGAAAACATTATTGAAGTAGCTAGTTAAACATTATTGAAGTAGCTAGTTAAACATTATTGAAGTAGCTAGTTAAACATTATTGAAGTAGCTAGTTAAACATTATTGAAGTAGCTAGTTAAACATTATTGAAGTAGCTAGTTAAACATTATTGAAGTAGCTAGTTAAACATTATTGAAGTAGCTAGTTAAACATTATTGAAGTAGCTAGTTAAACATTATTGAAGTAGCTAGTTAAACATTATTGAAGTAGCTAGTTAAACATTATTGAAGTAGCTAGTTAAACATTATTGAAGTAGCTAGTTAAACATTATTGAAGTAGCTAGTTAAACATTATTGAAGTAGCTAGTTAAACATTATTGAAGTAGCTAGTTAAACATTATTGAAGTAGCTAGTTAAGATCAGACTGATGAATATACAACACCACATAACACACAACATCTCTTTGGCTGCGCGCACGTCACCACAGACTTGGTCCCGGTGGACCTCTGGCGGAACCCCGTGGGAGTGGCGGGGTTGCTGCCCGACTGGGGTGCATAGCTTGGGTGGGAGCTGGATGCGGGGTGAGTTTGGCCCTCTGTCCCGTGTCGGGCCGGAGGGGGGGTTGACAACAACAACAACAATATAATAAGGACATGCTAAGTCTCTGGATGGCTTTCTTATTCTTAGAAGTTACCATTTGTACAGGGTAATTAGTTAGAGTTAGTAACTACTCACCATTTGTACAGGTTAATTAGTTAGAGTTAGTAACTACTCACCATTTGTACAGGGTAATTAGTTAGAGAGTTAGTAACTACTCACCATTTGTACAGGGTAATTAGTTAGAGAGTTAGTAACTACTCACCATCTGTACAGGGTAATTAGTTAGAGTAAGTAACTACTCACCATCTGTACAGGGTAATTAGTTAGAGTTAGTAACTACTCACCATTTGTACAGGGTAATTAGTTAGAGAGTTAGTAACTACTCACCATCTGTACAGGGTAATTAGTTAGAGTAAGGACCTACTCACCATCTGTACAGGGTAATTAGTTAGAGAGTAAGTAACTACTCACCATCTGTACAGGTTCCTCATCATTGATCAGTCTCCTGATGTTGGCAATGATCTCCCTAGGGTTGTAGTTGGGTATCTTAGTGGACCAGCCTGTGCCAATGCCCTCTGCCCCATTCACCAGCACCATGGGTATGATGGGCATGTACCACTCTGGCTCTATCTTCTGGTTGTCCTCAGACAGCTGGTTGAGAAGGGGGTCATCATTGATATTGAATATCATCCTCGTGAGGGAAGACAGCTTCGTGAAGATGTAACGGGGGGACGCAGAGTCCTTGCCCCCCATGAGGCGTGTGCCGAACTGACCAATGGGCTGCAGTAAGTTAATGTTGTTGGAGCCAACGTAATTCTGAGCGAGATTGACGATTGTGCCCATGAGGGAGACTTCACCGTGGTGGTAAGCAGTGTGCTCAGCAATACTTCCTGCCAACTGAGCCACTTTAACCTCCTTCTTATCGTTACGCTTCATGCACGTGAACATCACCTGCAAGAAATGATAGGACTTACACATTTACACAATCACAATATCAAACAAAGAATGCAATGCTCTCTATCAACGGCATGCATTCAATAATTTCATACGAGCTATTACATTTAGAAGAAAACTCACATAGAATGAATTTAACGAGGTAGCTACTAGTATTTAAGTCACTGAAATGCGTCCTCACCTTTCTCTGACCGGGTTTGAATCCATCCACCACTGAGGGGATGGACCTCTCGTTATCTGCATTGGAGAACAGCACCAACTCCTTGTTGATGAAGTCACTGTAGTTGACACTCTTTGTGTTTTTCTCATAGAGGTAAATCTCTGGCAGCCCCAACTCCTTGCGCCTCTTGCACTCTGACATCCACGAAGTCAGCCACTCCTTCCTTTGATCCACTGCCTTCTTACTGAACGCCATGGTGATGCTGTGGTCATCCTGTGCTCCATCGTACTTGAACTTTATCTTGTGGCGCAACAGGTCAGAGAAGTACTCCTTAGCCTCCTTGGAGGTGGAGGTACCCAAACCTAAACAAAGAAGTAATCTCTTAGAATGGAACACTTTGCTTATAAACATAAGGGATGGAGGCATAAATGTAATCACATGCAAAGGTAATTCATAAAGCATGAGTAGGTATTGTTAATAGCATTTTAGAAGAAGAATATTCTCAATAGTTGCAAACTAAGGTACACACCTTGCCCTTTGTCACATACCTTTGTAGTACTTTATCTTGTAGGTGTGGAAGTTATCTTTGTTTGATTTCCACTCTTCAAACTCTGGCAGAGAGTAGAAACTGAGCTCCTCCTTTCCTTTGGATGCCTTGACAATGGGGGTGATGAACTCCTCTAGGAAAGGAAGCTGCAGCAGAGAGGGCCAATTGTGGTGGATGAAGTTAATCAGCAGTCCTTTGATGTGAGAACCGTCCTGATCCTGATCAGTCATGATCATCAGTTTGCCGTAACGGAGAGTCTTGATGTCCTCCATGGAGGTGTACTTTTTCTTGTACTGCAGTCCCATTATCTTGATAATGTTGTTAATCTCTGCATTCTCCATTATCTGCTTCATGGTGGCCTCACGAGTGTTGAGCACCTTACCCCTGAGGGGGAAGACTCCATACTTGTCCCTGCCTACCACTGACAGGCCTGCCACAGCCAGTGTCTTGGCCGAGTCTCCCTCAGTCAATATTAAGGTACACTCTGAGGAGCTCCTAGTACCTGCGTCGTTAGCGTCCTCTAGCTTAGGCACACCCTTCAGTTTAGAGGTCTTCTTGCCCGCACTCTTCTTCTGCAGCTGTGTCTGCTGTTTGAATTTGGCCCACTGCATAACCGCCTCCACTATTCCAGACTTTACTACTCCAGTTACGAACTTGTCTGACAGACTGCACTTAGAGCCAAAACTCTTAGTTTGCAGAGTCATGGTGTCTTTGGTTTGGGAGTCGAAGGTAGGGTTCTCAATAAGACAGTTGACAAAGATCCACAGGTGGTTCTTGATTTGGAAAGGTTTGATTTCGACACCACTCTTGTTCTTCTTTGAAAGTGCCTCAGATAGCTTAGTCACAACCATGTTAGTAATATAGTCAACATGTCTACCACCCTTTGTGGTGGCTATACTGTTCACAAAGGACATGTGTTGGTATCCTTTGTCAGATATGGTGATTGCAACCTCCCACCTTGGTGTGCACTTCTCATGCACCACTTTAAGAGGCATGTCGCTATCGTCTGTCTTATCTTTGATTAACAGCTCCACATAGTCTTTGAAGTTCTTGACAGGAAGTTTTTTGCCGTTAAGGTACACTCTGACTCCCGTGCAAGAGGCTGCAATGTCAAAGGCTCTGCGACTCAGCAGACTCACTGTGTCCTCGTCCAGACTGTCCATTTTGAACTTGGCCAGGTCTGGTGAGAAGGTGATCTTGGTGAACTCCTCAGAGCCGAATGGCTTGATTTTAGCATCACTTGCCTTTGACATGTTGTTGGCCCATGTCTGAAACATAAAGAAACATCATCACAACTCAGCTATAGCAAACTAACAAATGGCAAATAGAACAAATTTAGATGGTTTGACAGTAATATGGATTTAGGTTCCATTCAAAGTTTGATTTCCTTTTTAACAACTGGTAGCAAATGTAGAATATTTCATTATTCACAAGATAAATATTTCAAAAGCATTAGGATATATTTGTGATGCTTTATTATTTTAAAATCAATGTGAAGCAATTATCAATGTCTCTTTAGAGGGTAATCATCCTTCACTCTAGCTATGGAAACATTTTTGCACTCTGTATAGTAATAAACCTTAAGCTAGTCCTGATGATAATAATGGACTATTATTCACAGCCAATCTCAATGCGTTATTAGTCTCTGTGGGTGCTGACCTGTTTGAAAGTTTTCTTATACTCTTTGCTAGCTGTCTCCACTGTGAACTTTGTGCTGAAAATGTTGCAGAGTTTGGCACCGTATCCGTTACGACCTCCAGTCACCTTTTTCTCATCGTCATCATAGTTAGAGGAAGTGAGTAGATGCCCAAATATCATAGTAGGTACGTACATGTTCTCATCTTTGTGCATCACAACAGGGATACCAGAACCATTGTTATAGATGCTGATGGTGTTGCTCTCTCTGAGGTAATGAAATGGATGATTAGAAGACTGTGAATGTCAGGGCATTTGCATAGCTACCTAATAAGAGTATTCTACAACACCTTCAATGACTGACACATTTCTCCTGCATTTAGCTTTTTTCAACTCTTCATGAACAAATATTCACACCATTAAAATCGTAGAAATCACTCACTCTGTTTAATTCACGTAGCTACACACTATTAAAGCAAACCCAAAGACATGTGAATAATAGCTATGCATGTGTGCGTGCAGTGCAAATAACTAAATAATATCAACAAAAGAGCACTTTATCAAGTCAAGTCATATTGCAGAGAAAAGTTCATTATCAGTTGAGTGAAGCAATTTAGGAATTATAAAATATTCACCAATATCACTTTAAAAAATATATTCACATAATATTTCATTGATTGATTCAACGAAATAAGACTGCAACAATCAGTGCAATACAACAATGTTCTCATCATGAGCTGCACTGTAGCTAGTTGGTCATTGACTCCAAATGAAGCAAATTATTTTGTCTTTGACAATCAATGTAGTAAATGAGATGAAACAAAATAACTAAAATACCTGTCTGAAAACTAAACAAACAGGAAGTGTCTTTTCTACATTTCAAATGGTGATAATTCTTGAAATAAAATAGGCACATGCAAAACTATGCGTTGTTGCATAAACCATAAACATCTGCCTATATGAAAAGTCATAGTGAAAATTAGTAGTTCAAGAATACAGCTAATAACAATATAAATTCTGATGAATGGGGTCAGGCTAGACAACTGGGTTAGCGTAAAGAATTTTTTTGTTAGAATAGAGTAGGTAGCACATCAACAAGCATATCACATTCAAATCAAGAGAGACTACAAAAACAAAGAGATGAAAACTCTAGAGCTGAGAATGGCAATTATCCAGTGCAGTTGGTAACCCTGATTCTGCTTACAAGAATTTCATTGTTTATATAATTCTCATACCTACTAAAGTTCTTCAGTTTTTAACCCTTTAGTGGGCAAGTATCACTTGAGTGTCATATTTATGTTTAGTTATATTATTGAAATAATTAAATCAGAGGCAATAGCAGACATCTTTGTCTTTCAAATAATCGATAAAAAATACAATAAAAACACGAGTTTCCAAAAAAATGTTTTTATTTTATTTTTGAATTCCCAAGAATAATAATAACTTGAAAAGTGTTAAAAAATGACATACTAAAATTCTAGACAATTTGATAAGTTCATAGGCAAGTGCCCTCTGAAGGTCTATGTTAACAAGTATGGATAATATCCATGGCAACAATAGCATTACAGTCAATATCATTTTAAAGTAAAATTCCAATGAGCTCCAATTGTGATTTCAAGATCCACAATGAATTCCATCATTTTTCACAAAATGACGTACATAGATAATATAATGTAGATTAATAACTGACCTGTCAATGTCAACTTTAATTGTATCCATCTTTGCATCTCTCTGTTTGTTATCAGCAGCATTTACCAGAATTTCATCAAAAATTTTGTAAAGACCAGGCACAAATGTGATTTCACGCTGGACAAACTTCTCTGCCTCTCCATCATAAACCCACATTTGCTCACGAAGTTTTTCAACAGAACCTGCAAAAGAAATGTTCAACTGCTTAGAAGAAGAAAAAACACAAAAACAAATGATGAATGTTCAAGGAGTAGCAAATTATAAAAAAAACATCAATTTGATCATAATAAATCTCAAGTGTCAGAATTTTATTGCACTATTAAAAATACTTTGATTTTTAATTTCCTTCAGTAGCTACATTATCAGCTGTTTACATCCAGATTGAGAGAGAGCAAACAAATATAATTGCTATTCTTTTCTCCCTCACTCACCAATGTATGAATCAGGTCTGAGCAAAATGTGCTCCAGCTGAGTTTTCTTTTGATAGGTTTTCTCCACAGCTTTTTTCTTGGGTTTGGGAGCAGCAGGGGGCTCTGCATCCCCATTGCCACTGTGAAACATTTCCTGAAAATAACAAATTGTTAATTTACAATATATGAAAGTCAAATCTTAATAGCAATGCAGAATTAAAGTTACATTGACCATAATGCATAAAATTTGTAAGATTTGAAAATAATAGGAAATTAGAAAACTGTGATTAGTGAAATTAGCATCACATGGAGACTCATTTAATACCTACCATATCCAAGTTCAGGTTGAGGAATTACTCATTATTCAACTGAAAATCAATACTTACGGCAATGTTTCCGTTGACAGCTGGCATCTTGGTTGAACTCTTGAATAAATGAGAACGAGAATGCCACTTTGAAAGTGACACAACGAGTCTTGGAACCAACTTAAGTGTGGGAGAGAGACCACTAAATTATCAGAATATTATCTGAAATAAATATAATCAACAATTATAATATTATCACAGTCACATCGCTATCATGTTAGCAGTTAATCAAATTATTGTAGAAATTATAGATATTGTAATCAGGGCAACAATAAACCTCAAGATATACCCAGACTGCAGACATTCCTCTTTATAACTTTCTGTTCTCAGTAGAAAAAATATAATTATAGAAAAAAATGAAAGTTATGGAGAATGAAAACCACATTTGTAGACACTTTGAACAAGAGTAATTACTGCAGTGGCCATATCTCTTTCAGTAGCTATGGAGAGTATTAACACATCTTATAATCTTATATCCTTGAAATTGGAGATAAATCTTCCAGAAGAGTGAGAAAATTTATTGTGATTTATCAGTTATTAACTTATTCCCCAGTCTGTAGATTGTGTCAAATCTGTATTTTTCTCCATTAGGTCTTTGGAATTGAATGGCTCAAATAGCTGTCATTATGACATTATCTTGCCATAAAATAGAAATAAAGGACATGCTTTATTCCTTGTTTGGCAGATTGTAAGCCAAGCCAATTTTGGCTCATTTTTGAAGATTAAGTCAAAATTAACATTGGAAATTGGGAACATAGGAATTAACCCTTTAGCAGGCAAGCATCTTAATATTTGATTCATTAATTTGGATTTTGGATACATGTTTAGTTTCAGTTATACTCTATTGATGCATCACAGGAAATAGCAGACATTGATGTGTTTCAAATAATTCATGGAAAATACAATAAAAATATGAGTTTCAGAAGAAAAAATATTTTATTTCAAAATAAATAAGAAAAAAAATTTCTTTAAAAAAGGTAAATTATGACATTAAAACTTTTGAACAGCAAGTAAATTAATTGGCTGTAACTGATATAATCTGTAATAATACAGTGACATGGACTTTATTACCTGAACCAGTTAATAACTAGGTAATAAAGCATGTGATTGCATGACCAAAGTTCTAACCTCATCATTATAATTACTAGTTTGTGACATTTTTGTGCCCTGAGTAACTCCAGTGTGAAGAATATGGGACATTTAAAAATTTAACATTTTCAGTGTGAGCAATCATTAATTTCCTTCTATATCAATATATAACACAAGGCAAAATAGAGGATTTCTGGAGAACACTCTAGCCTTCCAGGTGATTAAGCAAGTCCTTTCTCACCATTTTAATGACGAGCATATGACAGTTATTCAACTTATTTTGACCCCTTCAACTGCAAAGTGCAAATGGTGAGAAAATTCTAATTTAAACCTAAGATACAATGTTATAATGGAGAATTTATGATAATTTTGGAGAGATATTTGGTTCCTTAAGGAGAGACAAACTAAATGTGGACCTAAAAGTTCAATTATAGCGATGCACAAATGCAGGATGCAATCAATGCAGTAAAAATAAGTAACAATTAAATGATTCATTGTGTTTCTATCATTTCATAATTATATATTTTATTATTTAAATACCTATATTGTAGGTATTACAGTGGAACTCTTGTATAGTAAATCATCATGTAGCTGTAGTAGATTCCTGCATAGCGAACATACCTCTATAGTGAAAATATTTAGCTAAGTCTGCCACAAAAATTCATAAGTTTTCTATGAATCTCTATATAGTAAATTAGTCAATTTCATGAAAGAGGAGTTCTACCAGTGCAACTCCTATATAATGAAGTCAAGTGTAGCGAACCATCCAGATTTTTAGAGTTCTTAGAAATTAAATACCCTGTATATAGAATTTATTTCAAAAAGAAAGAAATTATTTACTATAGTCTGCCATGAAAATGCCTGTTTTCTATTTATCTCATTAAAAATCAATAGTGAACTAGTTGAAGTTCACAATAGAAGAGTTTTACTGTATCAAAAAAAAGTCTGCATTATAATACTTTATCTAATCACAGTTATCTTATGTCCAATTATTTTCAAATTCTCTTAATTTATGGTCGTGTACCCAAACCAATTATAAAATTTCTACAAGCATTACTATTAGTAAAAATAATGTTTGCAAATGTGAGATTAGTAAACTGTCAAAAATATAGTATTGATACCATGTTACAGAGTATGTCAGTTGAAGCCAATTAATTTTGCTTAGATTTCAAATGGTCAAAACTCAGATATGTCTAATTGGCTTTAAATTTTGAATTAATTCCTAAGTTCTCATGTTAATTTTGGTTTGAAATCTTTAAAAATGAGTCCAATTGGGTTGCTCAGAATTTTTGTGAAATTTTGGCTCAAAAATTTGCTTACAATTTTCCAGTCACTGAACAATGGTATTGATGCACTTTTCTTTGACTGTATCTGACTCTCTGAGCAAATGAATCTATGTGATAATATTTTCGTGATGATTGGCTGAGCACATATATCGTTTTTTGTGATGTATTTTAAGAACCAATTTATTATTTGAATTTACAATTGTGAGAAACTGTAATGAAAGATCTAGATAACAATGTTATTTAAATGTGTTAAACTTATGTATAGCTACTTAGACTTTCTTGTTTTGTGTCTGAAGAAATGAATCAACTATAATTTTTTTTATAAATATATTTATTTATGTATATTTGATATTTCTTTGCGAAAGATATAAGCTCTTCTCAAGTTCTCATACATTCAGTACTTCTAGTGGAAGAATATAATTATTTATCACATATGTTAATTATAACGAACTCCTATTAGATTGAATTAACGGAAAACAGTTCTATATATAATATATATATAACAATAACATAATAATCTTAGATTCAGTGTTCATATTTGTAATATTTATCGTATTGTTAAATTTCTGATTATAACTGTTAAAATAATATAAATTTGATAGACAATGTTTCTTTACCATTTACCAGTTTCTTAATGACCGAAAGTTATTCTTGAGCAGTACCCCCTATAGTGCCGAGAAGTAAATTTAACAATCATTGGTGTAGAGTGTAAACTGTGCCGATTATACAAATTGATACTGCTGATTATTGAAATTGATACTGCTGATTATTGAAATTGATACTGCTGATTATTGAACATTATTGATGACATAAAAATATTCCTCAAAGTTTCCTTCACCAATATTGACTGGGGTTTAGTTTTAATCCTATATATAGTGTTTATAATTTGATTCAATGGACTGTGGTCGCTTAAAGTGCCGATTAGTGAGGTATTTATCCCTATGTCCCAGTCTGCAGAAACTGGTAAAGTGTGCGTACCAGCTGGTAGATTGTATTTGGTGGTAAATTCCAATGATATATCGGTAGATATTCAATTTCTCTTAATAAAAAAATTCCTGCAATGTCGGAGGATATTTAGCTCTTAATTCCTATATTACCATTAATTTTTGGAGGAGAAACTGGAAAAATGTTGGAAGACTAGATAAATTGATGAAAAATGTTGGCAGCTATTACTCAGATTTTTGAAAAAGTCAGAGGAGTTCAGTGCACCAAATACAAACTGGTCAGTGCGAAGAGATATCTTATTCTGAATGTAGCAAAATTAATGTAAATATAGCGATTAATTCAGAAATGTTTGTAGCAAAATTAATGTAAATATAGGAATTAAATTCAAAATTGTTCAGAGATAATATCCCAAATATCTCCCATATTCTGCAGATTGGCCCCAGACTGCAGGAACTGGTAAACTGTTCTCCAAGGACCAAGAAATCCTCTATTTTGGCTTTTGTTCTCAGAAAATACATGTAAACATAGGATGAAATTAAGGATTGTTTGCACAGAAAATGTTAAATATGTCCTATGATCTGCAGACTGGGATTGGCCTAGAGTCAAGCCAGATTGCATTAGTTGTTGTCTAAGTGCCGCCATTTCACCAATAGGTTATTTGAAGAGCCGAGGGGATATCATATCTGAGCCGTGGGATAAAAAAATAAGAGCCGTGGGATAAAAAATGCGAGCCGTGGGATAAAAAATGTGAGCTGTGGGATAAAAACTACAAGAATGGGATATAAAACGAGCCGTGGTGGAAGGAGCAATTACTATTTAATACCTAGATTTAGTTACTTATTAACAGACCGGGAATATTTGATCAAGTGAAAATTCACATTTGATGAGCCGCGAAGTTTTGAAACTCTATATACTAAATGTCTTTTAGAAGACCGCGAGTTTCGAAAAAAATTCACCAAGAATGCAATCTGGGAGTCAAGCAGGTAAATTGCGGCACACTTACTAGCTGCGGCCCTAGTTAACAACAGAAACATCATAGCTTCAAAACACTCATTAAAACCATGAATTAATAAATTATAGCAAGCATTTCGCTTATTATGATAACTAGGTATGTACCCAGTCTGCAGAACATGGGACATTATTAACATTTTCTTGGCGAACATTTCATAATTTCCTTCTATATTTACATGTATTTTACTGAGAACAGCCAAGTAAAATAGTATGTCTCATAAACTTGCCATTTGTCTCTCCAGCTCTCTCCAAAATTCAACAAATTCTCTCCAAAATGATGAAATTTTCATAAATTCTCTCCAAAATAACATTGTAGCATAGGAGAAAAATAGATAAAACTCGCCATTTGCATTTGAGGGGCTCAAAATAACTGTCACAAACTCGCCATTAAAATGGCGAGTTTAGACATGCCTTATTACTTGGGAGAACAGAAGCCAAAATAGAGGATTTCTTGGAGAACAGTTTACCAGTTCCTGCAGTCTGGCCAGTCTGAAGAATGTGTCTCTTCTCCCGCAGAGACTTTAATTTGAGAGAGAGCTACTCTCTGACTCTCAGCAGTAGAATCAGAATCTCCCACAGCTAAATTAATGGTAACATAGGAAATAATTAAATATCTCCAACAGCTAAATTAATGGTGACATAGGAATTAATTCAAGATCTCCCGCAGAGATTTCCAATTTCTAACGCCAAAGTAAAATAGTTTGTCTCATAAACTCACCATTTCTCTCTCCAGCTCTCTCCAAAATTCAACAAATTCTCTCCAAAATCCTGTCTGCAGAAACTGGTAAAGTGTTCGTAGAGATCTCTTATTCTGTTCGTAGCAAAATCAAAGTAAATATAGGGATTAATTCAGAAGTGTTTGTAGCAAAATTAATGTAAATATAGGAATTAATTCAAAATTGTTCGGAGAGAATATCCCAAAAATCTCACATATTCTGCAGACTGGTCCAAAATGATCAAATTTTCATAAATTCTCTCCAAAATAACATTGTACTTGTAGCATAGGAGAAAAATAGATAAAACTCGCCATTTGCATTTGAAGGGCTCAAAATAACTGTCACAAACTCGCCATTAAAATGGCGAGTTTGGACATGCTATATTACTTGGCGGATCGCCAGATTGTATTTGGTGGTAAATTCCAATGATATGTCGGGAGATATTCAATTTCTCTAATAAAAAATTCCTGTAATATCGGAGGATATTTAGCTATTAATTCCTATAAATTTTTGGAGGAGAAACTGGAAAAATGTTGGAGGACTAGACAAATTGTTGAAAAATGTTGGCAGCTACCTATTTCTCAGATTTTAGAGAATGTCAGAGGAGTTCAGTGTACCAAATACAAACTGGCCGGAACGGACAGAGACGGACCGGAATGGAGTCAAATATGGATGCTAGAATACTGTTTGCATCATTTTGAATGCTCATGGTCCATGGAGGTTATTATAGAATGAATAGTTGCATTAACATATAAAGAGCTTAATAAAGAAAAATGTACTTATAACATAAGTACAAACATACTTTATTACATTAGTACAAACGTAATTATAACAACAACATGCCCAGTCTGGAGAATATGGAACATTTTTCCAAGACTCTCTGCGGGAGTTTTTGATTGAATTTTTAGAAACTGGAGATCTCTGCAGGAGATCTTGAATTAATTTCTATGTTACCATTAATTTAGCTGCGGGAGATTTTGAATTAATTCCTATGTTACCATTAATTTAGCTGCCGGAGATTCTGAATCTGCTACTGAGAGTCAGAGAGAGAACTGTCTCTCAAATTAATATCTCTGCGGGAGAAGAGACATATTCTGCAGACTGGCAACATGCTGATAGTCTTTCCCATTGCATGATACGTGCACTGGTTGTGACTGTCTATTTTTATCTGTCTATTCCTATCCGTTAATTATTATCTGTCTATTCCTATCCGTTAATTATTATCTATCTATTCCTATCCATTAATTATTATCTGTCCATTGCTATCCGTTAATTCTTATCTGTCTATTCTTTATTAAACTCTTTATATGTTAATGCAACTATTCATTCTTTAATAACCTCCATGAGCATTCAAAATGATGCAAACAGTATTCTATCATCCATATTTGACTCCGTTTCGGTCCGTTCCGGTACGTTTTGGTTCATTTTGGTCGGTTCCGGTGTTCAACCAAGTGTTCTTTGGCAATATATAACCTCATTGAGCATTTAAAATGATGCAAACAGTTCTTTAACATACATATTTGACTCTGTTTTGGTCCGTTTCGGTGTTTCTACGTACCCCTAACTAAGCTATCTACCTTTTTAAAATAGAAATACTTACCGAGCTAGCTAATTAAGAAAAATTAATTCAGAATAGTTTCTGTAACTATTAACTAGAACAGCTACCTACCTACCAATTCAAATTTAACTCTTTCCTCTCCACTATATCTATGCAAATAATAACACCTAGAACTAATTAATAACCTCAAAAAAATTCATAACCACTTGACTAGATTTTAGCAACTAACTACGTCAGTAAACAATAACAAACAATTTTCAGAGTCTTTGAAAGGTATCGGTGGCGCTAAAATTTCTGTTTACGAGAGTTGCCATTTTAGAGGTAATTCTGTGTTCTTTGATAGTGTTGCCGACAGTCAAATTATTCATTACTTATATCCACAATGAATTTTTTTTAAAGATTTAACCAATAAGATGTTTGATATCATTTAGTTGCAAACCACATGAAATTTGATTGCATAACTTAATTGCTACATGCTTTTAAAAAATTCACAATCAAAACTATACAATAGCCGGTTTACCTTATCCTCTCGAGGCTCCGGGAAAAAATTGAGTTTATTACATAATACTATAGAACTAACTAATTCACAACAATATTCCAATTCACATGTTACATACGAGATGACACAAACGGTCTAAAAAATATTATGCAGAATGAGTAATAATTAAAATCATTTATAGAATGATTAATGATCAATTACTATAACGAAAGAAGGATTGTTAGGTGTAGCTCCACTTCATGAATAACTGATTTTTATAAAACCGAAAACTGTGCAATTTGATAATTCGAGCAATTTTGTTCATTCGAGCAATTTGATAATTCGAGCAATTGTTCGTTCGAGCAATTGTTTTTCGAGCAATTGTTTTTTCGAGCAATTGTTCATTCGAGCAATTGTTTTCGAGCAATTATTTTCGATCAATTTACCGGCTACCGCACTTTTCGGTGGATCTTTGTAATAATATTTCTGGCTTCACAATTACTATCAAAATAATTAAGATATCCCTGAAACTTCAGGTTAAATTTTCTCTTCGTATATTTTCTATAATAAAAATAGGGGTAACTGAAATATTCTATGTTTAATTTTATATTTCGACTACTATCAAATTTTTCCATAACAGCCAATAAAGAGTAATTTTAGTGGTGATAACTATTAAAATGCACGCCACTATTTGAGAACTATAATTATGAACTAAGAGTGGGTGACAAAGAGTGGACTAAGAGTGGAGCTTCTACTGCATATGGCACCGATGTTGCTAAATCAAAATCACTCCATTCCCAATCTTCTGACTTCTGTTATCTCTCGCAATTACAAGTTATTGAAATTTAGGTATGAACAATGTCGTCAAACTTATAATATACATTCCATTCTAAATTTAATGAAGTTTTCTAAGATTTGAATCAATTACGAATCTGAAATATTTTCTTTTAATATAGTAAGCATAGTCAATTTCACCTGACACAATATCATATTTTTCATTTATATAATGTCAAATACTTGAAAAGTGTGTCGTAATGGCAGTAGGTAGGGAAGGCAGCTAGCTTTCTTTTTTGCAGACACTTTCCACTGCACTAGCGTCTGCTTACCAGATATCAACATATTGCAAAGAAAGATGAGAAACTCCTAACGCTCTGTCAGCCCTAACTCAAAGATAAAAAGAATTGAAAGAAAATTAGAAAAACATCAACATCGAAATTTGGAATAATTTGCATCATCTGTTAATAAGTTTTTAAGGCCAGACCCAAAGAATTACGCGTACAAAACTAAGTGTATTTTTATTTTATTTTGTAAAATTAGTGAGGTTGCTATAGAAGCTTTGGCTTCGACTACGGTTACTATGGATGCGTGTTCGAGCGGCTTTTCGCACTGACAACTTCTGGTAAATTTGGATGAAAATAAAATTCATACTTTCCAATGAGAGTGCATGGTTACAGTGGATGCTAGGACAGTTCGTCGCAGACAATTCGTCGCGGACAATTCGTCGTGGACAATTCATGTCGGACAATTCGTTGCCATATTTTCCCTTTCGCCATATATCATTTTATTTATTTGTTTCATATCTAATTGCGCCATTTATTCGCCATATTTTCCATTTCTTTCAAATATTCATATAATAAATGATACAATATGTACAAAACTTGGTGTCTACAATACAAAAGATTTTTCTGATGAATAAGTAATCTTCCATTATTTTTAAATTAATTCCCAGCAAACAATTTGGCATCGAAATGACATCATCTGGATACAATGCTTTTCTCGAAATGAATTCGAAAATAGAGCTTGAATCCGCTATCTGACATCGTTTGGCTTCGATTCGAAGATGCCGTGCACCACTAGACGGCATCGACAATACGTGTATTTTGAGATGAAAAGTCACAAATTTTGCGTCGAATAGACGTTAATAAAAAGAAGCAAATCTTTGCTACTACCATAGTCAGAGATGGGCGGGAAAGTACTTCCCAAGTACCAAGTAAAAGTACTAAGTAACAAGTAAGTACTTCAAGTACTACTTGAAGTACTTTCTAAAAAGTACTTTGAATAATTACTTAGAAGTACTTTTTACAAGTACTTGTTACTTTCCAAATAAAAAGTACTTTGCAAAGTACATATTTTCCTTTCAGTCAAGAGATTTTAAAAGATTAGTTCTAAAATCTCTACAAAATTAATTCTTTTTCTCATCAAAACTGTATTTACAGCAACTGGATAAAAAGTAGAGTTTGAAGAGGTCCAACATGTTAGAAAATTGTTTGTCAAGCAGTAGAATCGAAAACTAAGACTGTAAGACATTGTATACTTTTATGTGACGGTGAATATTTATATATTCTGACATACAATCATGCATAGAGACTATGAGTTATATTGACCAATTTAAATACATTGAATATAATTATTTTGTGATACCTAGATATCACAACCAATATTTACCAAACACATTGACGAATTATAAGCTTGTGGACGTGTACAGTGAGTCACTGTGATGATGTACTATCTGAGAAAAGAGTCACTGTGATGATGTAGTATCAGAGAAAAGAGTCATTGTGATGATGTACTATCAGAGAAAAGAGTCACTGTGATGATGTACTATCATAGTAAAGAGTCACTGTGATGATGTACTATCAGAGAAAAGAGTCACGGTGATGATGTACTATCAGAGAAAAGAGTCACTGTGATGATGTACTATCAGAGAAAAGAGTCACTGTGATGATGTAGTATCAGAGAAAAGAGTCATTGTGATGATGTACTATCAGAGAAAAGAGTCACTGTGATGATGTACTATCATAGTAAAGAGTCACTGTGATGATGTACTATCAGAGAAAAGAGTCACGGTGATGATGTACTATCAGAGAAAAGAGTCACTGTGATGATGTACTATCAGAGAAAAGAGTCACTGTGATAATGTACTAACAGAGAAAAAAGTCACTGTGATTATGTACTGTCAGAGAAAAGAGTCACTGTGATGATGTACTATCAGAGAAAAGAGTCACTGTGATGATGTACTATCAGAGAAAAGAATCACTGTGATGATGTACTATCAGAGAAAAGAGTCACTGTGATGATGTACTATCAGAGAAAAGAGTCACTGTGATGATGTACTATCAGAGAAAAGAGTCACTGTGATGATGTACTGTCAGAGAAAAGAGTCACTGTGATGATGTACTATCAGAGAAAAGAGTCACTGTGATGATGTACTATCAGAGAAAAGAGTCACTGTGACGATGTACTACCAGAGAAAAGAGTCACTATGATGATGTACTATCAGAGAAAAGAGTCACTGTGATGATGTACTATCAGAGAAAAGAGTCACTGTGATGATGTACTATCAGAGAAAAGAGTCACTGTGATGATGTACTGTCAGAGAAAAGAGTCACTGTGATGATGTACTATCAGAGAAAAGAGTCACTGTGATGATGTACTATCAGAGAAAAGAGTCACTGTGATGATGTACTATCAGAGAAAAGAGTCACTGTGATGATGTACTATCAGAGAAAAGAGTCACTGTGATGATGTACTATCAGAGAAAAGAGTCACTGTGATGATGTACTATCAGAGAAAAGGTCACTGTGATGATGTACTATCAGAGAAAAGAATCACTGTGATGATGTACTATCAAATAAAAGTCACTATGATGATGTACTATCAGAGAAAAAAGTCACTATGATGATGTACTATCAGAGAAAAAAAGTCACTATGATGATGTACTATCAGAGAAAAGTCACTGTGATGATGTACTGTCAGAGAAAAGAGTCACTGTGATGATGTACTGTCAGAGAAAAGAGTCACTGTGATGATGTACTGTCAGAGAAAAGAGTCACTGTGATGATGTACTGTCAGAAAAAAAAGAGTCACTGTGATGATGTACTGTCAGAAAAAAGAGTCACTGTGATGATGTACTATCAGAGAAAAGAGTCACTATGATGATGTACTATCAGAGAAAAGAGTCACTGTGATGATGTACTATCAGAGAAAAGAGTCACTGTGATGATGTACTATCAGAGAAAAGAGTCACTGTGATGATGTACTATCAGAGAAAAGAGTCACTGTGATGATGTACTATCAGAGAAAAGAGTCACTGTGATGATGTACTATCAGAGAAAAGAGTCACTGTGATGATGTACTATCAGAGAAAAGAGTCACTGTGAAGATGTACTATCAGAGTTAACAGTATAAATGATTAGTTTTTAAATTGTATAATAAATGTACTTGGTACTTGAAAGTACTTTAAAAAGTACTTGGTACTTGTAATTTGAAAGTACTTTTTTATTTGAGTACTTGGGCAACTACTTCAAGTACATTGATTTACGAGTACTTGTACTCAGTACTTAAGTACTTTCGATGTACTTTTCGCCCATCTCTGACCATAGTCAATCTGTATCGAACCGACGCCCGATTATATATCTAATATGCTTCGAAACGATATCCACTCGATATCCAATAAGCAAATAAATTCAAAAATGAAAATTGAATCTTTTACTTTATAAGTTTATAGCATATAATTAACTTAGGTTGAGTACATATCAATTTAATTAATGTTACATAATGTTAAATACAAATTAAATAGGAGGTAAAAATAAAGTGACGTGTCCGGGTATCGAACCTGCATTAGATATCCTGCGGTTACGTACATGAGCCACCATGGATGCATCTAACAAAAAAAAAATTGATATTAAATTAATTGAAGATATTAAAAGATATTTTTAAGTGAATATTACTATATAGACAAACACCGCTTTTATAACCAAAATCACAACTTATTCTTATTACAAATTGTACATAATAAGATGGTCAAATTTTTATAAAATTGTAACTCCTTAAATTTTCATTCTCTATGAGTTCAAATTGAGGAAAATGTTTTGAGGCCACGACTTAGCTAAATAAAGATGAAAGCTCTGTGTTGAAATTTCAACGAATTAATTAAAATTTGACCATAGATAAACTCTCACTCAGTATACATAGGTGAGTAATTAGTTCACTCGAGTAATGAAGGACCTGAGTTATGAAATGCACCACGGAGTTATGAAGTATTTTCAAATTTGTTTCAATTATATAAAACGATATACGTCATGAATTTCGTCCTAGTTCTCACTCAAAGACCGTAATTTTCTCCAAGATTTTAATCATAGAAAAGAATCAGTGTCCCTGAGCTATGAAGTGGCTCTGAGTTATGAAGAAACAAAAATTTAATAACTCAGGATTTTCACTGTATTTTTATAAGACTAAAACAAACGGCAGAAAAAATGAGACTCATAACAGCTTTTCCATAACTTTTTATACGCATCGAATACACATGGTTTATATATCTAGATTTATGCATCGTTTTCATAGAAAAATATCTATCTATCGATTTTGTTACTATTTTTCGATGTATTAAATTATATATTGATTCGACATCTAAAATAGAAGGAGATTTATGATGTCGATTTCAGGGTTTTTTCATGTATCGATTTGATTAAAATTAATTAATAAATTTAGACACCCGCTGTCCCAGCTTTGAATTCGACATAAGAAGATATCGAATCGATAGACCGTTGTTTATAGGGATATTGCACATTTAGAAATGAATAATTAAACATTTGAAATGAATTAAAGCAATAAAATAATAAAATAATATCAAGACTTGGTATCAACAATACGAGTAATTTATATAAATCTTCAAATCTCAGATCAAACCAACTCAAAATCTATGGATGTAATTTGAAGAATAAAAAAATGGTATAGAATCGTGTTGAATTTGAGTAAAAAATTTATAAATACGAATATAGAAAAAAATATAGAAAACTGTACGCAACGAATTGTCCGGGCTCGAATTGTGCTAGGACAATTCGTCTCCTGGACAATTCATCCCCGGACAATTTGCCGCTGATTGAAAATAAAAGAGATATAATTTTAACTTTTTGAAAATTACAAATAAAACTAGTAAATATAAAATTACATTTTTTTAGTATAATATTTTTTTTTACTAAGCTGGTTATTATCGCAAATATAACAAAAATGTTCAAATTTAAACAAAAAGATAATATTTCAAATGCTCATGTATACAGTATAGAAAATCAAAAGATTAACTAACATTGCTATATTATAGCATAGAAAATGTTAAAAATTCTTGTATAAAATCACTGAAACAAGACTAAACTGTAACACAGTGTTAACCGTTTCTCTTTGTTGGCAGTACAAACAATTGATATATTATTACCATGTCAATTTTAAAACAAAGAAAAAGTATGAAACTATGTTAAAATTTGCAAACTCTAGGCAACAATATTTCAGATTTGAGATATGAAAATTAACAAATTTAATCAAAATTTTATATTGTGAGCAACGGCCTTCAAAAGAGATATTTAATATCTTTAACTTTATTTAAAACTATAACTCTATTATTTTCAATCGCCGACGAATTGTCCGGGGACGGTTTGTCCGCCGACGAATTGTCCGGACACCCATTATTGATATTTCCTGATTTGATTCTTACAATTATTTTCAAATGTATATTATTGTCTTTATTGGAGCTTTAAAATGTTCTCCCAGCCTTCAAAAGAAACAAACTCAAAGACTGTGACTAACAAAGATGGTGATGTACAAAGTTCACATGGACGAATTAAAATGTGTATAAATGTCTGGTAACAAATTGCTGAAGAAGATTTTACAGTTGAAGTGGACCATAATTGTAGATATGACAGCATAATTAGAAGAAGAATTATCTATCACCGAGAAAACAGTGCATACCAAGTCATTTACCAGCATTCTTCTCGGTCTGGGGTTTACTGTATATTGATTCGTTTTGATAATTAATAATATAAGTTATAAAAATTTAAAATACAGAATAGTCTGATACTATGAAAAGTCTAAAATGACTTATAGAATCTAAAAATAAAAATCTACGGAGTTACAGGTCTGAATATATGAAATTAAAATACACAAGTATGGGCCACAGAAAATGAAACATGATTTAAACGGGATCCGGAAAATTTATCGAAAGCATTTGATCGAATAGAAAATTGGTCGAATAGAAAATTGATCGAATAGAAAATTGGTCGAATGGAAAATTGATCGAAAGGAAAATTGGTCGAATGGAAAATTGATCGAAAGGAAAATTGGTCGAATGGAAAATTGATCGAAAGGAAAATTGGTCGAATGGAAAATTGATCGAAAGGAAAATTGGTCGAATGGAAAATTGATCGAAAGGAAAATTGGTCGAATGGAAAATTGATCGAAAGGAAAATTGGTCGAATGGAAAATTGATTGCACAACAATTGATCGATTGGAGAATTGACCGAAAAAAATTGATCGAAAATGATATTGGATCTATCTACACTAATTGTCAATGATAACTAAAACCATGGATTACCAGAGGAACTTACTTGCAGTATACTACAGCTAGTAGAATATTAATAATTTGTGTATAACATTTCTTCAGTCAACTGTTTTTCTATAACAGAGAATTATATGCTTTGAAATGTATTATAATTTGAAGAACTTTAAGTTTTCTTACTTCTTGAATTTAGGTAGTTCTAGATAACTTGTGAAATGAAAGTTAAATAATTAATTAATTTAGTATAGGTTTAACGTCTGTTTCGGAACAAAAAGCCATATCACTGACGGCAAAAGGGAATTAAATACAAGAGATAGGAAGAAGCAGTTATAAAGGAAATCATTTTCTCTGCTTATCATTTTCTCTGGTTATCATTTTCTCTGGTTATCATTTCTTATGGTTATCATTTTCTCTGGTTATCATTTCTTCTGGTTATCATTTTCTCTGGTTATCATTTTATCTGATTATCATTTCTTCTGGTTATCATTTTCTCTGGTTATCATTTTCTCTGGTTATCATTTTCTCTGGTTATCATTTTCTCTGGTTATCATTTTATCTGATTATCATTTCTTCTGGTTATCATTTTCTCTGGTTATCATTTTCTCTGGTTCGAATACAGTGCATAGTACTGACGTTATAGGGCCCGGCCACACGAGCGCTTTTTGAGCGTTTTCAACGCTCAAAAAGCGCTCCGTAAGAAGGATTCATATGAAATGGGTTTAACAATAATTTCCACAAAGTCAAAAACGCTCGTGTGGCCGAGCCCTCAAAGTTGATTTTCTTCATTGTAATGTGTTTGTTAGTGTGATAGCGATGTTATTTACGTTTGAAATAAGCGATGTTATTATGCAAAGGACTCCTACTTTAATATTTGAAAGTATTTACGTTCCTAATAAAATGAAACATTACAGACCTAGTACCTATTATAATATTATCGAATGTACAATAATTGTCTCTTATGTTTAATTTCCCACTAAAAACAATCTAAAAGGAACGTAAGTATTTGTGAATATTTAAATAGGAGTACTTTTAAAACTATTAAAGTAGGTATATTGAGAATAAGCAGTTTTGATGATTAAAGTCTTTGTGAAACAATGTTTTTTTCATGAGAAAATACCCTAGAATTAGGATGTCACCATCTCGATAACGAAGCTTTTTTGGATATTTTGTTATTGCTGAAAAAGGTTAATGTAGGGTTTTTCTGCAAGCATTCGGTAAAAAATGATGGAAATCGACTTTCATTATATAGCTATATGTTCAATAAAAAATAAAAGACAATAGTAAAAAGAAAATAAACGACGAAAAACCTATATAAATGTTGAGTAACTTTTTATCTTTTAGTTTAATAATCATAGTACATTTTATTTAACAAAATAATTGATTCATATATATTATATTTATCAAGCCTGTATATGAAGATATGAATTGAATTTTTCAGGCAGTTTATTTCATGTATTACATTAACTACATTATTAATGTCTACTACTATTGTAGTTGTGTTTATTTCACCCCTCTATTCAATAATGGTGAATAGACATGACATAGTAATGGTGAATAGACATAACATAGCAATGGTGAATAGACATAACATAGCAATGGTGAATAGACATAACATAGCAATGGTGAATAGACATAACATAGCAATGGTGAATAGACATAACATAGCAATGGTGAATAGACATAACATAGCAATGGTGAATAGACATAACATAGCAATGGTGAATAGACATAACATAGCAATGGTGAATAGACAAAACATAGTAATGGTGAATAAACATAACATAGCAATGGTGAATAAACATAACATAGTAATGGTGAGCAGTGTCCAATTTTCCCCCCGAGGTGCAGATAATCTCATCTGGGGGACAATGGACAGATGGGGGAGGGGAGGGCGCACTGCTGAATTAACTTGGAGAGGGGGGGGGGGGGTACAACACAGAGCATAATAGGACTCACTGGGGTAAAGAATTGGATAAAATGGAGAACGAGGCGTGAATATTAAAATAGCAAGAATTAATTACCTTCCTAATCTATTACTCGGACACTTACTTATTTAGTGTTTTTTTAGCTCATGGATACAGAAAAGCTACTTCATGTTCATTTTATCTCGATTAAAATTTAGCCGAATAAGAAGATATTTAGGAAATGACATCAATTTTATGTTACATGAAAATATTTTTATATTTTCACATTTTTTCCAAATAGTTACAAAAAACACCTAATTTTTAATTGGTTATAATTGGTAAAATTAGTTCATTTCCTTGAGAAATGGAAAATTTGAAATCTAATTTCATTCCTTTTTCCAATGCATTCTTTATTCATATTAGTTTGTTTTCTTTTGAAGTTTTTAAATATATTAGGTCACATTTTCTTACAGAAATTACGAAATAAATTAGGTACAAAATTGTAGAAGAGAATTTTCAAAATATTTTTAGTTTCCTTTGAGTTCACCAGAATATTAAATTATGATAATGTAATTACCATTAATCTTTATCTGTATATAGTACACATTTTATGTGGAAAACTCTCTTTGAATTTAAAAGTAAATAGTCACTTCATAACGTATTATTAAAACCTTTGTAAAGAACTTGCATGTTGTTATATTTGCATATAATTAATAGTAATACTTTTATGATATTTTGTGTTAATTTTAATCAAATTTAAATAGTGTATACCTATGATATAATAGCGAATAAAAAGATGCATATAATAGATATAAAGTAATTATCATATGTATAAATTTAAAGATAATTATCTATAGTGCATATCTTATTATATCCCGATGTTAATAGTTAAAACTAAATTTTATTTATCAAATCAAACTAAATATATATCTTACTATTTGCATATACGAACCATTAACTTTACTGGTTTATAAACACACTAAATAATATAATGCATCTTCAAATACCATATTCTGCTATTCTCTTCTTCCAAATATTTCCTTATTAATAATTCCTTTAATTTGTTTGGGTTTGCATTCCCTACCACAACATTGGTAGTTTCCTTTGTGTCGTTAGTTTCCCTATCTACCTACATAAAGACTGCATTATTGTTTACTTAGTCTGTCTATAATTTCATCAGTTGTACCCTTGGTACAGGCAACAACATTAAAAAAACTAATGCAGACACAGAAATAAATTAATAGGGAATATTTAGAATTATTTTCTATTTTTCACATCTTAAAAGTAGTGAAGAGGTACTGTCTGTACTTTGTTAGCAGATAGTACCCAGGTTTTGCTCTGACAGAAATATGACAAGTGAACAAAATGATTTCCTGGTTTTTGTGCTGCTGATCTTCTTCTTATTGTTGTTGAGATGAATTCCTATAGGCGAGCATGTGTAATTTAAATAAAATAATAAACACGTAGTGAAATAAACCCAACTCACCACCATTGGGGTTGGTGAAGTTCTAGATGGTAATTAAGGGGAGAAAATGAAAACCAAAGTGACACTGTGACAGTAACCAAGGTGACACTGTGACAGTAACCAAGGTGTCACTGTGACAGTAACCAAGGTGACACTGTGACAGTAACTAAGGTGACACTGTGACAGTAACCAAGGTGACACTGTGACAGTAACCAAGGTGTCACTGTGACAGTAACCAAGGTGACACTGTTACAGTAACCAAGGTGTCACTGTGACAGTAACCAAGGTGACACTGTGACAGTAACCAAGGTGTCACTGTGACAGTAACCAAGGTGACACTGTTACAGTAACCAAGGTGTCACTGTGACAGTAACCAAGGTGACACTGTGACAGTAACCAAGGTGACAATGTGACAGTAACCAAGATGACACTGTGACAGTAACCAAGGTGACACTGTGACAGTAACCAAGGTGACACTGTGACAGTAACCAAGGTGACACTGTGACAGTAACCAAGGTGACACTGTGACAGTAACCAAGGTGACACTGTGACAGTAACCAAGGTGACACTGTGACAGTAACCAAGGTGACACTGTGACAGTAACCAAGGTGACACATTCTGTGTGTTAATTTTTTTTGTAAATATAAATTATCTCATCTGTTTATATCAATGTTTAGTTTCTATAACATTTAATAAAAATACCGTAAATGATTATTGTACAATAATTACCATTGTGCAATATTATAGTCCTATTGAGGGAGAAATATCAGTGGTTTTTGTTTGGTAAAATATTTGAATGTTTCATTTATAAGACTGTTTCCCCATTTTGTGAAAAAAAAAAACGAAAAACGATAGATATTAACTTTTTTTGTTATAAATCTACACTATAGGATAAGAGACGTGTGTTACACTTTTACTAAGAAATACACATTCAAAGACAAACTACAAAGTGGAGACAGTACCGTGGCTACAGGTCACAATAATAGTGATGATACAAATATTTAGTTTTGATTTTTGAGAGTAAAAACTAATTTTGTTAAATCTATTTATTTGTACTGATAATAAGTACTTGCATTTTAATGATAAATTTATAATTCTAAAGCTATTATCTACTAGTTATTATAAATTGCAATAGTGTTATCGCCTAATCATTTATGGTGGTAGAGAGATGATGTTGTTATTTCCCCAGTAAACAAAGATGGGACTGTCCCACAAAGTGGCTGAGGCCCACCTGACACTTGCGATTTCTGTCATTGAGTTTTTTTTATCGATGAGGGGAAATGTTTGCAAGTATTAAAACACAGGCCCTCTATAATATTTCTCAGTTGTCCACGAATACATTTTAAAAATCCGTTTCCATTGACTATTAGTATTGTAGTTAAGAATGATTTGCGGTAAGTTATTTCTAAAATTCAAACAGTAACTTCAGAGCCTTATAAATAGCTATACAGTTCCCCTACGCTATAGAAGTTTCCTAATAAAGTGCTAGTTTCCATTTTATATCAGGTATTAACTATTCACTAAGTTCAAATTCACAGAACACAAGCTGACTAGTCACAAGATATGTAAGCTATCCCGGCGGAGAAAAAAAGCTAATGTGAACGGAACAATAGACATTCGTATCCTGCTAAAATTCTTGAGTTGGAAATCCAACATTTTTTTTAGCAGGAGCGCGGGCAATGCGCGGAAAATATCGCAAGTGTGAAAGGTTCCATTTGAAGCAATTGTAGCTAAACTTTTGGTGCCGCGCTTTTTTTTCAGAAATGGTAAAAAAAACGCAGGTGTGAAGTGGGCCTTAACGTCTGACAAGCAATTTAAGCACAGTATGGGAAATAGGTCTCCTCACTGCAAAATTATTCAACCACTAATCATGTCTAAAAACACAAAAATAAGAGTAGCTTGTACTCCAAACTAATGAAGGCAGTGTAGAAATAGAAAAGTAATGTTGACATCACATTACTTGAAAATCTTGTTTTTTAATGTTAGCAAAGGGCCTCAAATTTTGTACAAAATACAACAAATTTCCTAATTTTCTATCTTAAATTCTCATATTCTTATTAATTCGTGGCATATTTTCGAAATTTTACCTCCCAGTTCGTGGTAAATTTCCAAAATTTTACCTCACAGTTCGTGGTAAATTTCCGAAATTTTACCTCATAGTTCGTGGTATATTTTCGAAATTTTACCTCCCAGTTAGTGGTATATTTTCGAAATTTTCCCTCCCAGTTAGTGGTATATTTTCGAAATTTTACCTCCCAGTTAGTGGTATATTTTCGAAATTTTACCTCCTAGTTCGTGGTATATTTTCGAAATTTTACCTCCCAATTCGTGGTATATTTCTGAAATTTTACCTCCCAGTTCGGGGTATATTTTCGAAATTTTACCTCCCCGTTAGTGGTATATTTTCGAAATTTTACCTCCCAGTTCGTGGTATATTTTCGAAATTTTACCTCCCAGTTCGTGCAGTTCGTGGTAGGTGCAGTTCTACTGTAGGTAACAGTTCAAGTAATGTCTATAGTGTCTACTGCGTATATTCACCTACAGTAACCTACATACAAACTACTGTAGGTAACGTATTGACTAATGACTTGTTCGTCTACAGGATTTATTTCAATTATCTATTAGATTATGCCTGCATGTAAAATACATCATAGTACAACTAACTAATTGACACCTGCTGTTTTTCTTTACTTTATATATATTGGTCTTGTATTAATTGTGTACTAACATTTATCATATATAATTTATTGGTTAATTTGTTATATTGATTTTACTATTTTCTATATAAGTAAGTACACATGATTTGAAACTCCTTGTCATAAATTATTACATCAATTAATATGGAAATTAAAATAGGAATATTTATTATTCAATTATAAAATTGGGATATTGATATAATACACTTGTTTATTAAAGAATATAATTTAGTGGAATGTTGTATAGCTATTAATTAAACCCAGTGTGTGATTTATTGATGGCTATATTTAAAATGGCTAAAGAACAACCCGAATAACACTATAGCCTGTATAGTAATGTATAGCCTGTATACTAGAGTGTATAGTAATATATAGCCTGTACATTAGAGTGTATAGTAATATATAGCCTGTATATTAGAGTATAGTGTAATATATAGCCTGTATATTAGAGTATAGTGTAATATATAGCCTGTATATTAGAGTATAGTGTAATATATAGCCTGTATATTAGAGTGTATAGTAATATATAGCCTGTATACTAGAGTGTATAGTAATATATAGCCTGTATATTAGAGTGTATAGTAATATATAGCCTGTATATTAGAGTATAGTGTAATATATAGCCTGTATATTAGAGTATAGTGTAATATATAGCCTGTATATTAGAGTATAGTGTAATATATAGCCTGTATATTAGAGTGTATAGTAATATATAGCCTGTATATTAGAGCATAGTGTAATATATAGCCTGTATATTAGAGTGTATAGTAATATATAGCCTGTATATTAGAGTGTATAGTAATATATAGCCTGTATATTAGAGCATAGTGTAATATATAGCCTGTATATTAGAGTGTATAGTAATATATAGCCTGTATATTAGAGTATAGTGTAATATATAGCCTGTATATTAGAGTATAGTGTAATATATAGCCTGTATATTAGAGTATAGTGTAATATATAGCCTGTATATTAGAGTATAGTGTAATTCATAGCCTGTATATTAGAGTATAGTGTAATTCATAGCCTGTATATTAGAGTATAGTGTAATATATAGCCTGTATATTAGAGTATAGTGTAATATATAGCCTGTATATTAGAGTATAGTGTAATATATAGCCTGTATACTAGAGTGTATAGTAATATATAGCCTGTATATTAGAGCATAGTGTAATATATAGCCTGTATATTAGAGTATAGTGTAATATATAGCCTGTATATTAGAGTATAGTGTAATTCATAGCCTGTATATTAGAGTATAGTGTAATTCATAGCCTGTATATTAGAGTATAGTGTAATATATAGCCTGTATATTAGAGTATAGTGTAATATATAGCCTGTATATTAGAGTGTATAGTAATATATAGCCTGTATATTAGAGCATAGTGTAATATATAGCCTGTATATTAGAGTATAGTGTAATATATAGCCTGTATATTAGAGTATAGTGTAATTCATAGCCTGTATATTAGAGCATAGTGTAATATATAGCCTGTATATTAGAGTATAGTGTAATATATAGCCTGTATATTAGAGCATAGTGTAATATATAGCCTGTATATTGGAGTATAGTGTAATTCATAGCCTGTATATTAGAGTATAGTGTAATATATAGCCTGTATATTAGAGTATAGTGTAATTCATAGCCTGTATATTAGAGTATAGTGTAATATATAGCCTGTATATTAGAGTATAGTGTAATATATAGCCTGTATATTAGAGCATAGTGTAATATATAGCCTGTATATTAGAGTATAGTGTAATATATAGCCTGTATATTAGAGTATAGTGTAATATATAGCCTGTATATTAGAGTATAGTGTAATTCATAGCCTGTATATTAGAGTATAGTGTAATATATAGCCTGTATATTAGAGTATAGTGTAATATATAGCCTGTATATTAGAGTATAGTGTAATATATAGCCTGTATATTAGAGCATAGTGTAATATATAGCCTGTATATTAGAGCATAGTGTAATATATAGCCTGTATATTAGAGTATAGTGTAATATATAGCCTGTATATTAGAGTATAGTGTAATATATAGCCTGTATATTAGAGCATAGTGTAATATATAGCCTGTATATTAGAGCATAGTGTAATATATAGCCTGTATATTAGAGTATAGTGTAATATATAGCCTGTATATTAGAGCCAGAGATGGGCGAAAAGTACATCGAAAGTACTTAAGTACTAAGTACAAGTAATCGTAAATCAATGTACTTGAAGTAGTTGCCCAAGTACTCAAATAAAAAAGTACTTTCAAAGTACAAGTACCAAGTACTTTGTAAAGTACTTTCAAGTACCAAGTACATTTACTATACAATTTAAAAACTAATAATTTATACTGTTAACTCTGATAGTACATCTTCTCAGTGACTCTTTTCTCTGATAGTACATCATCACAGTGACTCTTTTCTCTGATAGTACATCATCACAGTGACTCTTTTCTCTGATAGTACATCTTCTCAGTGACTCTTTTCTCTGATAGTACATCATCACAGTGACTCTTTTCTCTGATAGTACATCATCACAGTGACTCTTTTCTCTGATAGTACATCATCACAGTGACTCTTTTCTCTGATGGTACATCATCACAGTGACTCTTTTCTCTGATGGTACATCATCACAGTGACTCTTTTCTCTGATGGTACATCATCATAGTGACTCTTTTCTCTGATAGTACATCATCACAGTGACTCTTTTCTCTGATAGTACATCATCACAGTGACTCTTTTCTCTGATAGTACATCATCACAGTGACTCTTTTCTCTGATAGTACATCATCACAGTGACTCTTTTCTCTGATAGTACATCATCACAGTGACTCTTTTCTCTGATAGTACATCATCACAGTGACTCTTTTCTCTGATAGTACATCATCACAGTGACTCTTTTCTCTGATAGTACATCATCACAGTGACTCTTTTCTCTGATAGTACATCATCACAGTGACTCTTTTCTCTGATAGTACATCATCACAGTGACTCTTTTCTCTGATAGTACATCATCACAGTGACTCTTTTCTCTGATAGTACATCATCACAGTGACTCTTTTCTCTGATAGTACATCATCACAGTGACTCTTTTCTCTGATAGTACATCATCACAGTGACTCTTTTCTCTGATAGAACATCATCACAGTGACTCTTTTCTCTGATAGTACATCATCACAGTGACTCTTTTCTCTGATAGTACATCATCACAGTGACTCTTTTCTCTGATAGAACATCATCACAGTGACTCCTCTCTCCGATAGTACATCATCACAGTGACTCTTTTCTCTGATAGTACATCATCACAGAGACTCTTTTCTCTGATAGTACATCATCACAGTGACTCTTTTCTCTGATAGAACATCATCACAGTGACTCCTCTCTCTGATAGTACATCATCACAGTGACTCTTTTCTCTGATAGTACATCATCATAGTGAC